>OX371224.1:65742194-66333694 GCA_947310385.1 Nephrotoma appendiculata
CTCTATCATCCTTTCTGTTGAAAACCTTGGAAAGATTGATAGACGTACTTATTCGAACAAAAGTTGATCCGAGGAATTGGGCAATGTCTCAGCATGCGTACTGTAAGGGAAAGTCGGTGGACACAGCTCTGCACGATCTAGTACGCATGATTGAGAAGTCAATTTACTCGCAAGAGTTCTGTATGGTAGCATTTCTCGACATTGAGGGCGCCTTTAATAATGTAAAAACGGAGGCGATCATGGAAGGATTGTCATTTTTGAAGGTGGATTGTCCTATAAGTAGGTTGATAAATCAGATGCTGGTAAGCAGGATTATTATCTCGGAACTGGGAGAGTCCACCATTAGAAGGTGGGTGGTTAGAGGAACTCCGCAGGGAGGAGTAATGTCCCCCTTTCTTTGGAGTGCAGTGGTGAATGGATTGCTGTTGGAACTGGAGAAAGAGGGGATGGGGGTTGTAGCGTATGCAGATGATGTAGCGATAGCTGTCTCAGGCAAATATCTGGATACGATTAGGGATGTTATGCAGAATGCACTCCTGATCGTTGCGAAATGGGCCGGCAAATGCGGATTAGGGATCAACCCGTCCAAGACAGAGCTGGTACTATTTACTAAGAAATATAAAATTCCGGTAGTTAGCCCTCCTACTGTGAACGGCATTAGACTGGCTTTTGCTGACAGAGCGAGATTTTTGGGCATAATCTTGGACAGTAAGCTCAGCTGGAAGCCTAACCTTGTAGAAAGGGTGAATAAGGCTAATGTAGCCATTTACTCGTGTAGAAACGCAATAGGGAAGAAATGGGGTTTGAAACCAGAGCTGGTACACTGGCTCTATACCGCTGTGGTAAGGCCTGTGCTGATGTACGGGGTGGGGGTGTGGTGGCCAGTTCTGGAAAAGGTAACCTTCATAAGGATGTGGGAGAAGGTGCAAAGAACGGCCTGTATGCTTATAAGCGGGGCGCTTAGGACAACATCTACACGCGCTTTAGAGGTTATGTTTCACCTTATTCCAATCGAATTTTTTGGTAAGCAGATGGCAGCCAATGTGGCTACAAGGCTCACGGCTGTCTCTCAGTGGAAGTCTCTTAAGGTGGGACACTCGACGATAGTTAGATCACTAAGGGAAGAACTGGTGAATCTAGATTATATTAAACCAACGTTGTGCTTCGATATAGGTTTCCGGATCATCTGTCCTTCTAGGAAATCTTGGAGGAACGGATCAATACGGGAAAACGAGGCACTGACATTTTTCACGGACGGCTCTAAGCTAGACGGCAAAGTAGGAGCTGGAGTCTTCTGTGAGAAGCTCAATGTTAATATTTCTGTTCGTCTCCCTGACTACTGCAGCGTGTACTAGGCTGAAGTGGTGGCGATAGGGGAAGTCGTGACATGGTTGAAGCATAACGTGGTATCTGTTAGGGATATCACGATTTATGTGGACAGTCAAGCGGCACTCAGGTCACTAGAGACGCTAGTTCACTTCCTATGCTCATGTCCGGCACTATCATACAAAAGACGTAAGGACTTGGGTGTGTACAACATGGACAGCCTTTCTGAACTCGCGGACTGTAGGGTGCGAGATATTTTACGCTACATCAGTAGCTCTGGTTGGTTTCAGCGGGAGTAAGGGGAGATTGGATCCTGTGGTATCACAATGGGCCATTATTGGCCTAAGTGTGCGATAGCAGCCACTCTAACCTAACCTAACCTAACCTAATATTGGACAGTAAAAAATTAGAAGATATTGATTATACTTTGAGACGCTTTGTATTCTTTGCTGTTCAAAAACGGAAAGTGATTTATTTAAGAAAACTAAAAATTGTATGGAAGGCCATATAAAATTGATAATTAATGACATTAACCCGAAAGATTCGAATTTATCAGATTCCATTGAAGATAAAACATTTTTTCATAACGATCGAAACAAGTCACCTATATTGGAAACAAGTCACCTATTGGATCTATACTAACCCGAAACTACACTTAGCATTTGGTGGAAGTTTTAATGGGACATAGGAAAATTTATGGAAAATCGGTTACAACGTAAATTTATCGTATTGCGAATTGAGCATACTAAACACCCTTAGCTCCTATAACTTTTCCAGGAATGATGATTTTCTGTTAGATTGGATCTATATTAATCTGAAAGTACACTTAACATTTGGGTGGGGGGGGGGGGGGGGGGGTTTCCTGGGACATGGACAATTTTATGGAAAATCGCTTACAACGAGAATTTATTATCTAAACCACCTTGGTCCTTACACCTATTCTAGGTATTTATTTTTTCTGATAATTTGGTTCTATATTACCCCAAATTCATATACTGATTAATTGAATTGTTTTATTATTTTATATTATTATGTACTACTAGCATTATAAGATTTTTTAAAAGTAATAATTTTCATTTTTTAAAGTTATTGATTAAAAGCAAAATCCAAAAATAAAGTAAGGAGTCAGCCAATTCACATAAACAAGTTAAATTTTATCTTTATCGTTTAATACAAATAAAGTATATTACACTCACTAATACATATAAGGATATTTAGGATTTAACAAAATATTCACCATTGTGTACACAAGCGTGAAGTTTTTCCTAAACCTTCCTAATTTTAATTTTTAGGATAGTTTAGGAAATAGTTCACGGAAATGTACTATCCATAAATTCAGTTATAAAAAATACGTCCTGTACGTATTAAATACCTGGCAACCCGAACGATAAGCCACATAGCAGACACAACCACATCGCTGACGCCCACATCATTGACAACCACTGAACATCCTGCAGATCTCCTAAACCTTACGAATTATGATAAAATTTACAAAAAACGTACTTACTCTATACGAATTTCTATGGTCTAGAAGTGGGATCCACCAATAGTTACACCTCCAATACAACGTCTATCAGAACGGATGGTAATTTAAAGCTGGCTTTCTTATTTACAAGCGCCCGCTTTACGCGCTTATCACTATAAGGAAATGTGCAGTTCAACTCCACATTATGAAGTTTAATATTGCGATCGTTACTGACCACACGTGCTCACCGAATAAAAAGTCAGACCTCAAACAGAAGAGGTTTATAGTAACATCCCATTACTTTAGAAGCATCGTTGATAACCCCAATGCTTTCATAGGGGTCAGAAAACACACAGAATATTGGTTCAAAAACTTACATCTTGCCAGTATGTAAAAACATCGATCAACGCGTCATTGACCTAACAATGTGGGTGTCGGAAAAATTGAAATCAGTGCTGTTTTTGCATCGGCAATGTGGTTGGTTTGCTGAAGAGGGTTGTCGGCGAGCTATAGTTGTGTGTTATAATTAATGCAATGTGGATGCTTCTAGCGGTACAGCTATTTCAACCAAAATCTAAGGCATTCCTAATATAGACTTCTATTACTTACATCAATACGTTGCCAGCATCGCTAAAGCAAAGTTACTCTTTGTTAGTATACTCGAATTTCTATATCCATTATCATAGACGGATTTCGGCAATGTTTATTTTGGCTGTTTGGATGTTACAAAGTGATTGTGCCCGTGATCTGGTTATGTGTGTTAATTTTTATTGTCGACCAAAATTCCTGTCGGCGTTTCTGATTGTCGGCGTTATGGCTGTAGCCGATGCATATTTTAACTGATAAGTTTCAGCGCTACTTATATACGTTAACATGCATAAACATCCAAGAAAGTGATCACAATTTTGCGATAATTTGAAAATAACCGGATTTAAAAAGCCATATCTCTTCCCCATGAATCTAAAAGGCGAGGGATACCTAATGACACAAATATCAACGATCAAAATATCGTTTCAAATATGATCGTTTGCGACAAAATTCATTCCCATAAAACTGTTATTGACAAATGAAAGCATGTGGAATATGACGGCTCGTCTAATGGTGAAATTTCAGTCGAGAAATTTTTATATCGGAAATTTTTATCCCCATCTCTGACTCGGAACTATTCTTCTATTTGAAACGAAACATGCATAGCGCGCTTCAATATGAAATTGCATGTCGCCGCATCCTTTCGTTATCCGGGGGCGTTAATGTGTTGAAATTGAGGGCACTTAGCTCGTTAAGTTTCGGCAGCTGAATGAACTTTCTAGTGGAAAAACAAAACAGAAAATCCTAATACAGAAATTACAAACTCCGCTAATGTCGAATATAACTCTGTGCTTTAAATATTGTTAGACCAAATTGTAAATTTTGCGCACTCGGAGGGAGATGAGAAGCTCTGGAATTCATCTACCCAAATGCACGTCAATACCAGGACACTGACCATAGTCGTTTCGAGATTATCGAAGCATGCAAATCTCATTAAAGAGTTCAAGGTTTAAATTTTTTATGATCAGGCCCTTCTCGTTTACTACTAAGCCGTTTTTCCAAAATAATTCAAGTACATTAAACTATTTCGTTCTACTAATTATCAAAATAATAATTTCCATGTTTTGCAGAACCCTCCTTCGATGTTCAGAATAACAAAATTAATGAACTATTTAAAATTTCATCGCCGGCATTAACATAAATTTTAACCAAACCTCATTCGTCAGATAGACACATAAAAAGCAAATAATTAAACCTGAATGTTAAATCCATTATCGTAAAACATTTGTACAGCCTTTATAAAGGAGAAAAATCCATCACGAAAATACACAAGACAAGATGATAACTGTACCGCTTGCGAACAATTCATTTTTCATGAAAAATTTTCCCACAGTCGTGTTGTGTTTGTGTAGTCATATCTCGTATAAGTATTGTGTATAGTGTTGTTGGATAACGAAATGAAAGATGAAATAAATTCCGTTTTAAATCCGACCTGTATAAATTTATGTGGAGGGCACCGTAACCACCCCATTTTCTGCGCGCGTATACTCTCGCTCGCAACCCAAATCTCGTTACACAGAACAAAAAAAAAAATTTTTTTTGATACCGACTGACATAGATAAAATCGCACGGTGTGGATGAAAAATGAAATAAAATAATTAAAAATGAAAATTATTTTTCATTCAAATACAACAAAACGTTATAAATTTTTAATATTTTTCACTATGCTTTGCTGCGAAATGTTCCCATTTTTTTGTATATGTATATGTGTAAGCATCCCCATTATGTATTGTAATACGAGTATATGTACAATGGTGCTTTCATTCCCGATACAATAATATTACAGCCAACCATTGTCGACGTTGAAACAATCAAATTTAATAGCAGCCTCATCAAAATGATAAATTTATTTTTTTTGTTGTTGTAACGGTGGTGCTTTAATTTATAACGAAAGAAAATTGAATGAAAAATTTTACCATCATTTTCTATTTTCCATAACACATATAATACAAGAGTTTTTTTGTTCCTCTCGTCATATATGTATACAGTTGTGCACACTTTAATTCTGTTCGTTAGCATAAAGATGGAAAACTTTATAGTTTGAATGATTAAGCATAATTTACCTTTTACGGAATGGTAAGGTGCTACTGTGTCGGAAAGTCAACGTAAAAAATATTACATCTATTTAGGTAAATGTTTAATTATTTTAAGTTTAGTGCACGGAACCCGCATATATTCTAGTTCTCCAGAGTTAGATGATCGGAATTTGCCGAGAAAGAAATTGATGGTATTAGTTCTTCGTTTTACGTTTTGTTTGGTGCATAAGACGTTCAAATATATTTACTTATAATAAACCCAAGCAAAATATGTCCCCAGAAAAATCCCAAATTTACTGCATGCAATAAATGTTGCACAATTAATAGGTTCTTGCAACAAGTTTCAATTAAGAAATCTGTTCGTTAAATTTTATAAGATTGACATTTGGGGAGATTTTCTGGAATGCTAGTGATACGTTCTCTTAATGGAAGAAACAAATCGAATGATTCCTGGCGTCGGCGGTTTAAATACGGGTCTTTTGTAAAGAGGTTTTGTAACAAACTTTAATTAAGAATCAGTTACACAAATTTTAAGAGATTGACATGTGGGTGGATTTTCTTTTGGAATCGGCATGCCGTACAAATCAAATATAAAATTGAAATTTGAGGAGACCGCAGGGATAGAGCATAAAAATAGTTCATTACTTAGTACATAGAGCTATTGACCGCTCGTGATGACGTCATAGAAGAATCCCTTTATTCCTCATCAAAGTGAAATTGGGATCCCGTACAAATTAAATAAAAAATGGGGTCTGGATATCGGACACACGCCTAACCAAACAATGATCTTGCGACAAAAAAAGCTACAATCTTCGCTGAGAAGTCATCGTGTATCTAAAAAAACGTTTATAGAATAAATTAGAAATTTTAAAACAGCGATTAAATTCTCAACCGTTTAATATTGTAATAGTATTAAAGATGTTATCGCCAAACCGGAGTCCAAAATACTAATCGCATTCCATTATTGGATAAGCACTAATAAGAAACACGATTTTATACTGTTGGTCATATTTCAAAACAGGCCCCGATTCACGTATATTACAAAAAATGGCACTTTTTGTGGTACCATAGCATAAAAACTAACCGGCTTATTTTCATTATTTTAATTTTAAAAAACTATTTGAAGTTTAATTAAATTATTGGCGGTGGCGTTTTTCAATTTTCCCTCAAGTTTTTCCGCTACATCATTTCAAAGTATATGATATTCGGAAAAAACGTAAAAGTTTTGGTACCATTGCGGCTCTATCAGACGATGAAAATTACATTATGATATACCAAAAGACGCAGTAAAAAAAACTGAAGTTATTGACGGTGGCTTTTTGCAAAATTTTAAGTATTAACCGAAAAATTTGCAAAAAACAAAATCCTTTGGTAATTATTAATCGATTTATCAAAGACAAATTTCTAATTGTGCTTAATATTAGTTCACGCTGAATACCAAAGATGGCAATTTGGTTCTTACAGTTCTTATGGAACAAAAGTATTCGGATATTTAAAAGAAATATACTTATTTTTTTTTTTATTATTTACTCAGTTGTTTAATTAATAATCATTAATTGTGAATTCTAATGAAATTAAAATTACGATAAATGTCAAAATGTACTGCAATAAAAGGAGAGATATATAAAAAAATTTAATTGCAGTTTATTTTCGAGGTGTACGAAGAATACTAGAATGCACTATATGCATATATGTATATCTATATAGATACATATGTAAAAAATATGGCGATATTCATTTGTGTTTTGTGTTAGGACGAAATATTTTTTTTTCGCTTTTTTGTTAGACCTAGCTATTGAGACTAGGGAAAGTACAGAAAACGCTACCAGTGGAAAAAAATGATGCTTGCTTCAGATGCACCCGAGACACTTTTTCCATTTTTAAATTGATAATTTTAATATTAATTGTAGATACATTTATAGTTTTTATATTTTAATGTAATATACAAATAATTTTAAACTTTCTAAGATCACTTTTCATAAATAATTCATAGAAAAATCCGCGTAAACTTTTTTTTCGTAGTAATACATTTTTCCGCGAGAGCACAGGGGTACAAGTCTCAATTACACGATAATAAAAAAACAAAATGACATACCACTACTAAAGGGTGATTTTTTTGTGGTTAGGATTTTCATGCATTAGTATTTGACAGATCACGCGGGATTTCAGACAAGGTGTCAAAGAGAAAGATGCTCAGTATGCTTTGACATTTCATAATGAATAGACTTATTAACGAGCAACGCTTGCAAATAATTGAATTATATTACAAAAATCAGTGTTCGGTTCGAAAAGTGTTTCGCGATTTACGTCCGATTTATGGTCTACATAATCGACCAAGTGAGCAAACAATTAATGCGATTGTGACCAAGTTTCGCACTCAGTTTACTTTATTGGACATTAAACCAACCACACAAATGCGTACAGTGCGTACAGAAGAGAATATTGCGTCTGTTTCTGAGAGTGTTGCTGAAGACCGTGAAATGTCGATTCGTCGCCGTTCGCAGCAATTGGGTTTGTGTTATTCGACGACATGGAAGATTTTACGCAAAGATCTTGGTGTAAAACCGTATAAAATACAGCTCCTGCAAGAACTGAAGCCGAACGATCTGCCACAACGTCGAATTTTCAGTGAATGGGCCCTAGAAAAGTTGGCAGAAAATCCGCTTTTTTATCGACAAATTTTGTTCAGCGATGAGGCTCATTTCTGGTTGAATGGCTACGTAAATAAGCAAAATTGCCGCATTTGGAGTGAAGAGCAACCAGAAGCCGTTCAAGAACTGCCCATGCATCCCGAAAAATGCACTGTTTGGTGTGGTTTGTACGCTGGTGGAATCATTGGACCGTATTTTTTCAAAGATGCTGTTGGACGCAACGTTACGGTGAATGGCGATCGCTATCGTTCGATGCTAACAAACTTTTTGTTGCCAAAAATGGAAGAACTGAACTTAGTTGACATGTGGTTTCAACAAGATGGCGCTACATGCCACACAGCTCGCGATTCTATGGCCATTTTGAGGGAAAACTTCGGAGAACAATTCATCTCAAGAAATGGCCCGGTAAGTTGGCCACCAAGATCATGCGATTTGACGCCTTTAGACTATTTTTTGTGGGGCTACGTCAAGTCTAAAGTCTACAGAAATAAGCCAGCAACTATTCCAGTTTTGGAAGACAACATTTCCGAAGAAATTCGGGCTATTCCGGCCGAAATGCTCGAAAAAGTTGCCCAAAATTAGACTTTCCGAATGGACCACCTAAGACGCAGCCGCGGTCAACATTTAAATGAAATTATCTTCAAAAAGTAAATGTCATGGACCAATCTAACGTTTCAAATAAAGAACCGATGAGATTTTGCAAATTTTATGCGTTTTTTTTTAAAAAAAAGTTCTCAAGCTCTTAAAAAATCACCCGTTATAATCAACGACTAAAATTTTGTTTTTTGAATATGTAGTGCGTTCGTTATTTGTGGTTAGCTGTTTGGTTTTATAAACTGTGTGTAATTTTTTAATATATTATTTCTCGATTTCAAATTAAAAGTGTTTTTTCAATTTTACATAAAACTTTATTGTGATTTGTTAATTAAAACCTATAAACAATTTTGTGAGTGATTTAAATTATGATTGAAAGTGCGTGTTTTTGACTTTTACAAGTACATACACTTTCCATGATACTTAGAGTGATAATTTATAAATAAATTATTAGTACGTTATTTGTGTTCATATAATTACGTTAATTAAATATTGATATAATAGTTTGTAAATTAGATTTAGTGTGACTGAAAATAAAATAAAAATCTATCTTGCTGTTTATTCATCGACACCAATTTTAATTGTTCGTTAGTCAGTAGAGAAATTTTTATTTCTCTATCCTGATTTTTTATAATGGACAGAACAGGAAACTATTTCTTTACTAAAAGACTGAATAAAAAATACAGCCAAGCAGCACGATCTGGGTAAGTAAAATGTTAAAAACGTTTAAAGTTACATCTCACTTTCTAATGTGCATATCTACACTAGAGTAACTTGTACCAGGTAAATTCTTCGTTTCTTTCACCTTTATCTATAAAATTTATTCATTTTATAGGTAAAGAGGAAACCGGACAAGTGGTGCAGTGGTTAAAGCTTCGGCACTTGGACCGGGAGGTACTGGGTTCGAATCCCATCAGAGGCTAGATGCAAAACGAATTTTCATCATCGATTACAGTCGGTGATGTTAATAAACACAACTAAGACCCTCTGATGGAGTGCAGAATTCAGCGCCGACCCACCGTCCATGTCAATGTACAGGTTGACATGGAGCTTGCAATGTGCAGGTGGTATAACTGTAGTTGTGTGAGTAGGTGAATAGGTGAATGGGTTAATGATGTAGCGTGAATGCGTGGTATCACGGGCCAAAATTGGCCTAAGTGTCAACCACTGAAACCTAGGTAAAGAGGAAAGAAACGAAGAAGTTCCCAGATTCAAGTTACCGTAGTATGGATCTGCACAAGGTGAATTCAGCACCAAATTTGTATACACTTTTCATTTTTTGCATTTTATGTGCCGTGCATATTACATTCAGTTCAAAATCAGGAGTAAACTTAAACTTTTGGAAGATAATTTTTAAAGTTTATAGTAAAATTTAGTTATGGTTGAAAACGTGTGTGTGACCTTTACCTTTTCCTTTTTAATTGAACGAACTCTTTCTTCCTGGTTGAT
Organism: Nephrotoma appendiculata; assembly: GCA_947310385.1. Classification (NCBI taxonomy): domain Eukaryota; kingdom Metazoa; phylum Arthropoda; class Insecta; order Diptera; family Tipulidae; genus Nephrotoma; species Nephrotoma appendiculata. Next base: position 65,752,304 of record OX371224.1, read on the forward strand.
TGCCTTTAGTATACATCAATAGTACATTGGCAGAGTTCACAAAATTACGATTGCTTTACAAATTTGTTAATCAGATTAATGTGCCTAACGTACGAATCATCTAATTAAATACAATTCGATTGAGATTATGGCTCCGCGGAATTCGAGGCCGGGTGCGTTTCAACTTTTCAGTCCACTATCTCTCTCTGTCTCTCACTAGGTTTCACATCTCATGAAGGGATTATGTCGCCTACAGTATGGTCCCCCATCCGTCTCGACCCTTCGCTCTCGTTCTCCAGTTTCGACATCCGACATACGTCTGATTCGACGTTGTCACGCCAGAGCAGTTGGGGTTTTCCTCTACGACACAGATCGGCTGGTTGTTGATGGAACACTTTATTAACCGTTTCAGTCCCAGGAAGCAAAGCAAACGAATTACAAACAACGTCAAACCATTTGCGGTGCAAACGCAACCAACAAAAATAAACTCCAACGCAGATACCAATCGCTTCTTGTATTTGTTAGGTAACGCGATTCTCGTCTTTTTCTCATCGATACTTCTCGTCACATTTATTTATTTTATTGTCTCGACATTAAATTTCAACGATTGCGCTGCTTGGGACTCAAACGGTTAATCATCCGACGTTGTCCAGAACTTGACACGCGGCCATACCATCTAATTCGATTGGATTTGATGAATTCAATGATATCGGTAACTCCAAGAAGTAGCACCTTCTATTTCGTGGTTCATATGAATTCGTTGTTCGCAATTTTAATTTTTCCAAAGTTTGAACGAATGGCCTTCCTTTCGAAGATAGATAAGGTAGATCAGCCACGTTTGTTCTTAGCTCTCCATTTCCGTCTTTTATTGCAGTACCATAAGGCTGTAGACCATTATCTGCGTCTACATATTTTGCCTGGAGCGGCATATTCGGCAAAAACCTTAAGAGCAATTACTCTAATTGGGGTCCCTTCATCATTCCAATTTAGTGCAGATTTAGTGCAGGGACATAATATATTTCCCCAATAAATGGGGAATTGAGAAAAAGTGTGTTTCCTCGTGAGCACTTAATAACTCTTTAACCTTTTTCGTATTCCTATAGAAAAATGATTGGAATTAGTGCACTATTATGCTCGTGTACAAGGCAACGAGCGACAAAGTACTTTGATACGTAGCACAGCACGATGACTTAATAAAACAATTTCGAATGTTTATAGATTTAACCCTACTTTGGCTGCGGGCCAATAGTGAGGTAAATCGTTTAGGGCCGTTGCACAATTGAGCTATGTTTTTTTAGCAAAGTGAGCTATATTTTAAGATCACAGCTTCTTGGTTTACTTTTCAAAGCCGAAATAAGTGAAACCGAATTCGTGGAGCTTAGATGAAGCCAATCGTATGCTTGATTCGCGCTGCATTATAAGTTAAGTTTTCTCTATTTAAATCTGTGGGGTAGAAACATAGCTCGCATCGCTCATTTTCAGAGCTACGAGTATGTGAACTAATTATTTATCTCCAAGATGAAAATAAAACGTTTAAATAAATTGCTTTACGTATTGGGTTGACCTGAGATTTATCTACAATGTTTCGCTTATTTGAGTTTTGAAAACCAAAACGGGAAGCTGTGAAATGAAAATATAGCGCACATCAGTCAAAAACTTAGCTCAAGTGTACAAGGGGCCCTACTGTTGCAAAAATCTGATTTAGAACAAATTTTTCAATCAGTTTGCCATAGAGTTTTTGAAAAATAATTGGATTCACTGAAAAATTTAATTAAAATTGACTATTGGCGCGCAGCCGTTGTATTCAAAGGCTGCGGGCCAATTGAAAAATTCATTTATTTTCAAAAACTCTATTGAATACTGATCTAAAATTCTGTTCTAAATTCGATTTTTACCATAGTAAATGATTTACCGGACTATTGGCCCGCAGCCAAAATATATTTTTGTTTTAGTTTTAACTACATTGAAAATTTTTTGAAAATAAGGAAAGCGGTCTTTTAAATGCAGGTGTTTCTGCTGAGAGACGGATTAGCTTTCCGGACAATATAAGTCGAGAAATTTTTTTTTGCTTTGAAATCATCCATTTCAAATTTAGAATTACAACGTTAAAAAGCTTTAAAACTTTTAAGCTTGCCAGCATCTGAAACAAATGAATTTATATTCCAAACATAATAAACTTTGACTAAAATGAACTTTTCAATCAAATAAAATACGTACGTAAATCTAAAAGAAAACAAAAGAACAAACATTTTCCTTAAAAACAGATTTTCCATTAATTTTCCCTCGTATATTCATACACACACACAAACCCATATATACGAGTATAAACACAAGTTTTTATGCTTTTAAAGTATTTTTTTAAATTGATTACATTTTTAAATGAAAGTGACAGAATTACTTAATTTTTATTTTTTCCATCATTTCCTTTACGGTTTGCTTTTTCATCCTATTTATTCTTTTTGTGGAAAATTATAAAAAGAAAACTCTCACTCATTTATTTACAAAAAAAAAATAAATTCGTTAGTTTATAAATTACAAATAATTAACGTGGAAACAAAAAATAAATTAGAATTGGTACAATATAAATCAGTCATCGAGATTAAGTTCGAGGAAATTGAAAAGTTTTGAACGTTATGAATTACTGGTGTGGTGGAAATTGTTGGTAGTTGATTTATAATTTTTTATAAGAGCTTAATGACATGATTGATTTTTGGTTGTGACTTTTTGTGTGAACGCCGCGCGTGATGCTCATGCTGAGATGAAATTAAAACGAAAAACAAAATTTTAACTCCCCCCCCCCCACATAATTTATCAAATCATCTATTAATTGTTTGACATATTTACGTTATCATTACTATAATTTATTCGTATATCCATTCCAGGGCGTTCAAATCATTTTTCGTGTATAGTGTTGGAATATATTTAAACCAACTTAACAAATTTTCTACTACTTACTATAATGTGTGTATATAGCTACTTTGAAAATGAGCTTAACAAATTTTTTACTCAACCGGAAGTCGGTCTAGAGAGATTTTTGTTTTTCAAGTATTTTTTCATGTTGCCTGTCCATCAACTCAGAATTTTATGTTTTTGTCTGTAAAAATATTCATTTTAATGGAAAAGAATTAGTTAAGTTGAATTTTATTTTTGTGTGGAAAATCCCATTTTCTCTGTATACTCGTATATGAATGAACTCGATTCGAGATTGTGTGTTGTTGTTGGTGGCGATAGTGTTGTGTATTCATTAAATGAAATAATTAAAAATTAAGGGGATTTTAATGTTTTTAAAATTTTACTGGAAAAAAATTATTTAAATGGAAGTACATTATCAATGCATCATTCAACATGATGGAAGGAGAACTAGTTTACGATTTAATAAAGGAGCTTCACAAATTTTTATAGATAAAGTTTGGAAATAAGTTATATTCCCTATATCCTCGTACTTGGTTTAGAACAGAATATTTGTTTATCAAAATAATTACTATTTTGAAAACAGGAAACCAACACTAAAACTAAATAGTGAGAACATATTTTGCTCATTTGTATCGATTCCAAGTAAACTTATTTTTAATCAAATCGGGAATACAATTCGGGAATAGAATTTAAAAATAAACACATGTACTGTCAATATTTTAAGAAATAAAATCTCATGTTTTGCTCTTAAATGATTTACTTTTCAAAATACTTACAAGAAACGAGAAAGCTCGCATGAAAGCTTTTTTTACTTGTACTTGGACCTAACAATTTGTAAAAGGAGGTTTCATTCCATTCAATAAATTCGTCTGAGCAGTACAGGACCGATTTTTTTCGCAAAACAGTTTCTTTTTGGCATAAAACGTCATTTCCGCTTAAACTTGGCTAAATCTGATCTGGACATGTTACAAATTGAATTTAGAATCTTTTAGTATGTAATCGATTTTAAATTTATTAGAAAAGCTTTCATGCGAAGTTTCATCCCGATCAGTCAATATGCCTGGGCTGTAAAGAATCAAAACCACTTAATTAATTGGTCGGGATGAAACTTCATATAAGCTTTATCCGAAAATTGTCCATCGGAAGAGGCACCTTTCATAGCAGTTGATCATAGATTCGTTTTTCGAAGTTTTTTTTGAAAATAGCATTTCGAAAAAAACATTTAAAACAACAAGATTATAAATAAAATTTTAAACAAAATTAGTTCAGATCACTTTTTAAATTTTACCGGAAATGACGAGTTTCAATAAAAAAAACTCTATTTCAGATTGACTATTCGGAATAAAAATTCACACCGAAACTTTTTTCATTAATTGGCGAAATTTCGTGGAAATCTTTGTACCGGAAGTGGCAGCTTGAGTAGCTTCGGTTGGCCTTTTTGCTTTTCTAGAGTTTAAGATTTTGATTATATTTACAAGAGTTAGTTGTATTTTTTGCCTTAGAAATCAACTGTGGAGTATTCGAAATTTTTGTACATTGCAACAACATCGGTCCAGATCGAGTTTTTGTTGAACCGTCGTCGAATATGGTCGACTTACGCAAGATGAAAATATAATAATTTTTTCTTATTTTCATCTTGCTTTGTATGAAATTTTAATTTTAATATTAATTGTATGTAGTTTTGTTTTATTTATTTATATGTTTTAAATAGCTAGCAGTATAATATAAATTAATAAGAGTAGTTGTGTTAAAAAATTTGTGTGAAAAAAATAAAGATTACATAACCTAAAAATTGGAATTACTACGTAATTCTTATTATAATAATTCCATATTGGCTTGGATTGCTGCTTGTGGTACATGAACGTAACTTCAATTCGATGATATATTTATTGATGACCGGAGGCTGTGTAGACAGTCCCACAGGCCTGGACAGGTATAGATTCTTAGTCTAGAAATGCTGGGCGTCGGATGCGAGCATGGGTGAATTTTTCGTTACATTCTGCCATGGGATGGCTTTCATGGGTAGTTTGAGAATATTGTTTAAGATGAGTCGATCATTTTGACGGAGTTGACTTGGACATCTATTGACTAGCGTATTTTGAAACATTTTGTTTTGGGAGAGGAGGAGGAGGGGGAGGAGTGTATATATTTTTATTAGTGTATGTGGGTTTCATGGGGGCTCTGGGAGCAATTTATTCGCGTTCGTTTGTACGCCTTCAGTGTGATTAAACATGTGGAGTTGCTGTAACAAGGTAAGTGAATTTAAATTTGATGGTATATAGGCAGGTGCACGGTTACACTAGTTTTTAAAGAAGGGTCAAACAAATTTTCGTCACTGTTCCAGTATAGCTATTTGGTAGTATACAATGTAGTTTTGTGATTGTCATTGTAAATGTTAGTATTTTGTCTGAGGTTTCTAAAATTTAAACGACAGGTGAGCCTGAATAGTGAATCGTAAGTGGAGAGCAAGGGCTAAACAAAGATATTGGGCTATTGTAAGACGTATTAATTGTTTTGCATAACATTGTTTCATTCGGATCGAATTGGTAAGGGGCAGACTGTAGCCGGTCATCACAAAACGATACTTTCATGTTATGACAATGCATTGATTGATCAACGCAGCTGTCGAGTATTGGATTTTTTAATATGTATTCTTGATAGGGTGGTGTATCTGTTTATACTTCACCTTGACGTAGTTTGGGCAGATTGTTCACCAATCATCATAGTGTTTTCGAGTGGAGATCAAGCGTATGCTCATGTCATTTGCATAATTGCTTTAATTCAATGATCAAGCTTTGTTATCCCTTATGGAAATCATGCTTAAATGTTGGCGCGAAGTAATGTGGGATTGCTTTTGATGACAATTGACATGAGTTTCATGTGTATGGTGGACGTGCAGGCTGAACTGGTAGACTTTATAGACGGTATGAATAATGTACGATTGCAAAGCCAATCTCGTATATATGCAGCGTTTTAGTTCAAAGGAAGTTTTGTTATCGGCGTTTATTAATATTTCCGACAAAGAACCAGGATTAAATTTGGATTTTCATGGCAAGTCTAAATTTAATAAAAATTATGACAACTCTAGATCACCAGTTTTAGCAAAACCTGTTACAGCATATCATAAACCTAGATGTTATAATTGTGGTGAATTTGGGCATCTGTCAACAAATTGTTCAAAACCAAAACGAATATTTGGTTCCTGCATAAAATGTGGACGAGAGGGTTAGAAAGCCAGTGATTGTCCTGACAAAAATAAAGAAAAATCTGTAAATTTATGTACAGAATATCAACAGTTAAATAGTAAAGGTATATTATTTAGATCTGATGTTAATCATTAAAACAAGTAATAATAATATCTGTTTAAATGAGGCTGCATTGGTAGATACCGGAAGCCCAATTAGTATCATAAAGGAAAATTGCCTTCGACATAATTGTTTTGATATTGTAAATGATGCTGATTGCGATTATTCTGGTATAAATCAAAGTATGTAGACTCAATATAATTGCAGTTATTGATGCAAATATTCTCTATGGAGAAAAATTATATTGTATGACAATGCATGTTGTCCCAGAAAGCACGATGTCGCATAATTTTATAATTGGTCGAGATTTCTTTGCGTTGTGTGAAACAGAAATTAAAATTGGAAATTTGGAAATAGAATTAAAAAGTGATTCAGATATATATGATAATCAGATTTTAAATATTTCTTTAGAAAGTGAAAGTATAGAAGAAGTTGACAAATTAAAATTTGATAAACAAAAATTACTCGAATTGTGTAAAGCCTGATAAGCCCAAATCGAAATTTGAAATGCGTATATCGTTGATTAAAAATGATTATTTTAGTTCTGTACCGTGAAGATTGTCATATGTAGAACGTGATATTGTTTCAAATATTATTTCAGAATTATTAGATAAAAATGTAATTAGACGAAGTGAATCACCATATTGCTCACCTATTGTACTAATAAATAAAAGACAGTTGACGGAGAAAAGATTGTGTGTCGATTATCGGCAATTGAATAAGTTGACCTTGAGAGATAATTATCCGTTACCAGTAATAGAAGATTTATTAGATTATTTGATTTAATGGCCGAGGATAGTATTCAATTTACAAGTTTCGTTACACCTGTAGGACAATTTGAATATTCGAGAATGACTTTTGGGCTAAAAAATGGACCGGAATTTTTTCAAAAATTCATAACTTCCATATTTTCGGAGCTAATTACAACAAATAAAGTTATCGTTTATACTGATGACATTTTAATTGCCACAACAACCATAGACGAACATTTAGAAATACTTAAGACAGTTTTACAATTGTTTTCAGAAAATTTATTAGAACTGAGATTAGACAAGCGCAAATTTTTATTTAGACAGGATATAAGGTAACCGATCACGGTATAAGTACAAATAGGAAAAATGTTGGGGCAAAATCTAACTCTCCTTACCCAAAGAATTTAAGGGAAATTCAAAAGTTTTTTAGGAATGTATTCTTACTTTAGAAAGTTTATTAAAGATTTTTGTCATCTCGCAAAACCTCTACAAGATCTTATAAAAAAAAAACTCTAAATTTAATGCGTTTAATTGTTTAAAGTCTAAATTAGTAGAAGAACCAATCCTAATAATTTTTTCATCGAAAGACGAAACGGAATTACACCGCGATGCTAGCGCACAGGGATTTGGAGCAATATTATTGCAAAAGAAAAAAGATTTATAGCTCCATTCAATTAGTTATTTTTCAAAAATAACTGCGCCTTATGAATCGAAATATCATTCGTATGAATTGGAATATTTTTTCATAATTTACGCTTTACGAAGATTTCCAATTTATTTATACGGTAGAATATTTAAAGTAGTTGCAGGTTGTAATACAATTACTTTAACACTTAATAAAAAGTTCATTAATCCCAGAATTGCTAGATGGGCTTTAGAACTTCAAGAGTTCGATTATCTCATTCAACATAGAATAGGAAAACGCATGCAGCATGAGAATGTCTTAAGCCGTGCTGAATCCATATTGGTAATTGAAGAAAATCAATTTGAACAAACGCTAGCAATTCTACAATATCAGGACGCCGGATTAGAAGATTTACGAAAAGAATCAGAACAAAGAGAAAGTCCTTTATTTGAATTACGTGACGGTTTAATTTATCGCAAGATCTCGAAAAATAAGGTTCGTTTTTATATTCCTTAATTAATGGAATCTCAAATTATTCGTAACTCACATGATAGTTTGGGTCACATAGGTGTTGAAAAAGCAATAGACTTTATTGGAAGAAATTATTGGTTTCCGAATATGACAGGAAAAGTTAATCTTTATATTAAGAATTGTTTAGAATGTATTAATTATAACGTTCCTAGTGGAAAAACCGAACGATTCTTACACTCAATTCGAAAGGGTGATAAACCATTTCAAACTATCCATATGGACTTTTATGCGCCCCTAGAAATTACAAAATCAAAAAACGGTTTATCTCATCAGTTATTGATGGTTTTACTAAATTTGTTCGTTTGTTTGCAACTAAGACCACTAGTGCAAAAGACATCATAGATTGTATAAAGGTATATTTTAAACAGTATAGCCGACAAAATCGTAAGAAAATTGCATTCAGGATATATTGGTTGCTACTGGTGCACCTAGGGCTAACGGACAAATAGAAAGAGTTCGAAGTTAATAAATGTTGAACTCCACATTCATTGGGATGATGTGTAAGATCAAGTTGAACTCTCTTACAAAAATACTGGTAGCAAAACCACTAAAATTACTCCGAGTAAATTATTGTACGGTGTAAATCAAAAAGTTGATACCAAAATATCGAGAACCTTATAAAATTGTCAAGGTTCTGGATAATGATAGGTACTGCGTTGAGGACGTGGACGGATGTCAGATAACGAGTAAACCTTTTCAGGGCGTATTCGATGTTACAAGAATTAAAAAATATATTGAATTTAAATAAAGAAATGTTTAAAGTGATTATCTTTAGTACCTACTGTAAAAGATTATTGAATTATAGATTTAAGACAAATTAATAATATGTATATGAACTAAAAAAAAATTATATTATATTATTTTAACTTGTTAGAATGTGTAATTATTATGTAGTTTATAAAATTATAGATCGTGGTCGATCATTTGTCAGATTGACCGAAGCTGTAAGGGTTAGTATTTGCATTAGTAGTATATACATAATATAGTCACATATACATGAATGTATAAAACGAACAGTAACAGCCAGAGAAAAAGAAAAAAAGAAAGGGTTGGTATTGTGAGCGTCATATTGAACAGACGTGTTATTTTGTGTAGTGAATAATTTTATTAGTGTGTAATGAAAATTATAAATTGAATTTAAAATAAAAAAAAATTACATATAAAAATTTAAAATTAAAAGATTAATTATTGAACTATAATTGTGTTGTGTAAAAAACTCCTACATTATGAAGATCAAATGTATAAGTTTCTTTACATTAAATAAATAAAAACTAGCTTTAAACTTAGCAAAAAGAAAAAAGGGAGAAGGGCAAGAATAAAAAAAAAAGGGGGTGGCATGTAAGTGAAACATTGTTTGAGGAAAATGATCATGGGCTAATTGTTCGGAATCATAAGAATGCTGTTCGTGAATTTCTTTAATTCTAAAAGCGAAAACCAGAAGAAGGATGTAGCAAATCATAAACAATTACTTGGCGAAGTACCCGCCTCATCCTTATGGTGAGTGGAAGGAAGATAGTCAGTAGAAGTGTCCAAACTAACCAACTAACCTCAATAATACAATAATTTTTTATTAATAAGAGCCTTTCGAAATGGTTATCGTGAACTTGTGAGAACAAAACACAGAGTTGTATTGTGGAAAAACGACAGCTTGCATGAAATAGGTTCTTTTATAAGTTAGAACATTTAACAAACCCTTATCCAGTAGTATTAAAGACCCTCGCAGGTTCAGGATTCCTAGGCAGTTCGGACACCGAATCATATCTTATGTAACCGATTTCATCGAATAATTGGGTGATAATCGAATGAAGCAGCTGTAGTTGCATGTGTTCAAGTAATTCAATTGCCGCGTTGCTCGAATAAATCTGTGATAATCTTGACAGACAAGGGCATACTTAGCATGAAGTATGTATGATATAGGTAACTAGCTTAACAGCTGCCTTGCGTTGTATACATTTTATCTTATCTTATCTTATTGCAACATCACTTGTCCAGATCACTATTCCAAAATTTCAGCGGAAATGACGTTTTTGCGATCTGTTTTCAACAAAACTTTGTCCATGTGACCAAACTGACCAAACGAATTGATTTATCGGAATGAAACCTCATCGGTTCAGCCTCCATACGAGCTTTAGTGTTTTTTTCAAATATTTTGAAAAGTATATCATCTACTAGAAAAACGACTATGAACTGGAAGATTCTAAATTAAATTTTCAACAATATCGGTTCAAATCAAATTTCTGGAAATGACGATGTTTTACAAAAAACTGTTTTATTTTCTATAGTAATCATTAAAAACATTGACGGATCAAAAGGATCGAGGTGAAATTTCAAACTTAATTTTTTGAAATAAAAAAAAAATTGTTAGCTCCCAGTGTATTTTGGCTGAAATCCGTCGACGAGAAATTGCAGCTTTTTCGAGCTTTTTCGTTTTTTCCAAATTTTTATTTACGTAGTTAAATAAAATAAAGCAATAATTAAAAATTTTCACCTCGAGAATTTTGTATATTTACCATTCGCTATATCCATGATGTCAGAAAAATGTATTTTTAAAAAATCTGTGTGTGTGTGTCTGCGTGTCTGCATATGGTACGAAACCAGCTAAATGTTATTGGTTCTCTGTACAGTTCAGGTCGTGGTAAAATTTCACACTTAACCTTTTCTCATAAATTGGGAGTTCTCAATGATTTTTGGTTAAAATCTGTCCACCGAAAGTGAAAGCTCCATAGGAGCTTTTTCGTTTTTATAAATATGTTGAAAAATCTATCATTTGTTAGGAAAACGAAACAAATTAAAAGATTCTAAATTTAATTTACGACAATACCGATCCAGATCCGATCAAATCCTGATCGTAAAAAAATGTCTGTACAGCAAAAACGGATTGATTGGTCGGGATAAAACTTCATATATAAGGTTTTTCCATAAATTACGAGATCCCAGTTCTATTCATTGGATTGTTCAAGGATGATGAAATTGAGCTGACATGCTCTATAGATTTTTTCTTTCTGGCATAAAAATAAATATTTCATTTCACATTATATTCTGATAAAGAGAGAGGTCCCTGGTCAGTTTGTACCAACTCAAAGGTCTGCATTCTTTGGTATTGTCATTAAGCCACCTTATCTGCTTCTGTGAAATTCTACCAGTGCTTCATATTTTTGGTAGTATATAAGCGTTAAGTATGTTGACTGGAAAATTATCCTATATGCAGATTTTTGGTAAGTAGACCGTGACCAGAAAGTGACAAGATTGTGGTAATTTCTTTTACACATTGGTGTAGTATGCAATTTTATTCTCACATTAAGAATACAGTCGGAGCTTTAGTCTTCACCGGGGACGGGACCTGGAATCCAAGAGAGGTAGGTAGTTCTGTTAAAAAATAGATATTAAAATGAAATTTGTATCTTGCTTTTTCCAAGACCATTCAAATGGTATGGCCCATGACTACATGGGAAATAGGATTTTTGAGTACTTAAGTAGATTCAGCTGAAATTTTTGTCTAATATATAAAAATTGTGTCTGTAATGATTGTAATAGCCTTTCTCAGGAACCACACATTTCAGAAAGCTGAAATTTTCACCATAAACTAGGATTTTAGCGGTTTCGGTATTTGTTTTGGTTTGAACTTGCTACGTGGCGCTGTTGTCTAAATATAATGGTTTTTTTGTTTCTCAGCAACGAAGCATCTTAGGAACTTCTGATTTTAATTATAGGTTTTTTTTCGTTGCTGTTTGGGTTGTTGTGAAATTTGGCTCCGATAGGTGGCGCTGTTCCCAAGATATAACGGTTTTTCTGTTTCTTAGCAACGAAGAATCTTAGGAACTTCAGAGTTTAACCATAGGTTTGTTTCGTTGCTATTTGGATTTTTGTGAAATTTGAACTCGATAGGTGGCGCTGTTTTAAAGATAGAAGGTAGAAGAGTACATGCCGAATATATTTCGGCACCGCAAATTCTACTATGCCATTGCAAAAATAAACGAAAATTTTATGAAAAATATAATTTAAAAATCATATTTCCTTGGCAAAATTGATGGAGTAGCCAGGACATCGGATTTCAAATTGCTTGCGTGCTAGCCGATCGAGCCCTACGATTAAAAATAAAATTTTACAAAAATAAAAGAGTATGCAAAAACATTGATCGCAGGACGCTTAAAAGTGCTTACATTTTCAATTATTGATTGTGTTACCCACAATACGAAGTGACAGTTAAAGATAGTTCCATTGTATTGTAAAATTAAGTGTTTCTTTCATAAAAATGTGACGCTCAAATGTTGGTCGCAATACACGAAGAAACCAAGCGATTAAACGATATAGAGAAAATACTAATGCTGACCAAAATTAACAAAATTAAAGACACAAAAGCAGCGCCAATTACAACGTGAAATTCCACAAGAAAATATAACCGAAATTCGAAGAGTTACTACTCAAGCAGCAAATAGAAATGTTCGAGCTGCGGCAAGAGCATCGAACGCTCAATACGAGTGGAACAGAAGAGAATTAGTAATTGCTTTATTTCCTCGTATTACCTTTAATTATGAAGCAGACATCGATTATTACGTCCATCCTAAATTTTTTATCGGTGAGATGGATAAAGAATGCAATTATGTATTGTCATGCATTAACATTTAAAAATGAAACTCCTGGGATGTGTTGCTCTTCAGGTAAGTTGGTTTAGGACATTAACCATCCTTTTCCCCCTTTTTATGACCTCAAAAATTCATCAAATAATATATTAAAATAATTCAGGTAAAGTTGTTTTACCAATTTTAAATCTACCACCTGAACCTTTAAAATCCTTGATGACAGGAGAATCAAGTGATTCAAAACTATTTTTGTCAAAAATAAGGAAATTTAATCAATGTTTCCAAATAACATCTTTTAGCGCAAAACAAATTACCAATATTGATTCCCTTGGTCGTAATTTTGCATCAACTTTTAAAATTCAAGACCAAGTTTATCACCACATTGAATCAATGTATCCAATACCAAATGAAAATTTTGCAAATATATTTTATTGGATCAAATGAACAGGAAGTTCAAGGACGTTGCGAAAGACATCGTATAACCGTAATTCGAGAGTACAATATACAATTAATACAATTGTTCCAAAAAATTACACCACAATTGGCAAATGATAATTACATGATCGTCATTAAAGCAGATAAAACACCAACAGGTGCCCACGTCCGTAGATATAATGCACCAACAGTTGATGAAGTAGCTATTGTAATGGCTGGGGAAGCTTTTGAATCACGTGACATAGTTATTAAACGTAGAGATAACGTCATTCAGAAGAGAGTGAACGTCTACGATACATTCGTTTTAAGCAGTTAAAATTACGAAGCGACGAAACAATCCACTTGCGTGATGCAATAAATGGAAATGTAGACAGAAGTATTAATGCCAATGACATCGATAATACTGTTATATTCTTCCTTCATCATACATTGGCAGTCCGCGTCATATGCTAGAGTATATTCAAGGCGCTATGACTATCGTTCGTCATTACGGAACACCCGATTTATTTATAACATTTACATGCAATCCAAAATGGAACGATATTGTAGAATTATTAAAGCATGGTCAACAATCGCATGATCGACATGACATTATAGCATGAGTTTTTAAACAAAAGCTAAAACCCTTAATGGATCTCATTACAAAGTATCATGTGTATAGGCAAACGAATGGCAAAAACGAGGACTTCCTCATGTTCATATATTAATTTGGCTGACAAATAAAATAAGATCAATCGATATTGACAATGTAATAAGCGCTGATATTCCTGATGAAGAGACGGATCCTGAATTGTTTGAAATTGTTAAATTAAATATGGTGCATGGTCCATGTGGAGCACTTAATATGAATTCACCATGTATGATTAATGGTAAATGTTCCAATTGTTTCCTAAAAATTTTACAATGCATACGATTAATGGATTTGATGGCTATCCATTATATCGTAGAAGATCCATTGAAAATTCTGGAAAGATGGATAGACAATAGATGGATTATACATAACATTTAATTATGCTCATTCGTAAAATCCAAAAAATATATTTGCAAATATATCAACAAAGGAACTGACATGGTAGTTTTCAATATTGAGCGACAAGACAATTTAAATGACGAAATTTTAAGATATCAAATTGTTAGATATTTAAGCACCAGCGAGGCTATTTGGCATATTTTTTCATTTTCAATGAACGAAAGAGATGCAGCTGTAATTCATTTAGCAGTACACCTTCAAAATGGACAACGTGTCTACTTTACAGACCAAAATATTGCACAGCGAGCTTCTTCTCCACCAAGAGCTACTTTAACAGAATTTTTCAATACATGTCAACAACAAAATTCATTTACACGTAATTTGCTGTATTCAGAAATGCCTTCCTACTATACGTGGGGTAAAAAATGGGAACTTCGAAAACAAGGTGCACCTGTTGATGGACATTCTGGCATTTTTAAGTCAAATGTTTTAGGCAGAATTTACACCATTCATCCAAATCAAAAAGAATGTTTCTATTTACGTTTATTATCAATTAATGTTCGACGAGTACATCATTTAACAATTTAAAAACCGTTAATGGACACCAACATGCGAAACATTTCACGCAGCATGTTTGGCTTTGAATTTAATAGAAGCAGACTTACATTGGGATTCCACATTAAACGATGCAGTCATTACTTCATTTCCAAATCAAATACGCCAATTATTCGCCATTATAATTACAATTTGCACTCCTTCCAATACAAATGAACTATGGGAAAAATTCAAAAATGCAATGACTGAGGATATTCTTCACACAAATTGCAGTATTCACAACGACAACACAATTGATTTCTTACCAATCATGACCATTGACTGTTTAATTCGGCTTGAGGATATCTGCATGACTATTTCAAATGAAAATCGTCAAACTTTAGGATTGCCATCACCTTCAACATTAGCAAATTATCTAATTAATTATGATCTTTCACGAGAACAATCATACAAAATACGCTTGATTTACTTGAATTTGTTCAAACTAATAAGCCAAAATTGTTTGATGAACAAACAATCATTTATCACAGAATTGTACATGCAGTTCAAGCCCAAATTGGAGGATCCTTTTTTTTTGGATGCTCCAGGCGGAACTGGAAAATCTTTCACGAGTTCATTTTTATTAGCAAAAATTCGTTCCCAAGGTAACATTACCATTGCTTCGTCGGGAATTGCTGCAACTTTATTAGATGAAGGGAGAACAGCGCATTCAGAATTTAATCTGCCTTTAAATATTCAAACTAATGAAAACGCAACATGTAATATAAAATAAAAAAAAATTGGCATTTTTGTATTAAAGAACATACCAAGGCTATTATATAAAACCATGTCTATATATGTGACTATTGACTTCTGTAGAACAAAATTTTCCATTGAAATTTGGTGTAACAACTGTTGCAGTTAATGCTTGTTATTCATATGGCGGACCCCAGGGACTGACCATTTGGAATTTTTGTATTAAAGAACATACCAAGGCCAATCATAAAAATTATGTCTTTATATGGGACTATTGAATTAATTTATTATAATTCTTAGTTCGTTTTAGCCTCGCAACAATTGTGGCCAGAGTATTCCGTCTAAACGTATTTTGGTATATTCGCACACACGTAAAGTTTTTGTTATTTGGTAGAAATTTGACTTCAGTAAACATCTCTGGTAATGGTAGTATAAATGAAAACATGAATTCTATTACAGGCATAGCCAAACCCTGCCAATTACTAGAACGGTAGAAAATGCTCAATTTCTAATTATAATTTTTAATAAAACGAATCACAAAAATATACTTTACTTAAATCTTAAGAATAGGTGTATGCCTTACCTTCTCAAAAATGTCAACCAGAATCTGTAAATTTTTCTAGATTCGACGGCACAACTTTTAGAATCAATCCAATTTTATAATTTTCATTTGAAAATAAATTCCAATAGGAAAAATAATAAATTTAACAGTGTAATTTTTTAATAATTTTTTTAGCACAAACTTCACCATCATTATTAATACCACGTATTCATATGATACCAACAGATTCACCAATTCCATTCAAGCAACTTCAATTCTCAATTCGATTGGCATTTGCAATTACAATAAATAAGTCGCAAGGCCAAACATGCAACATATGTGGTATTGATTTGGAATCACCATGCTTCTCCCATGGCCAACTTTATGTCGCATGTTCTCGCGTCGGAAAGCCATCTGTATTATACGTTTTTGCTGAAAATGGTAAAACTATGAAAGTTGTTCCTCGTGCAGCTGTTCAATAATGTAATATTTTATTTATTTCACAAATATAAACTTCATTTAAAATAAATTAATTTGTTTTCAGATTCCACTGGATGGATGAAAAGTAATAAAAACTAATTTTATTTAAGCAGCAATACAATTTAATACAAATACAAATCGTTATAAAATACGATAATTCAAACAATAAAAATATATTACATCAAATAAAATGTTTATATTTAAAACAATTATTTTTTAATTAAATAGTTTCCACTGCTTCCCTTTTCAATTCATCTCCATTATTATAACACAGAACACTAGAAAAATTTTAAATCAGGGACATAACAAACTAGCTTCCCAACGAAGTGGAATGGGTTCCGCTATATTATAATTATATCAAATACGTATATACATATCAAAAAACGAGCCGGGTAACGCCGAGTAATATCGGCTAGTTATTCTATAATAAACGAATAATTAGCGAAAAACTCCAAACGTGTGAATATTTGAATTGGGACATAAAGCCATATTATAATTTTGGGTGATTGCTCAGTCATTTCCTATGGCTGGTGTCCGACCCCCTTGACGTGCAGGTAACAAAAGCTTTTCAATTCTTAGAGTCAAACGGAAAAGAAGATGGACAAAAAAGAACAAATCACACCAGATAGTCAGGTGGACTGTGCTTTCAGACCATTAGATCATGTTTATCAGGATTTCAACAACTTGAAAGGTGTTAATACGAAGTTAATAAATAAAGTTTAATGTGCACTTTCTAACATTTTCGGTTGTACTGTATTTTAGATTGGTTTGTATCACATAACCAAATATCTAGTTTCAGATTTTAGTAACGCCCATTAAGACATTTGAGGTACACAAAGTGGCATAAATGTGATTTTATTATAGAATTATGTTTTACAGTGTGTATATAATTTTTTGGGTATAGGTACAACATTAAAATAAATAAATTTGTTTCTAAAATTTTTCTAATTTATCACGGACCAAGCTTTACTCTCGATCCACTTCACATACGGATAAACTCTCGTGTAAACTCCTGGGCTGTTGGCAAAACCGCATACGGTGCCAAATGATGTAATCCCATGTATTTCATTCATACCGTTGAAGCCATGTAGCGGCCATATAAGAGGCCCACCCGTATCTCCGCTGCATGTGCTTTCAATGGTTTTCTGTGATCCTACACAAAATTGCGTTTCGTTATCGATTCCATTTAAGATTCGTCGATTTAAATTAAACGCGTACGATTTATTACAATCTTCATATGTATACGGTTCCAGATATCCGTAATACAAGGTTTCACTTTTTTCTTCGGCCGGACCCCGGTAACCCCATCCCATGCCAATTAAGCTATATGGAAGTTCATCTGATGTCGGTAAACATATTGGACGTGCATGAAAATTAAATTTAACATCTCGGTCGAGTTCAATAAGGCCAATATCATTGTAAACAAATGAACGATTATATGACGGATGTGGTATTACACGTTTTACTCCAAAATCTTCAGCGCATTCGTCCGATTTTGTTACATTGTCTAGATAGAGAGATCCTAATCGAATGATTTTTACTTGTCCGCTGGAATTATAAAAACAAAATAGTTAAATTAACCCAGTACAGGGTATTGTGCTTGTAACATACAATTGCCTTGTTATCAAACAATGCGCGGCCGTCAATACAAATTTCTCACTAATCAACGAGCCTCCACAATTCCAAACCAGTTTGTCTTTATCATTTTTTGCAGTGTATCCGAGGGCGACCATATGCGGCCAAAGTCCGGGCTGCGCATGAAGGCCACCAGCGTACGGAAACTTAATGGGAGAACATTCTGTATTATTTGGTGTTGTAGTTTGAAGAACGTCAATTGAGACTTGTTTCCGGTACACGGCGCTTTTATACCCGTAACATTCTAAAAATAAAAAGATTTGTTTAGATTAGGTTATCTATACGACTAAACTATATATTTGAATACTTTGCATGGAAATTGATTGGAATTCATAATCGTCGTCAGGGCAGCAATAAAACATAGTACAACAATCCTGGCCGCACTCGTCAAACTTTTGACGACCTTTTCTAAACGCCGGACAATCGTTTAAATCACGACACCGTCCAGGCAAATTAGACAACGAATCAGTACACGTTGGTCCGATAAATTCGATTAAAGGAAATTCAGCTTTTCCTCTTCGCTTACAGCGCTTCACGTCAGTTGGTTTTAGTATTGGGCAGCAATAATATTTTACACATATTTGTTCTTGACACACCACCAAA
Organism: Nephrotoma appendiculata; assembly: GCA_947310385.1. Taxonomy (NCBI): domain Eukaryota; kingdom Metazoa; phylum Arthropoda; class Insecta; order Diptera; family Tipulidae; genus Nephrotoma; species Nephrotoma appendiculata. The sequence continues at coordinate 65,770,943 of OX371224.1, forward strand.
ACATTTTCCTCTAAAATCTCATTACGATCATAAGAATCACAAATTTCTTGATATGTTCCAGTTACATTCAATCCATTCACTGTACATGGCGTGTTCACATTCAACCGAAACATAATTTCACTGTCGGGCCGATCAACACTTGCACACACGCGATTATATCGTACTAATGGTGATGGCAATGGACAACACACTAAATTTGTACAAATTTCGTGATTACAAAAATTTTGAACACCCGCTTTTATATTTCCGTGTAGCTCTGGACAATCTTCGATAAATTTTAGTACACCACTTTGTCCGCTCGAGTGAATCACACACTTATAATCCGTATCCAAGTCAATTTTAGTCATAGCACTTTCGCTAAGCGCTACCTTTGCTGATTTTGGAGTGAATGTTCTTTGCCATGGACAACAGACGATTTGTTTGGTCCCTTCATACCCGCACACCGTATGATTATAACGCAATTCGCGAATATTTATATCGATTTGCCAGCATTCGTCGATTGTAGTGCAAATACCGTGTTCATCCTGATGGCCAGGCGATTTTATTAAACATTGCGAATTTAAATGAAGCGTATCATTAATCGGGAATTTAATTTTACTGCCGCCATTAGCAAAGACCAATGCACAATTTATCGAGATAACAATTATTTGGTAGAAATACATTGTTTGATATACGATACACCCGGGTGTACACATTGCGTATATTACACTAAACTAACAACTATCAACTAAAATTATTGTGCATGTTTTTTATGGATATGAAGAGACGACGACGACACCAACATATTCGATACAACTATAACATGTTGAAGGACGCCAAGTATCGTGACGCGTTAGTACAAATACCTGATTTCTCGGATGCGATAAGCGTGATTCATTGGAATTTATCTAAACGTCTAAATGGATTAGATGAAGCGCCTTAGGCCCTAACAGAGTAGTAATGTCGGTCTGGTTACTCGATTTTTACGAGGTTACGAAACCAGAATTCACAAATTTATCGATAGAACTCACCATTTTTGTATGTGGTTCGTACTATGCTCAAAGTCATTGCACCGCGGTCATCGATTCTTCTTTGAACCATTAGTTTGTTATTGTTTACGTTTTATTGAAATTAGTCATACTTGACGTACAAAACAAGTATTGGAAATTACCAAACGACACATCAAACGGCAATGATGCGGTTTAATCGAATTTAAATAAATTTTTTGACTTTCTTTTTTACGTGGGTTCAAAATGTAGAGCAACAACTATTCATGACCGTATTTTAGTTACGCGATCTAATTTTGAAATTGCATACCATAGAGGTATGGCGAATTTATTAATTATCCGAATATCGTTGTATTTGTAGTGAACTGGTCGTATTATGCAAGATTGGAATCTTAATAAATTGAAGAACAGTAAGGCAGATTCCACCATAGTGTGCCAATTATTTCTGTCCCAAATTAGGTAAGATTAGTTATAAGCTTTATTACATGCATGGGTATATGTGGCCAAGTGATAAAGCTTATAATTAATCTTATAATTATATGTAAATTACGAGTAATTATCAATTATCAAAATTGTCAATAACTTCGGAATGTAAAGAAAAAATTTCAACTTGATGAAATTTGTAGCAGGTACAACAGCATTTGCGAGGATTCTCGAGGCCAAATTGACAATTTAGGTCTCATGTTATACTAAAGTTTTATTCATCTCGTCTCTCCGGACCATTGAAGCATTAAGTAAACGGATTGTCCTGGAAATACGAAATATGTAATACTTCAAGTATTGGGCTATTCGGAAAGTCATTTCCTTTTTCAACTTTAAACTTAAGCAGCAGATATAGCAGGGCTAATTTGTGCAAAAATTTGTTTGATTGTGCCTAACAGTTTGTGTTTGGTGCCATATTAAATATGAAAAATCGAAAGCAGCATTTTCGGCATATTTTCAAGAAAAAAAAAGTTGTGTGATGTGTAGGCAGAAGACGTATTGACAGAACGTCGACATCAAAACTGGTTTTCAAAATTTCATTTTGATAATTTAGATGTTGAAGAAACACCACGTTCTCGAAGGCTAGGTTAAGCTGATGAAGACAAACTAACGGCATTGGTTGATGCAAACTGCCGAACAACAACTTATCGAATTCGACCGTTTATGATCACGTAAAACGCCTTGATTTAATACCACAATAAATTTTGAAGTGTATTTTCATCAACTGGAAAAATTGAATGATTTACTCAAACAAGATAGCCCATAATTGATCAATAGAAAAGTTATAGTGTTCCACCAAGATAACGCAAGACCTCATACAAGTTTGGCAATTGCAGCTTGGATGGAATGTACTACCACACCCACCATACATTCTCCAGATTTGACACCATCAGATTATTACTTGTTTCGGTCTGTACAATTTTTTTTAGACGGCATAAACTTTTATTCATAAGAGACCGTCGCAAATGCAATAGGTCAGTTTTTTGCAAGCAAAGGTCAGAAGTTTTATGAACGTGGAATCATGCTACTGCTAGAGGCAAGAGGTATTGGATCAAAATGGAAATTAATATTTAATTCAATAAAATCATTCAATAAAATACTATACAAAAATCGTCTTTCATTTTATCCAAAAAACAACCATATTACTTTCGGAACAACTCAATCGTTTGCTTTTTTTAGAAGATTAGAAGATTCCGGGTATCGTCTCATAGAGTGCTGTTTCATGTTGCTTAATAATTAGTAAAATTTCTTGTTTTCAACCATGAAATATTCAAATAGCAAAAACAATGATAAATGTTTTGGTTGGTGGGGACGACTCACAGGAGTTGACACTGAAGTCTGTTTAAGTTTCGCAAATGCAATTCTGCTTGGGAGGGGAATTAATGGAGATAATAAATACTGTTAAAGTTAGCCGACTAGCTTCAGCCGAAAAATGTCGATAATGCAGAATCGGCTGTAACAACTAAAATATACCAACCGAAAAATGTCGGTAATGCAGATTCGGTGTTTTTAACAAAATGTATCAGCCGAAAATTGTCGATAATGTAGATTCGGCTGTAATAACAAAATATATCAGCCGAAAAAAGTCGATAATGTAGAATCAAAACATTTTGTATTATTCGCCAGTAAATGTCGGTAATGAAGATTCGTAGTTTTGCTGTTAAACAGTAATTACTTTTTAAATCAAAAATGTTTATTTCGGTTCATCAACGTAAACTATTCTAAATTAAATTTTTTTATTAAATGCAATGAAACTTGCAATTATGTCTATAATGTTTAAAGTGTCATGGCTGGAAATAAATTCAAATGAAACGTCTTATTGATGCTCATACCTGGAAAAAAATTCAGGTCGATTTCTATGTTGGAAGTCCGGGAAAACTCGATTGAATATATCGCACACACAAAATTTGAAAATTTCTAAAAATTGACCGTTTAAAGTGTCATGGCTGGAAATAGATTCAAATGAAAGGTCCTATTGATGCTCATACCTGGAAACCATTTCAGGCCGATTTCTATGTTGGAAGTCCGGAAAAACTCGATTGAATATATCGCACACACAAAATGACCGTTTAAAGTGTCATGGCTAAAAATAGATTCAAATGAAACGACTTATTATGCTCCGGATCCGCTCGAAACGCGATATTTCAAAACGCGATATTTCAAAACAAGATATGACGAAACGAGATATGGTACAAAACGTAATATTTCAAAACGCGATATTTCAAAACGCGATATTACAAAAAGCGTTATGGTACAGAATGTCCATTGCGAAGCGACGGGAGCGCAGCGACCCGATTGGTACCGATCCTATATACTCTCGCCCCTATTGATTTTTAAATTCCTATAAACTGAAATTAAATTTCCCCTTCACCCGCCTGATATAACCTGATCCTAAACTCCCGTATCGTGATTTGAAATATCGCATTTTGAAATATCGCTTTTTGTACCGTATCGCGTTTTGTACCGTATCGCATTTTGACATATCACGTTTTGAAATATCGCGTTTTGTACCATATCGCGTTTTGTACTTTATCGAGTTTTGAAATATCGCATTTTGAAAAATCGCGTTTTGTTCCATATCGCGTTTTGTACCGTATCGCGTTTTGAATTATCGCGTTTTGAAATATCGCGTTTCAAATGGGACCCATTATGCTCATACCTGCAAAATATTTCAGGTTGATTTCTATGTCGGAAGTCCGGGAAAACTCGATTGAATATATCGCACATACAAAATTTGAAAATTTGTCATGGCTGAAAATAGATTCAAATGAAAGGTCTTATTGATGCTCACACCTGGAAGAAATTTCAAGTCGATTTCATGAAAAGAAAGAAATTTTTTCCAGGTATGAGCATCAATAGGACCTTTCATTTGAATCTATTTCCAGCCATGACACTTTAAACGGTCAATTTTTAGAAATTTTCAAATTTTGTGTGTGCGATGTACTCAATCGAGTTTTCCCGGGCTTCCAACATAGAAATCGACCTGAAACTTTTTCCAGGTATGAGCATCAATAAGACCTTTCATTTGAATCTATTTCCAGCCATGACACTTTAAACGGTCAATTTTTAAAAAATTTCAAATTTTGTGTATGCGATATATTCAATCGAGTTTTCCCGAACTTCCAACATAGAAATAGACCTTTCAAATGATAATTATTAGATGACATGCCATCTTAAAAATTCTCTAAACACTTAACTAAAAATAAATTTCACGTTTTAACTCCAAACATGTAATACAGCACTTAGAGAAATTATGTTTTGTATATTAATTTTTATTGTTTCGAATGAAAATTTCTTATTTTAAATTTTTTAGTTGGTTTTTAGGAAGAACAAAATAAAAATTTGCAATAAAAACAATTACATTTCGGCATAAAATTCGTATCTGCATTATCGACATTTTTCGGCTGGGATGTTACCGACAAAAATCGGCTGTCATTTTCATTTGATTAGTTTGAATCTGCATTATCGATATTTTTCGGCTGGAGTCGGCTAACTCTAATTGGGTAAATAATAATGTAAAGTACTTGTTAATGAAATCTTGTTAATCACATTTGCCGTACATTTCTCGACGTCGAGATCTTTATAATGGCTTCAACTAAGATACACGAATACATGTCCCTGTAAGCGATGAGGATTAGTTAGAGACATCAACCGGCACATGGTCTGATTTGCATTACAAAACCCGAAAAGCATTACGTTAAAACGATACAAGTAAACATCGTTACTTCTTTCGAGGCCGGATCCAAAGAAACTTGCAAGAAGACATCTCTAGATCCAGACTCGAAATTAAACGAATGCGATCCACGACTCGGCAGTCCGTCAATCAGCAGTAACGAAACTGCCATTTTTCTTTTTGACGATCGCCATTGGTGAACTCTTCGCACTGTGACTCCTATCAATTACATTATTTGCAATCATTCGATCGAGTTCGTCATACATCAGTTGTTGGATTGCAGGAGAGACCCCAATGTCGATCGTGGATTGTGCAACCGATGTAATCGTTAACGCAGCTCCACGGACAGTTAAAGCCGATTATCGTCGGTTTCATAACATGAGTTTTATCATTATATATTCTGGCATTTACAAACTCATGTATCTGAAGAGGTGATCCATTAGGTATCTGGACATTTGCGGAAATGAAGGGGGAGTTGATGGTCCTGAATGAATTCTATAGCGTTTCTGCCTAATGCCGAAGTATTTGCTATGCTATCGAGCAATTCCTGCACATTAGAGTCATTAATGTTAACCACTGCGTATGGTCGATTGTCTTCGAGATGACTAGCGGAATCGCAAAGCCTTGTTTACTTCAATATTTCGGTGAGTTTCACGACAAATACTGATTTGAGCCTTCGTCGAATTGCTTACCGGGAGTCCGACAGTGAATTTTGAGTTACTGGTCTCGAAATCTGCGGATGAAATCTGATGGTAAATTTTTCGAACGGAGACGGATCGATACAATTGTCCCCTTCGTGAAGTTTACCGACGTTGAAATAAGAACAACGAACTAGCTCGCAGTTGGTATACATATGGCCAGATTGTCGGCAATTCCAACAATCAGATACGATGAGTTGTAGGGTTATACATGATGGTGCAATCGGAAACAAGTACTTACCATACGAATAGCGCAACCCTTCGTTTTAACTAAAATCTCCTTCGATTTCGTCCATGGGTGGTATAGAATATGACTACATTGCATTGCTTGTCCCGGTGTCACTCCAACCGCGTGCCATGTATCATCAGTTGCTATGCATTTACTCACCAGCTCGGCTATGAAAGAATATTTACTTAATGCGGGAAAGACTTGTAAACCCTACTGCATGTCCTTTTACAATATATCCAACGTTTTGATCACTTTCGGAGCTCTCTTAAAGGAAGGACTAGTTTTAAAATGCTATAATAAAATCCAATGAATGCTTCTTTCGGTTGCTGTTTTCGAGCATCGATCAAGCGTATTATAACCACGTATTTTTATCCTTGATGTAATGCAAGAAGGGATTGCGAAGAGCCACTAGTGCCCGCTAGCGATACTTTTTAAAAAAACTGGCATATCGTTAAGGAGTTGTTGGAAAGGAAATGTTATTGTTCCTGGCTAGATGCGACAGAGAATCTAGAAACTAAATTTTCTCAACTGCTAAACCAGTTGCACAACCGACATGCGATGTTCGTATAACGTTAGTGGTAAACGCGTTATTAACATATACGTTCAATGGTTGATCCGGCATGGTTTATACACCCTGATAATTAGTATGAGAGTGTTGGTTATATCATACCGTTATGGGATTTCACTGTTGAAATTGAGTACCTCGTGGCTCGAGAGACGAAAGTAAGGTAGGTTACTATCAGGGGTTATACACAATCAGAAATACTCGGAACACTAACAACAAACACAAACAAAGGAAACTACAAAGGATTTGTAGAATAGATGCCCATGATTGTGTAACCGATAGCTCTCAGTGAACACATAGGGCGAACATATCGGTTATCGGTACAGAATTAAATCATTAGAATTTGTGAATCTAGCTAACGTAATATTTTCTTCAAAAATTACCTTTGGGGTAGGATATGTACCTTGTTATCAATGAAGACGCCATAATATGACTAACAGGCACTTTCTTGCCATAGTTGGACTGAAAGGTTAGAGCAGAGGTGCTAATTTTCTATTCAGTTTAGCAACGGGTGTGTCGTAGAGCTAGTGTCGCTTTCGCCCTCTGAAACCAAAGCTCCTCTACCTGAAGAAATCCTAATGCCTTCAAGGAACCACATTATTGTTAGCACCAGAATTTAAATCAATCAGTAATTGACCTTACTGAAGTAATTTCTCAGCGACCACCTCCACTGTTTTAGATGCTGCTATGCGCTGTAGCTGACCTCAAAACTTGCTTTTCAAGCAACAAATTGAATAGCAAGTTTCTCCAATTACAATTCTACATACAGACCAAAACGGTGTTAAGTTAAACAGAGAAACAATTACGTTACTATGGATTTCCTAGACACATGAGCACGTACCCAACAAACCATAGAAAATATATACGACTTCAGGTGTATGCAATCAAGACATATACAGCAAACACAAATTGCCCATCTGTAATTGTGTGATAGTCCGTTTGAAGGTGACATTCGCATTTACCTATAGCAATCCAGACAATTTAAAGCACCAATTCAAATTAACATTTTCAGATCAAACTCCCCCCAAATGACCTTTTCTCTTCTATATCCTTACGAAGATCCCGGTTGTCAACTGAACTTGTCAGTCGAATTATATCCGCTTACATGAAGTGCAGGCAAACCGATACTGCAATACAATGGTTCGTTTACTCTTATTTGCAAATCGAAGCTAACAACTACACCATTCAGTATATCAAATCGCAATATGCGAGAACAGTGCTGCAATGTACTGGGTATCTTTGCTAAGCATGGAGCTCCTGATTTATTTTGTTGAAATCGCTCAAAATTTCGCATCTAGTGAAACTACTGCAAATCGACCGGATTTGGTAGCAGGCGATAATAAAACCAAAATATACTCTCTTCTAAACGATCTCACAAAACAACGGTTCTGTGGTTTATGCACAGCCATCGTCTTCATAATCGAGTTTTATAAGCGCGGCGTACCACATACTCATATCTTAACTAGAAAGTTTTAACAAATCCAAAACTGCGAGAGATCGTGCTTAAAAATATTATGCACGCAAATAAAACTTCAACGCTTCATGAAAGGAAAACGGAATATAAAAGAAACAGGTCCTATAACAGTTACTGGACGACACAGTAGCCAATCTTAACGGCTAACCATTGAACCGTCGCCATTACGGTGAAATATGCTCCTGTCGATACGTCAGCGGTCTTAAGGCAGTTTGGCGTTTGCGTGAGTCAAAAATGCAAGATCGCTTGCACTCGTGAAGGAGGCACTTGTAGTATCCAAATCAAGTACACAAAATTGGAGTCTTATTTTATGCCAAATGCCGCTGACGCAAATGCTCTATACTGAAATTGCACAAAATTAAGTCTATGTTCCCAACAATTTTGCAATGCTTTGGCTGCAAGGTACCTATATAGTAGCCTCGTACAAGTACTCAATAAGTTCACGAGGTTAGGAGCGCTTTTACTTGCTCATTTTGTTGGTTTACGTACCTTCGAGGGAACAATCCATCCCTCTTTCCAGCTGTCGACTTCGAATGGGTTCGTCGTTTAGAGCAAGCACTGATTATCAAATACCTCGACAAATACTTGACATCTTTGCTTTTATTCTATGCGTTGAGCAAGGAGCACGTCCTAAGGACTTATAGTGGCAATTTATAGAGAGGTCTTTAGATTGGTTTGGCACGCTCAATGAATGATATTTCAACATTCAGCAATGCCAACAATTAACACAGTCAAGCAGATTAAAATTTGCTTGTTTCGACTTGCCTAAGGAAATCCACCAGCAGGAATCGATCTCTGTGACGTAGTTGAAGAAGCAATAAGCACATTTCGCTCAAACTAACATCGAAAAGCGCAATATGACGCAATGGGACGCATTTTTGGACATCCGTCATGCTATCAATTATGATGATCAATATTTTGATGTTTACTTGGACGGCTTGGAGGAATTGCTGCAACGCAACTCAAAGGAGCAAGAACTAATCATACTGGTTTAAAGTTGCTAATGCTACAAGCTTTGTTGCATCTGTTTCGCCTATACGTTTAGTATCTTCTCATGCAGAAACCTTATTATTATTGATGTGGTAACGATGTTAGAAAAGGATTCTTCATTAAGTCAAGCTTTGTGTCATGACTTCAGAAAATAAAACTCTACTAGCAGCTAGATGTAAAGAGAAGGCCACCTTTTTCACAAAGTGATCCAGAAATCATTCAAATTTCTCAAGATTGACAATGGAGCGATGATGATTAACCGTAATCGTAGTTGCAACAAAGGCTAAATCCTTGGAAATGAATCGAAAAGCGAGCTCTCAACCTTAGTGCGAATTTTATCAGAAGGCAATAAAAGAGAGTTTGTCATAATTTCTAGAATCATGCTCGCGCTCTCAGATTTGACTCTGCGATTCGTTTTGTGCCGTCGACAATTCCCTATCATCCCTGTATTTTCCATCACAACAAATCTCAAGGAAAAACGTATGAAGTGGTAAGAACCAACCTGAAGTTACCTGATTTTGAGCATGATTATGATCTCTAACATCTACGAGCAGGTAAAGAGTTAAATGAACAATTATATATGGAAACCGGGAATCTATACGTCAGGTTCAATTTTTAAATCCAAAATTATTAAATTTATAGCTGAATTGTGACAACGGGATTTCGAGATCCTTTAACACTACGATTTAATGCAAAGGTTTTCGATTAAGAAATACTAGAAGTGTTTAAATTATTTTTGATTTATTCGTAAAATTAGAAATGGAAGTATTTCTAATTTTATGAACTGATCAAGAAAAATTTAAACATACGTGCGTGCAAATTTTTGAGAGAGTATGTAGAAAATATTTTTATAAAGACAGAAGAACTCAATAGTCAAAAATGGATTCTAAACTTTTACAATGTAAACAAATTTCTCCTATAAAGTGTAATGGTATAACTTTTTTCGACACCAAATTTGATTGGAATTGGATAGCAACGTATAAAATGTAATAAATCCCAAATCCTCTAACCATCGTATACACAACAAAAATTATCTAAATATTTATGTTCGTTATCGTCTTAAGAAAGCAAGAAAGCCACAAAAAAAATAATTCGAAAAATGCAAATTTTACAAAAAATCGGAATGAAAACTATTTTAACCCATTCGACACAAAAAAGTTGTCTTTTCTAGAAAACATTTCCATTTAAAATACAGACACACATTTCCAAAGGAATATAATATCCAATATAAAAAAGGATTATATCATCCTTTCATGTGAGTACATTTTCTAGGTCATCACAAATATAATGAATACATAATATTTATTCGTTCGAAGAAAATGGAAGGAAATATTGTGACATCATAAACACCACTCAGTATAAAACTGCTCTCCGTATGTATCTAAGAAGAATTTTATCTAATTTTATTCGAATTTTCGTAATTCACGAACATGCATACATAAATGGTCATGTTGTAGCCGGAGTAGTCGCCGATATTCCGGTTGGAAATATACATAATTTTCCCAAACGAATATATGCAAGTCTTGTGTATGAGATTTTCAATTTAAATAGAACACAATAAAAAATACTTGTAATATAAGCTCATCTATAAAAAAGCTCGTTTTTTAAGTTTATTCACGTAGTTCGAATAATTTTTATTTGTTTATGTTTCATTCTAGTAAATAAAGTCCACTATAAATATACAATTTTACAATATCCAGCCACTACTGTAATTTGGTTATATGCGGACGAAACTATCTCTATATATACTCGAATATAAGAAATTTTGTACACATCGTAAAAATTGGTTTACTTTATAGCTTTAGAGTTATAGTTTTAGACAAGGATGCATAACGGGAATGGCCAAACATAAATTTGGCGTACAGGTATACTCTGGCTCCTCCTCGAGCTTGGGCGTTAGATTGGTGAAGAAATTTTGGAAACACTGAGTGTAAAGATTCTAAATTTATCTAGACTTCCAAAGTTTGCAAAACTTTTAGCTTTATTTGACAATTATCCCTCCTGAAGACAAAGAATTAGTTTTACTTTGTGAATTTGGGGTTACGTTAAGCTGAAGTTAAGCTGCAAAATCAATAAATATTTTTGGTGAAGTAGAAAAATAAGCCATTGAAACTGCCGAAGCAGATGGCGTTGTGCAAACCAAATAGCACTAACTTCTGATAGACAAAATGACCAAAGACGGTACAATGCTCGAATTAATAACAAAGTGGCCATAGTATTTGAAAGCAAAGATTGAGAATCACCAGACAAAAAAGCTGTCCCGACATCTATATTTCTCTTTTCGTTTGTGAGTTAGACAATTTTCCCAGTAAGCTGTTGAACGCAAGACTTTTAACCCAGCAGTACGTAGTTTTCGCTTATGTCCGCGCAGAGTGAAACGATCTTTAATGGATCCGAATCAATCAACCTGTGTTGAGAGCAGATATTTATAAATCTGTAGGTTAGGTTAGGTTAGGGTTCAGTGGCTGATATCGCACACTTTGGCCAATTTTGGCCCATTGTGATACCTCAGGAACTAACATCATTAGACACAGCGTAAAATATCTCGCACATTACAGCTTTCGATATCAGAGTGGCTGTCCATAGTGTATTTGCCCAAGTGATCATATCTTCTGTCAGCTAGCGCAGGGCATAAACATATACATTGAACAAGAGTCTTCTTCTCCTCCCTTTCGTCGTCCTCGCAGCTTCATTTGCAGAAGTCATTTGCATCCAGACCTAGCCTTTTTGCATGATCGCCAAAAAGGCAGTGCCCGATAAGTATCCTTACAATTATATCGTAATCAAGCTTCGTTATTGTGTGATTCTGATCATGGAACGCTTCAAGTTCAGCTCAGGTCATACTTGCTTTGCTACCCTAACAGTCGAATTGGCCAGCCAACTAGCATTTGCCAAGGCAAATGTTTTCTTATGGCTTCCTGTTTTCAGCACAGATACAGGCCTTTCTACACATTTTTATCCTGGTCCCGACTATCTACATATATAGTGATATCAGTCAACGATATTACACTATGCTTCAACCACTTCATGGCCTCTTCAATCGCAATCACTTCAGCCTGGTACACGCTGCAGTAATCAGGGAGACGAATAGATAAGTTCACATTTAATTCCCAAAAGAATACACCAGTTCCAACGCTACCATCGAGGTTGGAGCCGTCGGTGAAGAATTTAACTGTCCCGTCCTCCACAATGAGACTACTCTTGCAATCCTCAATAGCGGAAACCGCAAAAAGGTGTTGCATAATCTAAATTCATCAGGTCATGCCTCAGAGAAGTGACTATAGGTGAGTGCCCGTTATGCAGGCCCTGCCACCCCGAAACCACTGATAGCGGGGCGACCGTATTGACAGCCATTTGCTACCGATGATATCCAACGAGAGAGTGGGTGTCGTTTTCATCACCCCACTAATGAGGAAACAGGCTGCCCTCTAGCACTTTCCACATCATGTTCCTGTATGATAGTTTTTTCAGAGATATACTCACACCATACAGCAGTACGGTCCTTGCTACTGCCGTTTAAACCAGTGCACCAGCTCCGGTTTCAAACTCCATTTCCATCCGATGGCATTTTTGCAAGAGTACAGTGCCAGAGTGGCGTTCTTCACTCTTCCTATCGTATTTGGAATCCCTAGGAATCTCGCCTTATCAGTAAAGGCCAGCATAGTACCATTTAAATTTGGTGGAACCACTTCCGGAATTTTATACCTCGTAGGAAAAAAGACCAGCACTGACTTCTCAATTTCCCGAACCAAGGCATGTAGTGCCGTGTCCTCGGACTTATCCTTATGGTGCATAAGTGTAGATTGTGCCCAGTTTCTGGGTACCCAGCTGGTTTAAAGTGTTTACGACCTTTAATAGCCCATTTTATTTTCTGTATATTAAGAATATACTCTGTACATAACAGTTGGGGCCCGCAGTCATCCATAGACCCGCGGTCATCCAAAGGCCCCGAAATCGACGCATTCTCATTTCCCGGGAAGTGAGTTTCCATCAAAAGATCAAGCTTCACTAGAAGCCATCCAATCGCCATCTGATTTAATCAGATAGTCTGGAACAGCTGGACGGGCAGACCGAATCTTTCTTAAGCACGAAGTTTCCGAGACCTCTTCCATTCTATCACTTAGGAGCCTCCACGAAGTCCATTGTGCAGGCTCACAGACTTTTTGGCACTCCGCAAGTGCCGCGGTCCACTAAACTGGTTTTCGCTCCCCCCCCCCCCCCCCCCTCAGCATGCTTAATGGAATATCCACCATTGAACCCAGATCACTACCCATGTCGGGGAGTCCTGGAACTGTCGATGGAATATTTCCCTATAAACGCACCATACTGTCCTTATTTCTGAAGACGTACTGATTTGTAATTTGGAGATTGAGCTTAAACGTTATACCGAAAGTCAGAGCAGGAATGCTCCGTCGTCACCCTCCATTCTCTCCATTCTGATCGTAAGTGAATTAAAATCGGAGACCAAAGTAACATCCAGAACCTCTTGCCGATTTTTAATAATAAAGGTGGGTTCCTGAATACTGTTAAAGTTAGCCGACATTTTCCAGCCGACTGATAATGCAGATAGTGTCTTGAATACAGCAAAATTCAATCATAAACTCGAATTTAGGATGAATTTAGGATCGGGTTGTATCATTCGGGTGAAGGGAAAATTATTTCAGTTTATAGGAATTTAAAAATCGATAGGAGCGAGGGAATAAAGAGAGTTTAACAAATAGTCAAGACACTATCAGCATTATCTTTCGGCTGGAAATATCGGCTAGCTTTAATAGGGTGGTTCCTGAGCTATAAAAAAAATTCAAAAAGTGACTCACCCCTGTCATTGATGTCCGAGCTACACCAGATGGCATGGTGTGTGTTCGCGTCACACCCTAAGATAGCTCCGATCTTCCCCCTTTCTTCACCACACACAAGCGCCACAAGTATATCTGGCGGCACTGGCTTCTCCCGGTCCATGTATGCGGCTGCAAGGAAGAATCTCCAACCCTCCGTCTGTATGCAAACCGCAGTAATTGCATTACTGTGGATTTAGAAAAATATTTATATTATTTTTCGGCTGTATACATAATCTACCCTTATCCATCCCGCAAGCGTTTTCATAGGGTGTCTCCCTTCGCTCGCAGACCATAGATCTTGTGTTATTATTGATCCATGATTCTTGGATAATAGCTATATTCTCCCCCGACTTAGCAATTGTGAGCAGTAGCGCCGCCAAATCAGCCTTGGTGTGATGTAAATTTATCTGCACAGTTTTATTCATGGTTAACAGAATTTACTTATCTTATTACGATGGAGTCCACGATCTCCTCTGTCTCACTCCCTCCGCAGTCTCTAAGCTTAAGGAGGCCCACTTCTCTCCCTCAGAGTTCAATCTGTCCCGCTTCCCATACCTAAGGATAGTCGATCTTTAAGTGTCCTAGTTAACCTTGGGACCTAGGGGCTGGATATTACCCTAGGTCTGCTAGGTATTTCCTCCTTGGGAACCGCTCTGAACCTAGCTTCTAGCCATGCATTGCCTAACTCCTCGATCGCCTTCCTGCATAGAAAAGCCAATCTCTGATCTGAACACGCGTCCCTACAAATTGGCGGGGGTCCCGAATGTTCTCCAAGGACTTTGAGAAAAACCAGGATAAGTGCACTGAGAAAAAAAAATCAGTAAAAATAAAAAAATATACATATAAAATCAAAAAAATATACATATATTTTTTAGGCGAAAAGTCACGTTTTTAAAATCAAAAGGATAATCTTTTTATTTTTAAAATATATTTTTTCACCAAATTTGTTTATAAAAATAAAAAAATGATTTTTATTTTCAAAAATACTTTCCTTACTTTTATCAAATAATTTTTTTAAATTTTTAGAGATTGTTTTTTAAGAATAAAATACTATTGGTTAGTTTTAAAAGATTCATTTTAATTTTTAAATAATTATTTTTTAACACTTATGTCACACAATTTTATTACATCAAAGAAATCCTTAGTAATTCACTTTACAATTTTACACATACAATGACATTCACAATGTTTGCGACTGTTGAAGTCAGCAAAAACAAAGAGGTCATCACTAACATATAACTCCCCCTCTCCAATTTTTAACCCCCAGAGCCGTGGTGTAAAAATACACACGACCCTTAAAAAATATAGTGAGTATCTCCTCAACTTGCCTTGGTAGTTTGGCTTCGTACTTATAAAAACTTGCTCTACTTATCAGGTTAGAACGACCGAACCAAACTGCAGAAAATCAAACCTCCATACCTTTAGTACATCACAAAAACATATCGATTTGGCGAATTATATAACTATCCAAAAACACTTTAAAATAAAAAATAAAATATAGACGAATTGAAAAATAAAACAACGGGATTTCTGTCAAAACAATAAATATAAACACTTTCATAAGTTGTCATTATTATCAAAAAAATTGTTTTTAAATGCTAAAACACTTCTTTTAAAATAAATTATTATGTTTAAATAAATAAATTTTTTAAATTTAAAAAGTATTTTATAAATCATTTTACAAAATATGTTTTTAAAATAAAAAAGCGTTTTATTAGTTTGCAAAAATTTCATTTAATTTCAAAAAAATACTTTTGAAATTCAAAAATATTTATAACTTTGAGAAATTAAAAACTTCGTTTTTTAATTTTACAAGCCAAAATTTTTCTCAGTGTGCTTTGAACACCAACCTTCATTTTTCTCCTGTCATGCTCCATTCCTCATGGCTCTCGTCCACGACGCACAGTGGCGCTTCGCTACCCAAATTACTCTACACCTTATGGGGTTGGAGTGTCTGAGGTAAATTTTTTTTTTAAATGTTCGTCTTGAAATTGCCTATCGATTCCTCATTTTCGATTTTCGTTTTACGTCTTCATTTTTCCGGAATTCTGATCCAAAAATTGATTTTTATGCAAAAACGTAGATATCCCGCACGAAAGTGATCCTACGATTTTGTGAAATGTCCAAAAAAGTGGCCAAAAAATCTATTAAAATTCGTGCGCCATCTCGAATGAGTACAAACATTTTTTGTTCAATGAAATTTTTTCCAATACTATCCTAATGTTGAGAAAAACGCGCTTCCTGTATGTGAAGTTTTTTGGATGATTATGACCATTTCAAGGGTAATGGAAATTTTTTGACCTAATGGAAATTTTTTGACCATATTCCAAGTACAGAGTCTTTTAGGGTCTTTGTACACGAACAGTTTCCCATAAAAAAGTTTGGTAAAATTTCAATCTCGCGTATCGTAGGATCACTTTCGTGCGGGAAATCTATGTTTTTCCATAAAAATCAATTGTTGGATCAGAATTCTGGAAAAATAAAGACGTATAACGAAAATCGAAAATGAGGAATCGATAGGCAATTTCAAGACGAACATTTAAAAAAAAATTACCTCAGACACTCCAACCCCATCGCGCCACTGTGCGACGGCTAGCACCATCTCCCCTCCTTCACAATTTTGCTAGAAAGCTTATGTTCTTTCGCGACTGTCTTACATGAAGCTTGGCCCGTTTGTTCTCGGCATCCAAACCTCCATGCTCTTTTTCATTAGGTATCTGCCCTTAAGAGATATTCCTTGCGTGCATTGCTCCCATCGTCAATGCAACCCTTTGCCCAGTTAAAATATTTTCTATGTTCCTCAGTACACTACCCCTCCGGGACTGTAGCCAGTCTGTCTAAGACACGGAATCACAAACGCTTGGTTCTGTATCTCCGAACCGATGGAGCAATGACTTTTTCTTTCTTACCAGCTGACTTGCAAGCCTTGGAGCCGTACTTGCTATAACTGACGGCTGGATTCACAGGCCCCTCGTTCTTACCAGCATTTTAGAAATGATGGCCTCTTCTTTAGTATTATTTCTAAAAAAATCCATAATTGGCCCGACTAGTATCCGAGAAAATGATGGTCCACCCGTGCAGAGATCCTTATACACGGGTAAGGCTATATACAACTGGCTATATACTCGCTATAGCTATCTAGAGGGTTAGGAAAGGGCAATTATTTTTAGATTCGCCCCAGCCTGGCTGATCATCAGAACAGTTCTCAAAACACCTTGATCCGACCCATCCGCCACATGACAATTGTTATAGAAAGTATTGAAAGCCGGATCGTTTTGTCACTATGACCTGCAAACCGAAACGAAAAGTAATCGTAGCAAAGGTTGAGCCTTCAATAAAAGTGGAACATCAGCCAAGTTTGTTGTCTAGAGTTTTTCGGCTAAAGTTAAATAATTTGGTAGCGCCATCGTTCATGTGATAGAATTTCAAAAGGGAGCCGATTTTTTTATTATATAAAAACGATTGTCTTCACAATTCCAAAAAGCGATTTTCGTAATGTTGGCTACCAAATTATTTAACTTTAGCCGAAAAACTCTAGCTACCATGATCAATCTGGATGATGAATCAAAATTATGAACGCAGGAAGACATCGAGAAAATGGTTAGTGCTGAACTTTCTGATTATGATCTTATCAAAATATACCTGGTCAAATCATTGCTAGAAATATGATCCATCCACCATGTCACAACCGTATTCCAAAGAGTTCATGCATCATGGTACAAGGAAAATGTCCCCAATGACATCCCAAGTACTATACAAAAGAAGAGAGACAGACCAAACAGAAATTTTGGCCGGCCACCGCGTGGACAACAGATGGATGCAATAAATATTAACTTTGAAATATGTACCACAGTAAGGAGTGTGAAATATTTGTGTGTAAAGAACATGATTGTGTAAATGCTTCAGTATCCAAAAAAAATAAGCACGATGAACTTCAAAGTAATGTAAAAAGTATGTCCCCAAAGTATTCTTTGGGGAGATTGTTGTTCCCCAATGCATGATCAAAGTAAATCAAATACAATATACCGATTGCAAGTTTATTTGCAGGAAGAGCAAAACGTTTGGGAATATGCTGCTTGTAGCAGACCGTACCACTTCAAGAGATATACGAAACTTATTGTTTGGTTCAAACCCAACCAAAATGATCCATTTGCAAACCGGTGGAAATATTGGGAAATTCTCGTTCATTACATCATCATCAAGGATTCTGATTTTGTCTTAGATTCTTGTTTCAACATTAGACGGAAGCTAATATTTATTATCTCCCACTGTATTTTAGAGAAGAAAATGAGAAAGCCGAAAATATGATCTCCTCTTTTAACCCCAAGCAGCCAAGCGTTTTTCACAAAACCATTGTTTCAACTGCGGATGAAACCATAGAGCCAAAATTTTATTTTCTTGATGGTCCTGGAGGTAGTGAAAAAATCATCTCTGAATTGAGGATCGAAAGTGATGCTGCGGGAGGTATATTCTTCGTGCAAAGTTGATTATTAGATGAATGCACTATGGCGTCTAGCCATGATCTCAATACAATTGACAAGTTGCTGCGTGAGGGGGGACCAACAATTGTGGGAACAATTTACCAACTGACAATATTAAAATTTCATAAAACTTAAATTTTTAACGATGGTTGGGCGTCAGAAACTTTTGGAGAACTAATTTCTTAAAATAACGTCCCATCTTTGATGAGAAAAGTTATGTTGTACCCAAAGAACGTTGATGTGGACAAAACCAACAATCAAACTATTTTCTTACTTCCTGAACAAAGTCGAGTAAGTTAAATCGAGTTAAGTAACGATGAAGTCGATCCAGAAGATGAAAGAGAGCGTCTTAGCTTTTCACCAGAATATTTGAATTACATCAATCCAGCTGGATTACCTCAACGCACTCTGAATCTTAAAGTTGGCAATAGAGTCATGTTACTTCGGAACCTCAACGCTAATCAAGGATTATGCAAGGGGTTAGTTGGGAAACGCATAAAATATAACCGGATTGAGGTATAAGTGCTCACTGGACCTCATAAGGGTAAGCTACATCATTTACTATGACAATAAACAGGTCGCAAGGTCAAACAATGGACAAAATAAGGATATACCTGTCGGAGCATGTATTTGAACACGAACTACTATATCTTGCATTTTCATAAGTTCGTTATTCCTGTGACGTCAAAGTTAAGATTATGTCTACTCTCCTCACCAAGGAAAGCTGCAGGCTCATGTAAGTAACAACATTTTAACTAAATATGTTGTTTAGAAAGGAAGTTTTTGACTTATAAATTGTAAAGTTTAATCATTCATCATTTACATTTATTTTTATCTTATGAAATTTTCGATTCTTCTCAGAATCGGGGGCTTACTTGTAAACTAAAAGACCACGTACATTTTCGAAGAGCGTATTTGATATTTACCGAATATATTGGACATTTCTAAACAGAAAAATGCTGCACTGCACTATAGTGAAGTTTCTGACAAACTTAATATGACAAAAACTTTACAACAGCCAAAAAAGTGTAACAAAAAAAAACGTGATACGCAAAACGAAATAATTAGTTAAAAAAATAAGTTCACAATAGCAAGCTAATTTTGCAAAACCACATAGAATAAACATTCTTTATGTTTTCTAGAAGCCAACATATTTATGCGGAGTCATAGATTTTTTTTTTAATTTTGAAATTTTGCAATAGAAGAAAGTGTAGTGCTTCGATCGTCAATGAAAAGGTATCGTAGAGATGTCTAAGTAAATCGAAGCATGCTATCGTGTAGTACTAACCCTATTGCATCTTTTGTAGAAGCCAACATAATGAATTCACGCGGTTGGATGATGAATTCACATGGTTGAATCCGCGGTCGTAATTTCGTCAGCATTTGAATTTACCATCGATAATGAATTCATGCGGTTGGATGATGAATTCACATGGTTGAATCTGCGAGGCCCTAATTTCGTGAGCATTTCAATTTATCACCGATAACGAATTGAGTTGACTCAATCATAAACTCAAATGATTCAATATTTTAATGTTGTATTGTTAAATAAACATGGTGTGTTTATTGTTTTTCTACATAAATTAGGGATGCCGGATTGATTCTGCTTTGCCCTGACGTATTCAATTTTATGGATAGCAAATCGTCAATAATTTCCTAAGATTCACTATTTCTTTTTATGTATGATATATAATAGCTAGAGCTTGAAAGTTTTACTGGTCGTTGGAAGTGAATGATTCCTCTCAAAAAATATGTTTTTGATCCTTAATTAAGTTCTGCCTTAATATCGTCAATTTTTACGGTGTAGTAAGTTTTAATGTCAATAGGTTGCACATCCATTACAACGAATCAGTACTACATGAAAGCATGCTTCGATTTACTTAGACATCTCTACGATGCCTTGTCAATGGCCTTCGAATGGTTGAATTTTCAAATTTTTATGATTCAAAACATAATTATATATTTTGTTAATTTTGATTTTAATGAAGTAAAATTAAATTTAAATAATATATTTTCCCATATTTTCTTTAATTATCTTGATGTTCTTAATTACAAATAATGTTTAAAAAGTGTACCATTCTTAATTTAAAGTGATACATTTCCTCTTACACTTTTTATAGCTGTTATTAGGTTTTTTGCCAATTTGTCAGATACTTCACACTGCCTGCATGCATACAAAACATTTTGGTGCCCATCGACAATATTAATGTGATGTATCGACCACTAAAACCAGTGGCAAATCATTATTTTAATTTTGAAATTTCACATGGGTTACACACAAACGTTTCATGATTATATTTTTTGACTTCATAACACACATAGCAATCACCACATACAATCCCTATCCGCAACACTGTACGAAATCGTTAGAATTTGCACGTTTTTCCACTTAACCAACTTGTATAACATAATAATTATTTTGTTCTTATGTTCATAGCCATCTCACACACAGGTACGTGTAAGAATATAAATATTTCTACATTTCTCGCGTAAAAGGGTAATTAGAGTCACTCAAAAATAACAAGGGAAGTCGTTATACGTTCTGTGCTACATAAAAAATAATTACAGTAATATGGTTTGAAGATTTTATAGTGTTTACTCGTATGCGGCAAAGAATTCGTATGCATATATAAGTTTTGGGTCGCTATTTGAAAGAGAATCGTTGTAAGTTTGAGACCGAAACGAGATTTTAAAATAATTACTGCCGATGTATTCCAAGCCAAACCAAATTGAACATCTCTGGTCAATATCATTGTCGTGTTTATTCTAAATGGTCTATTTTATACACCTAATTAACTTGTATCAGCAACTCTTAGACTGGTCAAAAATGTACCTCTGTGCAGGACATATCCCCCAAAATTTAATAAAAAGGAAAATGGATAGGTGAATATGATGTGATGCCAATACACAACTTTATTTTTTGCCGAATATACAGAAATCTCGAATACGCCACACTTGATTTTTAAAGTGAAAAAATTTAGCCGAATTTTGGTAAAAATTGTCCTGTTTAATCAAAAATCGTATTTCTGGTAAATTTTCGCTAATTTTGTATGTTTTAAATATTAAAAACGAAAAAGCTCGAGTGAAGCTCCTGATTTGCCAATTCCCACCAAACGTTACTGGGATCTCCAAATTTATGATAAAACCATGGACTGAAACTGTCTAGACTGTAAAAAGGCCAAATTTGTGCGGAAATGTAATTTTGGTGAAATGCGCCACCTATTATTAAAGAAAATTTCTGTTGATAACCATATTTGTGTCGTGGAATCTAGAAATATCTACAGATTATAGCCGACATTTTTGGGAAGGTTTTAGACCTATTTCTAAAATTTAAGTAAAGTATATTTTTGAGATTCGTTCTCTTACATTTTTTATTTAGAAATTGAGATTTTTTACGGGTTTCAAGCAATATTCCAGCCAATTCTGGAGATGCCCACGTGGTTTCAATAAAATTTCTAAATAGATCATCCAATCTACTGGGTCTTTAGCAAATGGGATATAAATATAATGAAGTTTACTATGTTTTATTGCTAGCTATATTCACAAGTCGTGGACTCTGCAAACAGATCAGACAAACCACTACTCTCGAGGTGACCAATACAGCTCTGAGCGCATTTTAATAATTTTTTATTCATTTTAACGATTTTATAATTTTTATCTATATAAATTTTTTTTAGCGCGGATCCTAGAGATCCCCACGGAAATACAACCATGTTTTTAGATAGCTCAATATATTTTCGAAACTTGTGTAATCTGGATTTAATTCCTAATGAACTTTGACAATTTGAAACATTAAACGGAATTCGAATATTTTCATGTTATTTGTACCGTCGATCATAGATGCTGTGTTTTAATATTGGAGCACTATCCGGAGCCAAATGGCAATTTTCTATTGAAACTGCAGCTATTATTCACTGGTGTCGCTGTACTATAAAAATTAAAACTAAATTCATCAATAAAACAAACATTTATCACCTGAAATATATTAATTGACATTTATTTTGACATGACGTTATAAACAAAAATTCATTTTGCTGCGTTTTAATTTAGATTTAGTTTCTAATGGTTTCAGGGGTTTACAAAATTAAAAGCCTTTTCAAATTTCCCATTGAAATGGATAGCGCTCCCGATAGCGGCTCCCGATAAATAAGTGAGCCGAGATATTTTTTTATCGATTTTTAATTAAAAAGTTGAATGAAAAATCTTAGTTTAGATTTAAATAAATTAATTAAATGCAATAATAGCGCGCTAAATATAAGTTTTCACATAGAAAATTGGCTGCTCCGGATACAGCTATCGGGCGCTAATAAAAAAACACAGCAAGAGACATCCACAGGTTGTAACACACATTTTATTGTATTGCACAATATGCTTTCGTTAGAGTGATTGGATTAGATTCTTAAGTGATATCTCTATAATAACGGGTGCACCATCTTTTATATCGGTATACTGTATGAGGTATTTTTATTCAATTTGGTCTTTTGCAATTTATTTGGACTAGTTTTTGAATATAACATCAATTAAGTTAAGTGGCCGCCTTTATTGGCCAAAGCAAAATATGCGTTTTTTTGCTGCGTTTTCCAATACCTTTTCGAGAATCTCAGGTGGTATAGTGATGATTTTGGCACGAATGTTTGCCTTGAGCTCGCCAATGGTCTGACCTCACAAAAATAAGTCCGGAGGGGTCATATCTGGAGATCTGAGTGGCCAGTCGATGTTGCTTCTTTTTGACATTAAACATCCAGACTGAACTGAATTATCTGATTTGCAGTGTGGCATGTCGCACCGCTGAAGCCAGTAACCGTCAGAACCTTTTCCACATATTTGCAGGCAAACATAATGAACCAACATATACCGATACCGATCTCCATTGACTGGCCATTGAGTTCCACTGACGCCAAAATGCTGAGAGGAGGCAACAATGCGACACTATTGTGTTCTGTTCAACGCTCTCTCTGACCACTTCAAACAGTTCATTGGAACGTCTTGATCGTTGATGAACAGCATGTTGACGATCTCACACTGTCCCGTGCTCAACAAAATTCGACACCAAACAACGAATATAGTGTTGTCAGACGGTGCCTGTTGGTGACGATGTTTTGGACGATATGCACGTTGAGTTAACACAATTACACAACTGTATGACTATTTTCAATATACAGCGTCACTATTTCCGCGTGTTATTTCGGTGTGAAGCAATCAAATCAATCGATTGGCTAATGTCACAGTTATTAAATGTTTACGCATGTACCGACATAAAAGATGATGTTCGAATCTCGTCTACTTTTTTGACAGCTTGTAATAATGTATTCTATTTAACAATGATTTTTGAAATTTCTGTGATTTTGACCAAATTATTTTTATTTCCTTCTACAATCTCTCCAAATCGATTTAAAATTGACTTTCCGAATCATGCGACGAGTCCGTTTCAATCGATTTATTTAAATATCTGGAAAACTATAGGTGTTGTAGGCAATCCGACCACTATTAAGAAATTAGTACTCTAACGGATTTAGTGATTTTTACAAAATTTAGGCTAAACCGACTAATCCAGATCTTGATTACATAGACGATACAATCTGCTATTGCGAAAACATACAGATATGCAGTAGAATCTAAAAGCTAGAACAAAAGCATTCAGACATTGATACACATCAACTATGAAACCATCGAAGTCAGTAATACCTCTCTGAAGCGAAAATAAGCAAAACAGAATTCGCTTTATAAAATATGGAATACGTCTGACGCATGTCAGCAAAGTTTATCAAAATCGACTAATGTTCACAGGAATTTTAGTACAAGCTGTAGGAAATCATAGGCCAGGACTGACGGTATAGAATTTTTAAAATAACCGAAATAACCGAATATCCGGAAATGTAGGACAGTATGCGTGGACATCTTTACATCTACATCAAAACACATAGAATTTTCTAAAAAAATTTAAATTCTACAAAAATTGCCAAACCCGTCAAAATTCTGCCCATTCTTGCCAATTATATCACAATTTATCCGATTACTTACAACATCCATAGTTTTCAAGATATTTAAATAAATATTTTAAAACGGGTTTGTGAATGTTAATTTAAAATTTAATTGGAGATTTTGCTAAAATCTTCTAGTAGAATAATATTTTTGATAAAATCACAGAACTTCGAAATTCGGAAAGCCATTGTTAGATTCAATACAATGACCCATATTCTCCACATAGATAGAAAATATTATAAGCTGCCAAAAAATGAAGACAAGACTCGGACAGCTCTGATAATGGTGGAGCCTTAATTTTTTAGTGGAGCTGTTGGTTAGGCCGTGAAGTTCCCAAAATTCTTTGTATTTCAGTAGATCTTGTTTTGCGTTCTTATTTCGGTTTGGGTCCGATTTTCAATTCTGGTCCTGTTAGCTTTGAAATGGAAAGGTCAAATACTTTATTTAAAACGGGCGGTCGGAAGAAAATTTTAATGGGGCATTTAATTAGTCCTAAATTAACCTTTAATTTTCCAAATATCTTAAAATCATTTTTTTGATATAGATTCTGCAGCTTATAATTATCCATTATATGTTGTAATATTCTGCTGGATGAGTTCTACCCGCTTTAGGCTTTTATTCATGCATTGCATGCCTAATAAAGTTGGTTCTAGCATGAACAGATTCCAACATCATAAAAATACATGTTTCAATCATTTAAACTCTTACAAATAACATTTCGTTCTAATTGTTTATCATAATTCGAGATTCGGTCCGGCATAGTCAGATTGCAGAATATTGTCTGAAAATCGGTTTGGAATCCCTATACTGTAAACCAATTTTCAACATAATTCGTTAAGAAATTGTTTCGGAAGCCAACCCGCAGATTTGATCTAACCATGCAGAGGCCTCTCGACTAGATATCAGGGTTTTGGGTCCTTGGGAAGTTGAGACTTACATGCTCCCGGAGTACACCGTGTAACAGAACAAAAAAATAAAAATAAAATTAATTGCTGAAACAAAATTAAATTTACAACAGAATCTGTCGGCCGAAATTTGAAGAATAATGATATAAATTTAATAGTAACTGGGTGTGCCCACCCAGGAATGACCGGATTTCCCTGAATGACAAGTACAATGTCTGCTGAAGAAAACTCCGGATTACCTATCGACCTCTGGAAGCCGATGCCGAGCCACAACGAAGTAGCATAAGATCGTAGGGACGTTTCTTCAATAGATAGACCGTGTAGTTTTCCCGGTCGTCCCCAAATGGGCGACATATATGCTGGACTCGCTACTCAGAATAATAACTGAATAATATATCGAAAAAAAAACTGGCCGATGAGAAAAAAAAATAAAACCGAATGTCGAAGTGGTTAAAAATTTGGCATTTGACAGCCGACCCATCTTCCATGGCAGTATAGACTGGCATGGAGCTTGCAATGTGCAGATGGTCTTGGCCAGAAGGCGTAAAGTAAGGACGTAAAAAGCGACGAGTGAGCCTTAAGCCCCAGAACAGATCGCATAGTAAAAAAAAAACTTCCACCAGCAATAAAAGGAGGAAAGAAGGAAGAAGAAAAAAATTAAATCGAACAAAAAATGGTCGCTGAAATGGAATAAATTGTGCAGCAAAACAAAATAAATCAACAAAAAAATGATCGCTGACCTTGACTAAATTGTGTAGCGAAACCAATGTGTACCCTGGCCAAGCGCACAATGACGATTAAAAGATATATTTTAAAAATTAGGGGAAACAATTGAAAATAAGAAACAATAAAAAAAATGAAATTGAAAATTGAAAAAAATGAGTTTAAATTGGCAGTACATTAATTAAAAGTAGAGAACGAAAAAATTAAAAATTAAGAAAAAATTGTACCTTCTGACCTTCAGTTAGGTCCTTTTATAGTGTGGCGGCGTCCTTGCTCACATGTCTTTAACTGTCGGGGCAACTTCTCGCCTTTGGCCGTAAATTTCCATTAGGCGTCTTCCCGTCTTCAACCGTAAACTCGTTGGGCGTCTTCCCGCCGTTAACGGTAGAATTCATTGAGTGTTTTTCCACCTTTATCAGAAATGGCCGTTTACGAGGCAGCACCCATAAATACTTGCGGCAGTTACACCGATATACCAAAACCGATTAGAAACGGCCTCGTTGTTGTGTATTGGCCACCCGTTACATTTGCGCAACTATCGCCGTTATTCAAATTAATAATTGAGCTTGTGATTGGCCACCCATAATAAGTTACAGCACACACTTAGTTGGGCACAACAGACACGAATTTAGACGGGATACGATTTGGCCGCCTTTATGGTGGTACGCTAATAAATAAAATACTACTCCATTAGGCAATCATGTATATTGTGAATTAGTACTTCACCACTTCAAACAAAGGTTTACAGAACTTCGTATTATCACACAAAACCATCAACAATGGCTGATCCAATCTTCTCATCAACCAAGTTTTCTTATTTTTTTAATATTTTTATTCTATCACAAATTTATTAAAAAGTTCCATTATTTTTACTTTTTACACAAAAATCAAAACTTTCAAGTTTTACAAACAAGTTTTACAAGTTTTCATCGGTCTAATAAAGTTAACAAAATTGACTACATTTCAGATCGAGTGATAAAAGCTTCAAGATATGTAAAGTGACGACAACATTCAGCAAAAATAAAGTTACGACAATTCTGAGTTTAAAATTTAATTCAGTTTGGAAAAACGTCGAATGCATGCTGAATACAGGATTTAACGCGTGTCTCATGGGCTGGCAACAATATTCTAAGCTCATGAATGAACTTAACCCAAAAACTTTTCCAACACAACAAGGACTGATAGATTCCAATGGAAATCCTATACCATCAATTGGAGAGGTGCATATTCCATGTAAAATCGATAATCGAACAGTTTCTATAGTTTTTCAAATCATAAAACGTTACCACCAACCATTATTATCTTCAAACGCTTGTTCAGCTCTTGAACTGATTGCATATAGTTATGAGGTGAAGAATTTTCCAGTACCATCGGTAGCTGATTACCTCATTGAATCGGTATCAACTACTACAGTGGAAAGAACTGCAGACATTCATAGGTCAAAAGTGAATGCGGACCGAATAGTGAACAAATATTCAGATATATTTGAAGGATATGGTACAATACCCGGCTTAGTAGAGTTGGAGATTGACGAATGCATTAAACCCGTCATTCAACATGCGTGCCGTATTCCAGTGATGTATCGTCATCGTTTAAAGACTGAGTTAGATGGCTTGGTTGATGATGGGATAATTGAACGTGTAGAGCATCACACTGATTGGGTTCGTAACATTTTAATAATTCAACGTGACAATTCTTTTCAAATATGTTTAGATGCTATACCGTTGAACAAAGCTTTGAAAATACCCAACTATCAGTTCACGATAATTGATGAAGTCCTACCGGAATTAGGCAAAGCTAAAAAAGGATTTTGGCAAGTGCAGCTATCGGAAGCGAGTAGCAACTTAACATGCTTTTGGACACCATTCGGAAGATATAAATGATTAAGGATACCATTTGGTATTACATCGGCACCAAATAGAGGTCCTCGCAGACGATTTATTGATATTTGGTCAAGGAAATAAGTCGAAGAAGCAACACTCGATCATGACAGAAATCTCGAGAATTTATTCATGCGGCTCCAGAAAAACAACGTTAACTTAAACAAATCATAACTCATTTTGTATCAATCATCAGTGAAGTTCTTTAGATACGTGTAAAGTAGTGAAGGTTTAAAAGTCGATGAATCCAAAATTATGGCGATCAGAAATATGAAATCACCTTCAAATAAAAATGACCTACAAAGATTTATTGGTATGGTTAACTATTTATCCAGATACGAGTATATAAGAGATTTAAATACCCAGTTTACACAATTACGTGAACTTATCCATGAAAACACTCCATGGTAGTGGACACGGTCGGAGGAAGACCAATATCAGAAGATTAAATCATTAGTGTCACACGTAAAAACTTTAGGCTATTTCGACAATACAAAGCCAATAATAGTTGAATGCGACTCCAGCAGTACTGGTTTGGGCGCTGAAATGCTCCAGGAAGACAAGGTTTCTAGGAAAGAAACTAGACACAGATTGAAAAAGAACTGCTTGCTATCGTTTCCGCGTGTATCAGATTCGACCAGATGATTGTTGGTGATACTTGCATAGTCAGAACGACAGTCAGAAAGAAAGCCATTAATAAATATATTCAATAAAACGCTACTTAAATGACCAAAGAGACTACAATTAATGCATATGATACTGCAGCGTTATTCTTTGAAGCTTGAGTTCATAGAAGGTAAAAACAAAATTATTGCAGATACCCTACCAAGTTCAAATTATGAAGAGGTTCCGGATGAAAACCAACAAATAAATATTTTGTCGAAATCAAATATCTGCCGAAAAGATATAGCTCAAGTATCAGTTGCCGAAAGACTGGTACAAATAGTCAAAATAATTAGCAATCTCAGTATCTCAACAGGTGTTCTCAACATCATTAGAGAATGAAACGGCGAAAGATGTAAGTTTTCAAAAGATAATTACATTAATAAGCAAGTGGCCAAAAAATACACGCGATATACCCATTGATATAAAAATTTATCATAAATTCAAACACGAGCTTTCCATGCAGAATGGATTACTTCTACTAAATGATAAAGTCGTGATTCCGTACAGTCTTCGTCGATTAATGGTTGAAAAGGTAAATATCAGTCATAATGGCATCGAAGCAACAGTAAATCTTGCTAAGCAAAGCATATTTTGGTCGGGAATGACATCCGAAATAAGAGATAAAGTGAAAGATTGTTACATATGTGTTAAATATTCCGATTCCCAAATAAAGCCACCAATACTTACACATTGATGTTTTCTTCGAACATATCAGAGGTATAAGGCGCACAAATTTCTAATATTTTTGAAATAAACATGTTACAAGATTTGAAACCAAACTCGACAATAAAAATGTGCAAAACAAATTTCAGTCGACATGGCATTCCCGAGACGGTACTAACAGATAATGGAACAAATTTTGTATCAAATGAATTCAGAGAATTAAAAAAAAATGGGGCTTTTCGCATATAAAATCCACGCCTTACCATCAACAGGCTAACGGCAAAGCAGAACACGCGCTTAAAATCGCAAAACGAATCATAAAAAAATCAAATGAAGCAGGAGAAGACTTTTGGTATGCTCTATTACATTTTCGGAATATTCCCAACCAAATAGGTTCCAGTCCTGTTCAACGACTGTTTGCAAGAAAAACACGCACCGGAATTCCATCAACCATCAACCAGAAGTCGTTTCAAATGTTTCAGGTAAGATAATAAATCAACGACAAAATAAATAAGTATCATTACGATAAAAAAAAAACAAAACAGTTACCACTTCTTGAAGTAGGACAGCCTGTCGCAGTCCAAATACACCCAACAGAACATAAGTTGTGGTTAAGGGGAACTGTACAGCAAAAACTCTCAGATAGATCGTTCGTAGTTTATGTAAATGGATCTGCTTATCGCCGAGATCATGTGAATATTAAACCACAATCTTCTGAAGATCATAAGCAATAAACTTCGGTTTCCAAACTGCTGCTTCCAGGCTGTTCAGCAAATAGCATTTCGGATTCTTCTCGGAAGGCTGAAGGAGATACAGTATGATGGAATTAATTAAGAAATGTCTCCTCAAGTTCAACAACCATCATTGGTGGTCAATATGGAAACAAAACAGACTTCTTTAAATCGTCCTCGGAGGAAAGTTAAACCACCATCTCGTTTCAAGGATTTTGCTT
This sequence comes from Nephrotoma appendiculata, assembly GCA_947310385.1. Taxonomy (NCBI): domain Eukaryota; kingdom Metazoa; phylum Arthropoda; class Insecta; order Diptera; family Tipulidae; genus Nephrotoma; species Nephrotoma appendiculata. The sequence continues at coordinate 65,801,131 of OX371224.1, forward strand.
TAACTAAATGATTTGAACTCGAATTATGTAGGGAAAAGGACTGACAACATCAATCCGTCAGATGATGAAGAACACCATGTAGAATGAAAGACATGAATAAAGAACATAATGTAAAATATATTAAGTGTTATTAATGAACATAAAACAGACCGCATGCGACTTTTAGCAGATTTACAATTCTTTATTTCGCAAAAGTCAAAAATATAGGGTTTCAAAAGGTACATTGTGGGTCTGTGTTTGCCTGTCAACCTTTTATACAGACACGCTCTTTGATATATCCCTGTATATAATCCTTTAGGACTCATACTGATGTTGAAACGTAAAGCTTTATTTGTTTTGCTAGACAACACATTATACTTAAGCATTGTTGGTTTAAGGCACCACATACATATCCAAGAGCACACATACACGCACAACGTAATAAATCACGGCATATTACGTTACGCGTTATAAACTTAGTGAAGAGGAAAATGTAAAAAATAATTCCCATCAAAATTTTCTTGCGCTTAAGACAATCAAAAAATGATAATGATTATGATGTTTATGATGATGATGATGATGATGATGATGATGGTGATGATACAACAAAATAACGAACATCTTATTTATATTACATACATAAACGAGAAAAGAAAATCTTTATGTTTAATATAAGATGTGCGATGAAGATAAATACAAATTATGGATTGTTAAATTGTAATAAAAGATCCTGGTACATGAACACATAACATGTAATACTACAGTACAAAATTGGTTACGATTTGTCTGTGTTGAGAAGCGGCATGCCGGGGAGGTTGCATATAAAGATATGATTGCTTTCAACTTGCTCGCTCTACACTTACGATACACTAAAAATGAATTTTTTATATAATTTATATGACTCGCCTAGCGGTAACGTCTTATATCCTGTATATGCTACACAAGTACCAAAATAATAAGAACGAAATGGCGATAGTATGTACCAGGCAAAGCAATAAATTTGAATTTACACACTCGACAAACTTGTGCTGTAAATTTACGTCTTTTATAAAGTAGTTTCTTATATATAAAAATGTTGTTGTTTGGATAATTGCATCCAGCTGTAGTAATAAACTGCCATCACCGAGGTTCTAACTGCGGTTATTTTCAGCTGCTCGTTTATAATTTGTTTCCCTAATAAACGAAGACAACAATACAACAACAAAATCAGTTTATTATACACTACGTTTTTGGGGTGGTTGCATTCATCTTACTTGATCCCTTTGCAAATAAAACAAAATCTCGATACGATTAAATTATCCCGTTGAATTGATTTGACTTGACGCGTATTCCCGATAATAGACAAAATTTTCCCGCCATTATAAAAACGATAAATCTTAATGTAAATTTATTTTTTAATTCCACGTGTCAAAATGTGTAAATTTTAAGATTTATGTGCACGATATTGACGTAATCGACATGTTATGTGTATTTCCAGCAACATGTGATACTAATGGGAATTTCATTTAACTTAAATTAGTTTTAATTAATCATTAATTTCCATTTCAGAAGATGTATAGGTTTAAGTTATAGAAAGGAAATTTAGTGGTCAATTGAGAATTTTAGAACTATCTATAATTTTAGTCTATACTTAAACGACTGCTGTAGCGTTATTGTGAAATTGCGTGGAAAATTCTGACGTTATAAGTAAGGCATTGTTATTGAGATTGATACACGCAATGAAAAATTTGAAAGCCCAATTGTTGATCCACAAAAAATAAAATAAGAGCTTAAGTCAAGTCTGTTTTACAAACAACAATGACGTTTTACACGCTTGACTTCTCCAGTATCGCAATGAACATAAAATGACACTTAAAGCACATTATTCACTATTCACACCAACACTTTCCTTGGATAGATATTGCCTGCATAAATTGATTGACTATTTAAATTTAACTATAAGCGCTCCTGTCCGCTAAGCGGCCCAACCCAGTAGCTGCTTCGTAGCCTTTTTACTGCTATTTTGTAGCAGCTATTGTTACTTTAAATATCATATTTTAGATTTGAGCCGCTGCCGAACGTCTGGCCCTTCGCTTTTTTGATGGTTATTGCGTAGCCGAGATTATCGGAAATTGTCTTTGTTTCAAAATAAACGGCAAAAGTGTATCCGTCTGTTGAAAACTTATTAGCAGAATGAAGACATTGTCATCACGATTGCATTCGGTGTTGATTTATGCAATGATGAAATTTTGCTCAAGACTTTTCACCATCAATCTTCTTCAGATCCAGGCTTCAATATCAAACCATATGGTGGTATTCCGGATGGTGTTAAATGTAATGTATACTTGTTGATGGACTTGGGGGTCATTTCAAGCTTCTGTTGATTATTAGAGCAACAATGACTCACTCAAATATCTCGTTGGGAGTCAATAGATTAATTTCTTTAACGAAAGCGGATACGACAAGGTTTTCCGTTGTGATCGTGTTCTGTATGATTTAAACTGAAACGCAATCGAGTGTTGAATGGTCACCTAAGCCGATTTGAAGAAGCCAATCGTTGTGTTTCTCTTGTCTTTCAGCAGGTATGTTTGTCGTCATTGTTAACTCAGTGAAATGGCTCCAAAGACAGTTCCACCTGATGCAACTTTCGGGCACTTTAGTGCGAGTTCCACTAGCCACTTAAGCGGAATCGTTTGTTGAAAGTCTCCATTGACAGCGAACACCTTTTCACAGAAGGTTTGGTCACACTTCATTATCTCTCCTTTTTCTCTCCTCTCTAGAGGAATGTCCCTTCTGAACCACCAGGACCGTTCAGATAAAATTAGTGACTGATAGTTGGAACATCTGCTGCGATAATGATTTTTAAAATGTGTTCGACCAGCATACATTTAGGCGAGTAAATGAATTAAGTTCGCTGAAAAAACTTTCCACGATCATCATGAGGGGTAATAAGAGGTCGTTGAGAAGATATTTTGAAAAATACAAGATGGAAATTTTGGACATGAGTAAGCAGCAGGGAGCCAGCACTAAAATGTGAAATTTTTATGGGTAGAAGAGAAAGATGAGAAAGAAGAGCGGGGTGATGGCAATCAAAATTTTACGGTACGACAGTATAGATTTTTTTTTTTTTGGTGACAAAAATTTTGTTCATGAATGTTAGGTTGTGTAATCTTGTAAAATAAATGTTGCAAAAAGTTAGATATTGAGTTTATTCAGAATAAAACATCTAATACAGATAAACAACAAGTTGAGTGATTTATTTATCGAAAGTGATCTCTTTGATTTGTTGTGTAAGGTGAACAAGGTGCCACCATTGTTGCATAACGTATTGAAATTAGCTTGTGGAGGGTTTGAGGCCTTAGTGAAGTGCTGGTAGCATAGCGTACACAAGGACAACAGGTGGGTCATTCATTTTCCCATATGTCTCCCGACGTATCGATTTCCTTAATTTTTTCCGCGGGTGTATTGAGCGGATACGAACGTTTGATTGATCGTGTTTTTTTGTTTTTTTTTTTTGTGGTGGTATTGTGTCACTCTGCTCACATCTGAGCATACCTAGTTTCAACGTGCAGGTCGACTTGTGTCCATTCTATTTGAATTCATTTGAAGTGTACGTTTATTGCAAGAAGTGTTCACATTGCTTCGAGTGCACTGACGTAATGCGTGTTGATGAAATTTATTATCTCTTTGTAATGAAGCTCAGCTCTGCTGCATGATCTGAAGGTAAAACTGGAATGCGCCAAATCCGTTGGAAATATACTTTTAAATGTGCTATTTTGATAAGTCAATACGGATTGCACGGAACGACATTTTCACAATGGTCTATTACAATGGTTCTCACTATTGCTCGGGTACAGCTGCTGCGATTTGACATTGCGCATAGTTACTTCAGAAAGAGTTTGGGAAATTTCTTTGAGAAATGACGCAAGGTCCACGCATCATGCAACGCCTAACGCTCGATCTATGCGTCCCGGTGTTGTGAATATATCTTCAGCTCGAAGCGTCACCAAGATGTGACGGTGCGGCACGCCTTGCTTTTCAAACTCATTCAAGTAACAGAAAGGTTTGGAAACTCTGAAGATTCCAATCATGGTTAGATGCTTAGCAGCTCCAACGCTTTTGTCCAGGTGGCCCCAGCCTGGTGCCAAGTTGTGTTTCATTTCGTCGGTGCTCTTTCATATGCTTAACCGGTTTTTTTCGCTGCCATGCTGGTTCTCCGCACGAGAAGAGGAGTGCATAAGTTGCTGGATCCAGAAGATAGCTTAAAAGGCTTATGTTATCAAATTGATGACTGGATCAACCGGATTTCACGGATAGATGCAAATGACATGCTCAAATGATGTTTTCCATCTTTATTCGCAATTACCATTGCCACTTCGTTCGACTTTGGATTGTTAAAGCGGCATGTGTCCAGCTGTTTAACAATTCGTTTGTGTTGTCCGACTGAAGCTACGGTCAATTTTGTCTAAGATTCGACTTAGTTATCCTTCATTTGCTGGATGATTTTTTCGTTGCTCTGTCACTTGAGACTTGAGTGCTAACAGTCACGTAGAGCTGAATTGTCGCTACGTCCAGGTTGCTCTACGATGTAAACTCAACTAGACGCAAATGAACCAGCGATATTGCATGACCTGATATATATGGTTACGGAAGTTGATGTTGTCTGGGTTGGTTGCCGTCAGATACGAGCGAAAGTCGGCTTAACGAAGCTTAATACCGTTATCGTCTTTGGGATTCGTAAGTTTGACTTTGCCTGTCTGCCCGCAATGTGAGCACTTTTTGTCAGCGGTGATGAAGTTCAGAGAAGCACAGAACAGACAGAGAACGTCGAATGGTCCGCGGTCTTCAGCTAATTTCTGATCTGAACTTTCTTGTCGTTGTGTTTAGCCCTTTTCGGGTGTCTCTCACTCGCGTCGCGAACGTTGCGCTGCTGCAGTAGCTTGTATTTGTGCTTACGCTTTCTCAAATGATGAATTGTTGATTGCAATGTATTGCTTGAGCCAAATGTATTTTTGTTTTGCACGCATTTCATAGCCGTCAATTCGGCTTTGACCGTCAGAAGTGTGACAGTTGGTTGATGTTATATGTAACCTTGAACGCATCAACTTGCAATTAATAAGTATTTCATCTCGAGGTAAATGGAGATGGACCAGAGTTCTAGTTTTATTGTCACTCAGCTTTTCTCTACAAATCTGTATTTGGACTTCACGATGCTCTGGTAACGGTTTAATTCTAATAATTACCTTTGCCAATAAATTATAACGTATTATATCCATATTTCGGATACAATCGGAACTACGAGCTTGTTGCAATGTTTCTACAATCTTATCTGAAAAATACAATTCTTCACGATCACTTTCAGTTGAACCGTTGCTATCGAATGTGTCTTTCGTAACCGTTAAATTTACGACGTTATTTTCAACATTTAAATCCTACTTCGGCAGACGTTTCAATTTGGTCATCATACGTTTTAGAATTTTCTTTATCGACAATGGAAAAGTTATCAAAATTTATCAGATCTGGTTTTTCAGGAAAGTTTGACTCTATAAACAAGGCGTCTCTGCTTATCACGATTTTCTTAGTTGCCATGTTGTCCAACCGATATGCTTTCGAACCATTGCTATACCCAAGAATAATACATTCAGTTGAATTCGCTTCGAGCTTGGCACATGTACCATCAACACAAGGTCAATTTTAGTTCTGCAAGGTATTTGATTTATCAAATATGTTGCTGTTGGTAAAGCTTCCGCCAAAAACTTTTTACTTAAGCCGGAATCGATTAACATACACTGAACTCGTTCCATGATACTCTCACCATTTTATTCGGGAATATAAAGGGTTATCCAATTCAAGCTTGATAAAGTAAACTTAAAAAAAGCACACAAAATATTCGGAAAGTATTGTAATTTTTATTTCATTTTACAGATTGATCCTTGCCATTTTTAGTTAAACAAGATATCATTCAAATGTCCTCCACGGGACTTCTTACAGGCCTTGATTCTTTTGAGGTAATTTTCAATGACTTTTCGGCACATTTCGGGCGGTATCTCGGCCATTACCTTACGAATATTAGTTTTCAATTCGTCAAGAGTTTGAGGATTGTTTGCGTAAACACGATCTTTCGCGTAGCCCCACAAAAAGAAATCCAAAGGCGTTAAATCACAGGATCTTGGAGGCCAATTGACATCAGCCAATCGCGAAATCAAACGTCCAGTAAATTTCTCTTGCAAAAGATTTCGATTTGCTCGTGTTACGTGACTGGTTGCTCCATCCTGCTGGAACCACATATCGTCAAGATCATAATCTTCGATTTTCGTAAAAAATAATCGGTTAACATGCGGCCATAGCGCTCAGAATTGACGGTAACGGTTCGTCCATGGTTGTTCTCAAAAAAATACGGCCCAATCACACCACCAGACCACAATGCGCACCAAACAGTGACTTTTTCCGGGTGTAATGGCTTCTCTACAATCAATTGTGGATTTTCTGAGCCCCAAATTCTACAGTTTTGCTTATTAACGTATCCACCAAGCGAAAAATGAGCTTCATCACTGAAGAAAATTTTGTTCGAAAAATCAGCATCAGCAGATTTAATAATTTTAACGCGTTGGTCGATTGTTAAATGCTCCATATTCTTAAATGGCAGAATGTCAACTAAATAAATGACAGCGTACTTGACGTTTATCTTTGACAGATATCGGTATACAGATTTCTACTTTATCAACCTCGAATTGGATAACCCTGTATGTATAATTCCGCTTTTCGCTATAAAATTATCAAACTGTCTACTAAAATACTTCGTTCTATAGAGCAGAGTAATAGTAAAGGACTCTGATTGTTCTTGAGCACAAATTTTCGACGAGATCTTTGAACTCCAAAAAAGCGTTGAAAACTTGGTTTTTTTACAACGGAAAAACAAATTTGTTACTGCTGTAATAATCAACAAATATAGTGAAATGTTTCGCACCACCAATTGATCGCTCTAGCAGCGGACCACAAACGTCGAATTGAATCAAATTGTGCACATGCACAGCACGACTACCAATAACTTTAACTGAAGCGTGGGCCCTTCAATGCAAATAATGCATTTCCAATTTATCAGCGCCACACAAACTTTTAAAATCTACGCGATAAATGTGTCCTTACCCCCGATGCTGAAAATTATGGTCTATTTTGCCTCTCAGAGCCGTTTCAATCATTAAAATTTCGGTTTTATTTCATAGTTTGTCAGTACACACTCCAGTCTATATATCTGTGGCAATTCAGAAAAACCAATTATCTTTTTTAAGCAAATTTTCAGAAGATCAAGAGCAAGATCGTACAATAAGAGTGTTTTCTGAATTGCCACATATATTTCGTTGACCAATGTTGCCGTTGCTATTAAGTTATTTTCTGGATTAACAATTTTGCAATGTTCTGTATGAAATGCAACAAAATTGCCGTTTTTAATCACCTGGCTTACAGAAATCCAATTTGCACACAACTGCGTAAGATATTGAATATTCGTCAATGTTGCATCCGTTTTAGACGTTTCCGTTTCCGTTTCCGAACTCAATCTATTTTAAATGTTTATTTGTTTGCAACAAAAATTTCTTAGTCAACTGCACCAACTGCAACTTTCTCCTTCTTCTTTGAACAATCTCTGACGATATCTCCCGTCTGACCGCACGAATGACATTTGAAAGTAAATTCGTAATTTTGTTTTTGATTCCTCGATTAATGTTTCAATTACTAGTGGTTTCTTATCATCGTGAAGCCCAGCCAGCTTTAATTGAGTTTATTCTTTCAGCAAGGTTACTGGGAGTCAATTCGCGTTCCATGAAATAATGAAAATGAAAAGATTTTTTCATTGGCAATCTAGTAGCTTGAATTATTCGCACGTAAATTTTAAATTTCACTGTGTGAAATCAAAATTTCTTATGGGGAATGCAAACCTACTCGATTGCTGATGAAAAAAACTTTTCATTTTCATTATTTCACGGAACGCGAATTGACTCCCTGGTCTATACAAGCCGCTATTCCCAAAAGACCTTTACAAGGCGGTTCTCCAACAATGATTAATTTTTCGATCTGCCTTTGTCGGATCATTTGCATTTTCAGGTAACTCATTTTCGACATGTGTAAATAATAATTCGACAACAATTTTGAATACATCGAAATTTTCCTTCTTGTTATTCAATCAAGCAGTTTCCTTCTTGTTGTTGCACTATCAAGTCATAGTACTGTGTCACCAGACGCTTGAATACAGCATTCTCACGTCTCAGCGTGACGCCTCGAAATCTTCCGTCAACTACTGGATGCATATCGATAATTTTGCCGAGTAACCATTTCGAAGGCGGTGTTTTTTCCTATTTTATGAGCACCAATTGACCGATGACGAGGTTGTCGTTAATTTTTAATCACTTAGGTCATTGCGGTGGGCGGGAAAATTATTCCGTCGACCAAATTTTCTCAAAGTAGTATATTCTCTGCAATTGCTGGGTACGATTGAAATGGGTCGTTTTCACATCGAGTAATGCTAGCTCAGATGTCATGATCGGTGCCTCTCCGCAGTTATTAGGGTCATTCGACATGGTCGCGAGTTTAAGCAAGCTTCGGTCTGGCATTGGAGCGTTATAAATTCCTCGAATGTGAGTAAAGTTCGCCCATTATGCGACGTAAATGATGTTTATCCGATTTTATCTCTTCTTGCCATAAATGCTGCGAAACAGCAGGAATGAAGTGTTGCAAGTGGGTACCAACTAGAGTCAGTAATCCAGCGATCTCAGAATTTACATCTCTCGTGCTCTGTTGACATTGGAATGTCAATTTAACAATTAGCTCCAACGATGTTGGTTGCACAATCAGTGTATATGCAATGGATTTGAATAAGCTGAAATGAGTTTTCTGAACCATCTAAACCCAGAACTCGAATGACGGATTGGAACTGTAATTTCGAGTATGTTAATGGAGCCTTTCAAGCACGTTGCTATGCTGAGACGCCAATGTAGGAAGATGCGCTTGCAGAAAACCTTGATACGAAGACATTGTCCGTGCGAGCAGTCACATTTTTTGCAAGCGTTGCGAGCATTGACTTAATTTTTCGTTCTTCAATGTTAGTGTAGGCCTCACTAGTTCTTTAGCGTGAGATATTTTTTCTTAAATTTTAATTGAAATCACGATATTTGATAAAAAAAAATTATTTTACCAAAATTCGATATCTTTACAGTCCAGGCGGATTAACTATTCGGAATGAAACTTCATACTTACGCTTTTTCCTAAATTGGGAGATCTTTCCGGAAGTCGCAGCTTCCATGGGTGCCGTTTCAGTTTTTACAATGATGTTCAAAAAAAATATCATTTACCTACTTAGGAAAACGATTAAGAATTAAAAGATTCTAAATAAAAATATTCAAATAAATTGAAAGATTAAATTTTCAACAAAGAAAGGAAAGGAGAGGTTCGGAACAGAACTCTATAAGCATTTTTGTTGCCTGTAAAGATGTGATGTGTGATTTGCGTATTTCAAGTATCACACCTACCCATATCCACCCACACCCACCTAACCCCATTTACACCCATCCCAACCAACTTCAATCTACCATAACTCAACCGACCCAAATCAACCACAAACCACCACACCTAAAACTTATTACCGACCCCACCCACTATCCAATTTAAACCCCTAAAATCCATTTCACCGCACCACCCTATACCGCACTACTCATATCAACACAACCTCCATACCCACTTCCACACACACACACCACAGAAAACCTCAACCACCAAAACTCAAACTCCCACACCAAACCCTAAACACCTCATCCCACCCCGTCACCTCCCATACCACCACTCCTACCACCCCCATAACCACACCATCCACACAAACCCATATCCACACGAGATATATTTTTCACACATTCACATGCTCTATGAAACCAAAATACTATAGAAAATAAAAAAATATATAAATTTTAAGGAGGGGGGTTAACAAAACCCAACGTATCTCCGAACACCCTAAGCACAGAAATGTCACGCAGAAATAGCACGCCGAGTATATCCGACTCGATTCCAATCCAAAGACTCGATACTAGCTAGGGACTCCAAGTCGGTTCTCTGCAGAGACACCCGAAACCATCGGACATCACCGCAAACAGCCGAAACCAACAACCCTCCTATGCATCTCAACGAAAATGGAAAAAACATAAACGTACATATCCCATACATTAGAGGGAATCCAATTACCCGACTAGGTACCCGACTTTTGGTTCCGTTTTTTTACCATTACCCCACCGGTTTCTACAAACATACGTTTCTATTTTTTTCCATTTTCGTTGAGATGCATAGGAAGGTTGTCGGTTTCGGTTGTTTGCAGCATTTCCTGAAGGTTTCCGGTGTCTCTGGGAGGTAAGTAATTGCCCAACTGCACGAAGTCGGGTAGAACCGACTTGGATTCCCTAATACTAACTAATACTAACTGACCAAAAATTCTCGCACCAAAAAACATGCTACAAGAATATTCATGTTCGCTTGTGTTTCTCGCTATGTTTTTTCGTGCGCGTCATTTGCACTCTTTCACACCGCGCATCAATCGCACACACAAAAACGAGAAACAAAGCAAAAAAATACTCCTCTATATTTTATCTCGTCGCACACACACGCCCAAGGTACACGTTGGTTTCACTCTCAATCTATTATAAATTCACATGACACATTTTTAGAAATTAAAAAGTTCAAACAAACAAAGTGGAAATTTAAATAGTTGTGAGGACCTCACATAGAGTCGTAACAATCCTTGAACTCCAAAAAGGAGTTTAAGATTTGGTTTTTTGTCAACGGAAAAACAAATCCGTTTCTGCTGTTATCATGAAGAAATGTGGCGTAAAACGAGCACATGAAAGCACGATTATACCAACACCTTTAAATGAAGCGCGGGTCATGCAATGCATATAATGCATTTCTAATTTATACCAATTACAGAGCCACTTAAATTTTCGTCACGAGTGTTGTTTCATTCATTGTCTCAGTGCTGTTTCATTCATTGAAATTCCATTTTTATTTTCACAGTTTGTCAGTACATAACCCAGCCGATACATGTTGTTAACCAATGTTGCCGTTGATATTAAGCTAATTTCTGCATTGCCAATTTTGCAATGTTCCGTATCAAATGCAACACAATTGCCGTTTTGATCATCTGACTTTGAGAAAGCCAATTTGAACACAAACTCTTAAGATATTGATTGCAGCAGATTTTTATTTTTTTATTTTCTCCATTTTCTTTGGCCAATCTCTGGCGATTTCATCCCGTTTGACCGCACGAATGACATTTAAACCTGAAATTCATATTTTTTTTGTTTACGCTACGATTTTTCGTGTCGTATTTTACTTCTTGAAACAGCTATGTTTTCACTGAATCCGTTCTCAAGTAGGTTTTTGAATTTTTTATTGCCATTATTAGCCGTTTTTAATCGTCATAGAGCCTAGCCAGCTTCAATTGGAATGATTCTTTCAGCAAGGTTATTGGTCTAACCCGCTATTCCTGATTGCCTTTGACAAGGTGGTTCACGCTTAATAATAATTTTCAATAGATCGCAATTTTCACGATTTTCTACTCCAAATAAAAGTGTTATACGAGAGAGTTAACGAGGCAGAATCAAGTACGATCAACCAGTCCATCGATTGGCTAATACAAATGACAAAAGCCAGTTCAAATAATTTGATGTCAAAACCAGGTATGAGGATGAAACTTAACTGAACGAATTATAATTCTCATCGTATGAATTTCTTTCCTCAGAGACCGATGAAAGACCATTTAATATGAAAACAATTACATTACGGGAAGTTCCCAAGAAATTTTTAAACACAAGACATTCGATGACAAGCTCTCGTCCAAAAATATTAAAGTGCAACATAAGTAGTTCTTTGTGACTACTCGCTCGTATACAGCATTCCCATATCTCAGCGTGACGATCCAGCTGGAGTAACTGTTTCGAAGGTGGAATGTGTAACCACATCGAGTAATGGTAGTTCATATGACGTGATTGGTATACCTCTCCGGGGCGTAACGGTCGCGAGTTTAAGTACGCTTCGATCTGGCATAACAACGTCAACAATTCCTCAAATGGGAGTAAAGTTTCGCCCATGATGCGACGTAAATGATACTTATCAGATTTTAACTCGGCTTGCCATAAGCCGCCAAAATACGGCGAAACAGGAGGAATGAAGTTTCAGATTATAGCATTCAGAGTCAAAAATGCTGATGCAGGAATGCTAATTATGCCCCTCAGCCTAGGGTATTCAGAGGGCTTCGGCTGTCTCTGTGTACACCTAGGTAACACCAAGGTAGCCGCGTCCTCGTCGCGGGGGGCGGGTACTGCTTCGGCAGTAGCAAAGTGTTACCGGGGACCAAATGCCAGTGGTATAAATTGGCTAAAACAAACAATGAGTACAACAAATACGGGAAGTAACACCCCAGGTGGTACAGCAGCAGATATGCTGACAAATCCACGCTCTTCGGAGGCAGGCCCAGTAGATTCTGGGGTGGGCCAATCATTGTTTAACCCATTTGGACGAAGTACCAATTTACCAAGACCTTCAACTGAAAATATATTTCAGTACGAGAAAGAAAATGCCGAACTCCGTGAACAACTAAGAGAAATAAAGGAATTTACAACTAAATTGAAAGAAGAATTCACAATTTTAAAGAAAGAGAATGAAGAACTCAAAAAAGCAGTTGAAACACGTGCAAAACTTGGGAAGACACCCAGCCCTACAATCGATGATGACATTAATCCATTCCATACGGATGAAGAAGAATTAGAAAGAGAAACAAATTGGATGTTGAAACGGAGTAAAAGACCAAGTAAGAAAAGGAAAGCTCAACACTCACCAGAAACGGCAGAAACTTTACCATCAACTTCAAAAGAGGTTTCTAGAAAACAATTAATCATCAATAAACAACTAGCTCTAGAACAACAACAAGCAGCTAAACCAAAAGTAAAAACCACCTCCACCAATAAATGACGCTGAGTCCACATCAGAAGTAGAAAAATCACTCAAACGGCAACCAGCTCAACAAAATGAAGCACAGCCAAAGGTAAAAACCCCACCACCAATTTTTATAGTAGGAGTAACCAACTACTCAGAAATCCAAAGTGTAATGAGCAATGTTACGGAACAAGAGTGTAAAATTACTGCTCTGAACAATAATGTATGAAAGATTAACACTTCAAATCCAAACGCATACAGAAACTTGTCAATGAAGCTGAATATGGAAAAATATCAGTGGTACACGTACGAAAATAAAAACGATCGTCCCATCAAGGTCATGGCAAGAGGACTACATCCAACCTGTGAAATTAATTCAATAATGGAGGACCTAGAAAATAAAGGATTTAAAATCCTTGATGCCGTGAACATTATTAAAAAAGAGAGACGTAGCGGGGAGAACCGACTAGAACCCGTTTCAAAAAGAGGGCTTCCCTTGTTCATGCTAACCTTTGATAAATCCGAACAAATAAAAAAAATTTACAATATAACTGGCATACTCAACATGCGAGTAAAGATCGAAGATGTTAAAAGAGGCAGTACAAGAATAGTACAATGTAAAAAATACCAAGGCTATAACCATACGCAACGATATTGCGCGTGCGATCCAAGATGTGTGAAATGTGCTGAAAAGCACCCAACACAAACTTGCAAACTATCTAAAGAAGAACCAGCAAAATGTATAAATTGTTATGGGCAACATCCAGCAAGCTACCGAGGATGTGAGGTTGCCAAGCAGCTACAGAAAATGAGGGATCAGGCACACAAACCCCCTCTAAGTCATCCAAACAAGGATCGAGCAAGAAATGAAGCATCTGTGCGTAGGGAGAATTACACATATGCTCAGGCCGCTTCAAATTCGAAAGAAAATGAGGCCAACGGTACTGAAAAAATTCAAAAACACTGTCCAAGCAATTTTAAAGAGCCTTGAGGAACAGAATAAGCTAAATAAGTTAATTCTGGATCGACTTAATCTGCTGGAAATACCAAGCTCCAAAATAGTTAAACATAAATAATGTATGCAATAAATAGTTCAATTCATAATTCCGAAGCAGAAACCAGACATCAAAACTACTCATTAAGAATAGCCATATGGAATGCAAACGGATTAACACAACACCTAGAAGAATTAGAACTATTTTTAAAAACCGAGAAAATTGATATATGTTTAATATCAGAAACACATCTTACCAGCAGCTCCTACGTATCAATCGGGAGATATACTTGTTACCATACCACCCATTCCGCAGAACGAGCAAGAGGAGGGTCAGCTATATTTATTAGGGATAATATCAAACATCATGAAGAATTAAAAATAGAAAAAAAATCCATGCAAGTAACCACCGTGACGGTTAAATTTGGTTATCACAACACCTGTAATATATCTGCGATATATTGCCCCCCACGATATAACCTAAAGAAAGAAGACTACATTAACTTGTTCCAGAAATTAGGAAGTAACTTCATTATTGGAGGTGACTTTAATGCAAAAAATACCTTCTGGGGTTCAAGATTAACCTCTCCAAAAGGCAAAGAATTACTTGCAGCTGGCCAATACTCAAACTGTGAATTTTACTCAGGAGGGAAACCAACGTACTGGCCAACTGATCCTAACAAAATTCCAGATCTAATAGATTTCTACATCACTAAAGGCATATCGGAACGCTATATCTTCTTAGAGAATGATGAAAGTCTAACATCTGATCATTCTCCTGTTATTATGACGGTTAGTGAAAATGTAATAGAAAAAACCAATTCACCACAGCTCACAAACAACAAAACAAATTGGGAACTGTTTAGGCAGTTGGTAGAGGAAACAATAGAACTTCAAGTGCCAATCAAAAGTGAAAATGAAATAGAAGAAGAATTAGACAAGTTCCTTGATGTCATACAATGGTCGGCTTGGGAATGCATCCCCAAATTATCATCCAGGAAAGAAAACTCCGTTATTTACCCAATAGAAGTAAGAGAACTAGTGCAGGAAAAACGAAAAGCCCGAAAGAAATGGCAGACTACGCGTGCGCCGCAAGATAAAACCACCTTAAACAACTCGTGCATCAAACTTAAGGCACTCATAAAAAAAGTGAAAAATGAAACAATTGGAAAATACCTTTGTTCCCTAGCTCCAACTAAAGATACCGACTATTCCCTCTGGAAAGCAACAAAAGGGTTAAAACGACCAAAAACGCAGATCCCCCCAATCAAAACACACGATGGGAAATGGGCTAGAAGTGCGAAAGATAAAGCTGACCTGTTTGCTGAATATCTTGAAGAAACATTTCAACCTCTAGGTCAGCAGACCAATGACGAAAACACTGCTGATACGCCCAGAATATCTGATTTTGAAGAGATCAGGCCTGTAACATTAAAAGAACTAAAAGCTGAAATTAAGAACATAAAAGTAAAGAAAGCTCCTGGTTATGATCTGATAACAGGGCAAATAATAAAGGATCTGCCTGAAAAAGGTACCCGTAAATTACTGCACATAATCAATGCGATTCTCAGGAAAAAGCATGTGCCAATGCAGTGGAAAGTAGCAGAAGTAATAATGATTCCGAAACCGGGCAAGCCACCGAATGATAGAAAATCCTACCGGCCAATTTCACTTCTACCAAGACTAGCGAAATTGTTTGAGAGACTGTTGCTCAAAAGATTGAAAAGAACCATAGAACAAAGAAACCTTATCCCAGAATATCAGTTTGGTTTCAGAGAGAAACACTCAACTATAGAGCAGGTTCATAGGCTTACAGATGTCATTGAGAATACATTAGAAAGGAAAAAGGTTTGTTCTAGTATCTTCTTAGATGTGGCGCAGGCCTTCGATAAGGTGTGGCACAGAGGTTTACTCTTCAAACTACATAGAGATTTACCAAAACAATATTATATGATTTTAAAATCTTACATAGAGAATCGCCACTTTAGGGTGAAATATGAAGCTGAATATTCCGAGCTAAAAAAGATTTCGGCAGGAGTCCCGCAGGGTAGTGTTTTGGGACCTATTCTTTACCTGCTCTACACCAGAGATTTACCTCAATTAAACGATGTTAGCATTGCAACATTTGCTGATGACACTGCCGTTCTCTCAATAGGAGACACTATCGAGGAATCGACAACGAAACTCCAAGAAGCATGTGACAAAATCATTAAATGGACAAAAATGTGGCGGATCGGGCTCAATGAATCGAAATCCACGCATATGAATTTCACTAATCTAAAAGTCAGTTATAAACCTGTAATCATTAACGGTCAGCAGATTCCGTATGCAAATTATGCTAAATATCTAGGAATGACCTTAGATACCAGGCTCAGATGGAAAGAGCACGTTAAAAAGAAAAAAGATGAGCTTAATATCAAATATCGCAAAATGTATTGGCTTCTCGGGAAAAATTCGGAATTGTCAACCGAAAATAAATTGCTATTGTATCAACAGGTGCTAAAGCCTGTATGGACTTACGGAATACAGCTCTGGGGCTGTACAAAGAAAACCAACACCAAAATAATACAAACTTTTCAAAACAAAGTGCTACGTGGTATAGTTAACGCTCCGTGGTACATTAGGAATGATGACATTCATAGAGACCTAAATATCCCGACGGTTCAAGAAGAAATAAAAAAATTTGCAGTAACTCATGGACAACGTATCTATCAACACGTAAATGAAGAGCTTCGTGGTATGTTGGACACTTCACATGCAGTAAGACGATTGCAGAGAACGAAACAAATTGATTTAATGGATTAAGGACACCAGAGCAAAGACTATAACCTATAAATGGAGCTGGCCAATGGGCCTCTTCTCATTCACAAGTGACTAAATCAAGAAAGAAAAATTACTAGATGAATTGTATTCAGTTGTAATAATTTAAATAAAAAAAAAAAAAAAAAAAAAAAAAAGGAATGCTAATTGACGATTAACTCTGACGAAATTGGTTGGAAAACGGAGCCGCTCGAAACGCAATATTTCAAAACGCGATATTTCAAAACGCGATATGGTACAAAACGCGATATTTTAAAACGCGATACTTCAAAACGCGATATGGTACAAAACGCGATATGGTACAGAAGAATGTGCATTGCGAAGCTACAGGAGCGCAGCGACCCGCCTGATATCACCCGGTCCTATACTCCCGCTTTTATCGATTTTTAAATTCCTTTATAAACTGAAATTTTTTCTAAGGAGCGGAGCGACTGGAGAGCAGCGACCCGCCTGATATAACAACAGGCTGTCCTCCCGTTTCTATCGATTTTGAAATTCGTATAAACTTAATTTTTTTTGCCTAACTAAGGAGCGAAGTGCTTACCTGATATAACCCGATCCTATACTCCCGCTAGTATCGGTTTTTAAATTCCTATACTGAGGCTGCGGGCTAATAGTCGGGTAAAAGTCAATTTTAAGTAAAATTTTGGGTAAATTCATTTATTTTTCAAAAACTCTATGGTTAACTGATCGGAAAATCTGTTCTAAATTCGATTTTTACCATGGTAAACGATTTACCCGAGTATTGGCTCGCAGCCTGAAATTAAATTTCCCCTTTTCCAGAATGTACATTACGAAGCGACGGGAGCGCAGCGATTGGCCGGATATAACCCGGTCCAATACTCCCGCTTTTATCGATTTTTAAATTCCTATAAACTGAATTTTTTTCTAATTAAGGAGCGACGCGACTGGAGCGCAGTGACCCGCCTGGTATAATCCGTTGCTGTACTCCCGAACTGCTGAAGTTTTTTTTCTAACTAAGGAGCGAAGTGCTCACCTGATATAACCCGACCTATACTCCCACTCTTATCGATTTTTAAATTCCTATAAACTGAAGTTTTTTTTTTTAACTAGGAAGCGAAGCGCTCACCTGATATAACCCGATCCTATACTCCTGCTAATATTGGTTTTTAAATTCTTATAAACTAAAATTAAATGTCCCCTATGTGGATTATAAAAAAAATTGAAATAAAATGATTGAAATAACAGTAAATTTTTTTATTTGTATAAAAGTTGGGATTTGGGCGGTAGCCGTCAATCTTAAGGTAAAAAATAATTTAAAATAATCATAAAAGCATTTGTGCTTCGAAAAAATAAAACATTTTTTCGCGTTTGGGTTGTCTTTTAAGACCATTTGGGGCATTTAGGGCCACTTGGGATCATTGAGAGCTACTTGGGGTCGTTTCTGGATATTTTCATGGCCATATTCTTAATCAGCATTTCTAAAGTACCTTAGTATACCGATTTTCAGAACTTTTGGAGGTATATAAAATATTCGGAAGTAATTTCCGGCCGTCAATCGATATCAGGTGCAAATTGACTGAAAAATTGAATTTTATTAAAACCTTCAATGTTGGGCATTTCTGTATCTTGGACACTTTCATTCAGTCCCTTGAAATTTCATATATTTATTTTTACAAAAATGGTAAAAATATTCTGTATATTGACAACCTCTTTATATTGTAACTTGGACACTTTGCAAATTTTCGTCTAATCTTTAGTAAATTACTCTTTATATATTGGACACGAACACTTTTGTTGAATATCAGTAATTCGATTTAATGATAAGAAATATCACGTTTTGTACCATATCGCGTTTTGTGCCGTATCGCTTTTTGAAATATTGCGTTTTGTTCCATCTCGCGTTTTGAAATATCGCGTTTTGAAATATCGCGTTTTGTTCCATCTCGCGTTTTGAAATATCGCGTTTTGAAATATCGCGTTTTGAAAAATCGCGTTTTTAAATATCGCGTTTCAAATGGGACCCGTGGTTGTGAAACGTCACGGTTGTTGGCAAGCGTTGCGGCTTGTCAATGTTAGTGTAGCCCTTGCTAGTTCTTTGGCGTGACCATTGATTGGGATCTTCTTTTAATTTTTACCATAAATGACAGGTTTTGATAATAAAATCTTTATTTTACCAAAATTCGATATATTCAGTCAAATCGGATTAACTATTCGGAATTAAATTTCATACTTACGCGTTTCTTTAAATTGGGAAATTTTTGTTAAATGTAGTGGATACATGTTTACCGGAAATCGCAGTATCCGTAGGAGCCGTTTCAGTTTTTGAAATGATGTTCTAAAAGATATCATTTATTGGGAAAACGAGAACTAAAAGATTCTAAATTAAAATATTCAAATAAATTTAAAGATTAAATTTTCGACAAGAAAGAAAAAGAAAATCGAGTTTTGGCCACTACATACTCACCCCTCCATTTCGTTATAATTAGTAGTTTTATGATAATATTCGATTTCATAATTTCATAAATTTCGATTATTATGTCAATACCCGTTTAGAACATATTTAGGCCCGAATTCCGAAACTGAATATAGTCATATCGTACGGAGTTGTAAATTAAACAAACTAACTTATCATCCTTCATAATAATTTTCCAATACATAGTTTTTCACTAAATGAATGATTTATTATAGTTTTAAGTGTCTCTGTGCTTGATATAATGTCATCACCCTGCACCAGTGCTGAACCTACCAATATCCGAACGGACGTAATCAAATACGGAATTGAACAGTATAAGGGACCAAAATTAATTTGGGTTGTTGATGTGATGTGATTACGTTTATTAATTTTCTTTTTATTTCTAAATTTAATTTTTTTTTGAATGGGGTTGGGATTGCCAAAGAATTGAAAAATCCGATATGTATGTTTAAATGTCATTGACCCCCGATAATGATTTATTTTGTGTAGAACATCGAGAAGGTAACACATTTTGTTGGCATTTTTTGTTTGACAGAGATTAAAGGTATCAAGTACACCGTATATATATTGCTGGTGTAGGACGTGTTTTATTTGTTTTCTTGGAGGGAGGCGGGCGGCGTCTTAAAATAATAAAAGTGGTTTTGTTATGATTAATAGAAGATTTTCATGATTTTATAGAAAAAATGATACGAGAGAAATATGTTCAGGATTAGTACATGACTCATGAAAATTGTGTATTAGAATCACATCGGCTCATTAAAAACGTATTACTGTATCCCTGCAGCAAGGTAATCTTGTGCGAGGATTATATATGTATGTCGCATTTCATTGCTCGCAAGTTTTATAATTTATTCTCATGTTACATACTGATCTTGATAAAAAAAAAAATCCCAACAAGTATTTTTTTTTCTCATTGTTAATCACTTGGGATTAATAACAAAACGAATATGAAAAACTTTGTAACTAATCGGATGTTACGCACTTATTTGTTGGGCAACTATACCACACACTATACACACACCAATAAATCAAACAAGAAACTCTTATCTTAATCGGTGGCCATGTGCCAAATCATGTGCGCGCTTCTATCGAACTCGATAATAAAAATATCCTTAATTTTATGTCCTTCGTTTGTATTGTTTGCTTGCTGTGTTTGGTAAGAATGCGACACGTGCTGGTGAAATGATGTATAAGCGGTGATAATATTACGATTCGGTATTAATTTTCTAAAATGTTGTGTGTTCGACAAGGGTTACAACATGGAAAAGGGGTAGTTTTGTATACGTAATAGTGTTGTTGAAACTCGGCGTGAAGCAATTCGAATTAAATTTAAAATAAAAAACTATGTTTAATTTATAGATGATAGTTAAAATTATTTGTGTTATCTAGGATTACGGAATGTTTTGCAGGAAAATGTGTGGGAAAAATATTTTGATTTTCTGTTTCGAGTACGTTCTGTTTTAGTGAAAATCTATTCATAGCTTACCATTAACGAATATTCAATATGGAGAGATATGACACACATAGTTATCCGATTTTTCCAAAATCCACTTCTTACAAAATACGTTAAAAATCGGTCTTCAAAAGCCAGCATTGGCCGGCCAACCGAGACATGCTAAATTCTGGGTTCCAATTAAATCATGTCACCAAATCATTGGTGTCTAAGCATTTCATCCATTCAACAATATCAGGTGTTTCAGTTCAAGACATTAGAGGTTCATTAATACCATCAGCTGGGCCTGTTTTGTTAATAATTAAATCTAAATTCCGTGGATACTCTGCTAATCTTGAAAAGTAAATACTCAGAAAAATCAGTAATGATCATCCGGAATTTAACTGTGGTATTTTACAATGAAGCATTCCAAATAATGTTCAGCTATGTAGTCCAAGATTTTACTCTTGTCATCAAGAAGACATGCTGACAGGTGCTGAATCTTTCTCCGAAATTTGATAGGCCCGGTCATATATGGTGGTTTAAATATGTCCACCAAAGCCGAAGGTTTGTGTAAGCTTGCCGAACTCGACTCGCCTGAATACTTTAATAAATTGTTGTATCGTTTTTCGGAAAGTTGATAAAATCGTAAATTAGACCGAAAGTGATACGCTTACCATTCACTCATCTAAGACGGAATTTAGTAGAGTTCTCGATAAAAGTCGATAAAAGTAAATCAATCTAGACCACTTTTATTTTCCGCAGCATTGCGTATTCAAACCAAATTACTCATTCACTACTCTATGACGAGTCGCTGAATTCGATACTGGTAAATGGGACAGTGGTTCAAAACGAATTGTCAGATATTTTTTCGTACTTCAGAACTTTTAAGCCTGCAATCAGGTGATATATCAAAAAGGTACCGTGAAATCTTGATTTATCCACATGATCACAAATATCGATACTTATATTACAACCCATACAAACCATTACTTATTGAACTACCTCTGCTCTGTTTTTGTAAACCGATGTTTGTTGCAGTTAGCTAAGAAAAATTAAGTTAAAATTTCTGTTGGCAGCGGTTTCGAACGTGGATTCTATTATCGAATATGTACATTTTAGACTTAACCTTTCTAAATATCTTAAAGATGCTGAGCTCTATTTAAGGAAATGGTGCTCAAATGTAGGGCTTTTGACCTTTGAGCATTTGGCCGAGCAACCATGTAATTTTTTCAGGGAAAACAATTAATAAAAATTTTGGATCTATATTCTATATTCTTCAACAAATCTTCATGATTGAATTAAAGCCTATCACCATTAACTAATTCGATCAAAGTGATCAACATGGATATTATGTCAGAATTAGCAAAAATTTCTGTTCCAAAAGGGCTTATTTGTCCAGTGGTTATGTTTGGAAAGTTTATTATACAAAAAGCTAAAACGTGTTTCGGACGAAGGACTTTCAATTCAATATCATACTGCCTGGACCAATTATCAAAATGTGCTGGAACACCTACAGCATTTATATCATCTTATTAATCGCAACCCTTTACCAACCTTGATTCAAATAGATGGTGTCGCTGATACAAGAGATTATGGGGACATTTTGTACATAGGACCTAACATAACATTTGGATGTTGCATCCAGTTGTTTTGCTCAAAATCTCGTGTGGCTCTTATTAGGAACAAACCTACGATTCTTTAAACCGAATTGTGTGCTGCCGGTCTACTAAGCGGCTCACATCTTTTTTGGGAGGCCGAACGTTTGGATGCATATTTGAGTCAACCGTATATTATTAAAATATCGGAAAACGTTCCTCAGAGGAAACTATTTGCATTATCATTTATCGCAGCTGTTAAATTTCGTGGTGGTGACGTTAATGAAGAGATGATTTGGTAACCTCAACGCAAATCGATGCAAATCGAAGATCAGAGCTTCTAAGCTGTGACGAAATCAAGGTCGATGAACACCATGGTCAAAAACCGCAAAATTTTGTCATTGTGAATTCCACGAACAAATTACTATTGTTGTTCATTGATGATTATGGCAGACATCGAGTAGATAGGTACATCAAGTTCGCTGCACTTTGATATACGTCAAAATATGCTGTATGTTACATCCTAACCAATTTATGACATGTGCTGTAGCTGCTTTTCTGCTTAAAGTGGAATTAGCATGTTGGTCCCCAGAGACTATTAGCAATTATCAGGTAAAATAATTGCCCATAGTAGAAAAATCTAAAATTTAAACCAAGAATCCTGAATAAAATTATGACTGGGTTGGCTCAACGTGTCAATCAAGCTGTACCATTTTGTTCCACTACTATAGATTATTACGGATGACTCTCAGCCAACCTTCAGTTTTGAAATAAACATGCAGATGTTTAGTTGATGAGATGTTTAGTTGAAATTAATTCCTCTTTCATGGTGATGTTTTGTCGGCTAGATCTCAGGATAATGGCTTGGGTCATGGGGGAACACGCTTGCGTGCTCCTGGCCTACACCGTGGGGCAAACTATTTAAATTAAGTCAACCGTCTACAACGAAGCAGCATTAGAGGGTAGAGACGTCTCTTCAACAGACCAGGTTTCTCATCACCCGGAGAGTTTTCCAGCGATTCCCCTCACAATACACACTTCGACAGCTGAAAACTAATGGAGTGACACGTGGATACCCAGTGGATTTTACGGTCGCCCCCGAATGGGCGACACATATGCTGGACTCACCACTCCTACCCAGTTGATTTCATGTGAAGGAGATGAAGAGGAGTGACAAGCTCAGCCTGTAAATATGGCACTGGCACAGAATGAGAATCCCCCTCTCACCACACCGTATAAATTTTAATACTTCATTTTATTCGATTTATTGGTGACATCAAAAAATACATAAAATAAAAAAAGAAACGAAGCGAAAGAATAATAATCCAAATTCCGCTGAAATTGCAGTGCAAAATTTTAATTGACCAACAACAACAAAGGGCGGAAAATATCGGAAAAAATAACGACAGCAAAAAAAAGACCTAGCGAAAAATAAACAAAATGGAATCAGAAAGGAAAAATATTGCCGCCGAACAAACTTTGAAGCGAGAACCAATGTACATCCCCGGCCTCGTGCACGACCACCGTGTGTATCCGCTCGATTCCAATAAAGAAAATATTTGAATCGAAATAAAATTAAAAAAACAAATAGGAAATAATTTATTTAATTATTTAAATAAAAAAATAAATTGAAAAAAAAAAAAATAAAATTAAATTAAAACAAAAATCGTGCCTTGATCTTCAGCTAGGTTACCGTGTATGGTGATGGCGTCTTCCCGCCTTTGTCCGTAAGTAAAAAACTTCACCAATGGCCGGCTGTTCGCTTGCTCGTTGCAAAGCAGAGACTCTGTTGGACGTCATTGACAGTAAACAAACTCAAGTGGCCTCAATTGTTGTCCTTTCCGCCTGGTGACCTTTCCGCCGTGTAAATAAATTTGGATGGCCTCAGTTGGCCACCCGTTATTGTACCGTTGCGAGGCCTCTCTCCAAAACCAATAAAATAATGGCCGGCTGGCCATCTGTACGTTGCGAGTTGATTCGCCAAGAACAACGTTGAGCGTTTCCCCGCCAAAATCCAACGTTGAGCGTTTCCCCGCCTTTGGACCGTAAATAAAATAAAAATACAACGTTGGGTGTCTTCCCGCCTTTGTACCGTAGATGTGCGATCACTTGTTGCGGTCCTACTACCGGTTTACCCCAAAATAGCCAATCCCGAATACGTCGGTATCCATCTCGGAATCACAATACGGAATTGACGGACTCGTAACTCCATTGAGGGCAACTAAGGTTTAGTTCGATATGAAGGCGTTTACCAGTAAGTTGGCCTGCAAATGTGGATCCCCCACCATAGCAGCGTCTGCATATTTTAATACTGAAATAGATGTTTTAAAAATATTGGCAACCGATACGCCCATCTTGTAAAAGCTGCGATCGGTGATTTTCAAATCGGAAGCCTTTAAAACAGTCTTGTCGTCGCACAGACTTTTTTTTGTTTGGAGTGTCCTTATATTCTTTAAATAAATTTCGTTGGCTTATATTTCTGGTGAGTAGTTTTGTTTTATCTGGCAGCTTTGGCGGATTCTTTCGAAACGTTTTTATAATTTAGATTGGGATGAAAATGATGATGGAATGAACATATGTATTTATTCACTCCATGGACAAAGATTCAGAATATGGACTCTTTTAAAGTTTAGATGTTCAATCGTATCTTCGTGATTCAAGCATTCTTTATTGGACATTAAAATCAGCATTCAAACATTAGCAGTATAGCGATGTAGGTTGCGCACGTCATCACATTTGACTGACAAACTATCAAAAAACATCATGGTTTCTGAATCCGTTTGATCGGAGGATCTATATACAAACTAATTAAAAAAATTAATTTACCATGTAGGGATATTTTAAGCACACAAAAGGCTGCTTAATTTTTGAGAAAGTTTCGTATTTCTGATGCCGAACGTACCGTATGCGGTCTTTAATGAACATGCACACTCCTCGTTACAACTCGAGGCAACTGTCCGATGAACCGATTTTACCCGAATTTCATTGAGCTTAATTTATGAGTAAGGCTTTAACATGAAATTTCATCCCGACTAGTCAATTCGTCTAGACTGTAGCGAAGCGAAATAGCACACTGTAAATCTGCAAGGCTCGAGATCCGTCAAAATTTTTCGTGATTACTATACTCTTTTTTATTACATACGAGAAAGTAAAAATAAACCCCTGTCTGTCGGTCTGTTAATTTGTTTGTTTGTATCGAATGAGCGTTTAGACCGCTCAACCGATCGTCATGAAATTTTTACGGTGTATAGAGGCTCCGGTACAAATTTTTTCTAAAATTAGAATTTTCTGAATTTCAAAATATCAAGCGATATATATATTAAACTAACAGCATGCTCGAACCAGAGGGGCCGTTCCCTGAACTATAATAGAACTTATAAGTTTCTACAACATTCATCCAATCGGATTTAAACTTTGCATATGAATTTTATAACAAAATTAGTAGGTTTTCGTAAAATTTTTGAAGGGGTCGGCACCCTGGGTCAAAGTGTTCCCATACATTTCCCCCAGAAATGTCTGTTTGTTCCGAATGGGCATTTCAGCTACTCAACCAATTGTCATGAAGTGTTTATCATATATAAGCTGCAAGTTCAGAAACAACCTTACGATATTTTTGAAAGGGTTGGACCCCGGGGTCCGGTACAAATTTGATTTTATTCTTAATCTTTTTACCTGGATTAGGTTAAGGAAAGAGTTTACAAGAAGTTTTGAATAGGATTTTTATACTAAAATAAGCAGTTATCGGCAGTTATGTATCACACTTTTGAAGGGGTCGTTTCACTGGGTCTAAGTGATCCCATAAATTTTCACCCCGGAAATGTATGTTTGTTCCGATTGGGCGTTTCGTCGCCTTACCGATCGTCATGAAGTTTTTAACAGGCATAAGTTACATGTCCAGAACCGGCCTTACGATATTTTTGAAGAAGTTGAACCTAAGCATCAAGAGGCTCAAGTAATTTTTTTTATAAATTGTATTTTTGTTTAATTGCGTTACGGGAACATTTTAGGAAAAGGATTATATGGAATTGACATGTTTGACTAATAGAAAGTCGTCTTCTGAATCAAAGAGGACCTTCTTATGAGTTTCCACACCATTCATCCAATGTTACTTAATCTTTGTATCTTTGCGAAATCATCAGATTTAATTAATAATAAAAATTTATTATTTAGAAATTGCGGTGGATGAAGTTTTGGAATGTATTGTTGGTTCATGTAACGAAATTGATGAAACTATTAAAGCCATTCCGGATAGAAAATTCATGGACGCTTTCAAATTTTCCAACACTACTGTGCCTAACGCCTTCTGTAAATATTTGAGTGGTAAACTCGAGGTTCCTGGAGGCCTATTATGAAATTTTTGTGCTTTTGTGAAATTTGAAAATCGTAAAATCCACCCTATTATGAACCACAAAGATATATTGAAAGCGAATTTTACGAAAAACAAACATCAAAATTCAACTGGTGACGAATATCGTATTTACGAAAACAATAATGTATACTTATTATTTTTTTATTAAAATAAAATTGTTTAACTACTTTTTAAAATGTAAGTTAATCAATTATCTTATAAAAATTGACTAGTTTAAGAGACTACCCAACATTTGTGGTCCACCTGAAAAAGCTATTGATGGTTGGAAAAAGAACATAAAACTCATCTTTCTTGGTCTTAAATTTTACGATCAAAAAAAAGTTTCATAATAAGAGTATTCGCGGCCGATCGAATTTATGAAATCGAAAAAAAATTCATAATAGCCCCGCTCTGTTGAGGAAATTAGTTGTCGTTTGTTGGTTCCTGCAAACAAAGATGTTAGCTGTCTTTGTTTTGTCTTTTTGAAAGTTGGAGTTCATCCAGGCTTATATCATAAATTACTAAGGACATACGGTCAACTACTTGACATATGGCCATCTGGAATTTTGGTGAGGGAGTTCACTAGCCGTTCAAAAAATATAGAGCCAATACAACCACCAGCATAATAAATTTACTCTTCAATGTTATGTAACGATTATGACATTATTATTCTTACCGAAACTTGGTTGAACGTTGATTTCAAGTCTCAAGATTATTTCCGACCATGTTATTTCGAGTGTCGTCATGATCGAGCGCATGGTAGTATCAAAGTCAGTGGAGGAGGTGCTGCCGATTTTATCCTACCTAAAATTTCATGGGCCTGGATAGAATTTTACTTTGTGGGTTCCACAAGATATATCCTTTCTAACTATTCGACATCTTCGCTCGGTACGAAATGCGATAATTTTGGACATTCACAGTTAGAAATTTTGCTGCAATTTTTAATGCAACCCTTGCATTAAAGCTTATACGATGCAATCATGTATTACATTCTAATGTAAAGCTTGCATTAAAAATAATTATGATGCAGTTACGTCAAAAATTACTGCAGTACTGCATTAAAAGAAAATTTCTACATAATCTGGGGTTAACTAATTTTTAGCGAATTTATAATAATTCGCTAAGTCATTGTGTATACTGGTAATATAACCTTAAAACATTTTTCATATATTTGCTGTGTAAGGACGCCAATTGATTAACGTCAATCGAGTTGGAAGTAAAAAACCGCAATCTGTGGAATTTGCCTTATACTTTTAGTTTTAATACAAAATAATATAAGTGTTAAAACAATTTTTTGGGAATTTTTAATGTAGTGTGCTTTACTGTTTAAAGTACTGGACTATACAATTTAATGCCACTTACGACAAAAAATGATGCTTCCAAATGGATATTTTGATTATTTTTTAATGCAATGTGCTATAAATTTTAATATAACTTGTATCAAATTTAACAAAATATTCCGTTAAAATTTAATGTAAACTATACAATAAAAATTAATGCAATTAGCATTAAAATCTGATTTAATGCAACGTTTGCATTAGTTTGTAATGCAAGCTTGCTCCGGACCTATATGTAATGCAACTTGCATTACATACGGCATATTTTTTCAACTGTGTTGGACTACGGCATTTTGGACTAGGTTTTTTCATTGTTAGATTTTATTGAAGTTGAATCTTGTCCGAATTTAGCTGGACACTCTAGTATATACCGCACACTATTTTTATTTAATTTATATTTTTAAGATTGTGACCTGGCTGATTTTTTTAAAGATGATTTTAGATATGACTTTTGAAAGCCGATCTTCCTTCGTTAAACAAGATTCTCGGAAATGTCAATTGGATAGAGTTATTTGATGGACTGAACATTTCATTACCTGCTTTGTAGTTTTATAGAATTGTAAAGGAGTGGTTTCGAATTATTTCTTTCAATGAAAAGGGCGCGCTCAATTTTTGCAGTGTCATGGCTCAATCATCGCTAGTTTTTTGCAAACCCTAAATCTAGAGCGAATTCTGGGAGCGAAATTGAAAAACGTAAACACCGCTCATTAAGTTGAGCGTTTATATTTTACACATACAATGGTTCTTTTCCTGGTTCGAAAAAGATAACGCATTCGCAAATTTCGTCAAAAACTCTTTTGATCTTTCTGATTTGTTTAGCATCCCATGTAATTTTGTTAGCTGTGGACATTATAATTGGATTAGAAAGTTTAAATACGACGAGTGGGACAGATCTCGATGGTATTGCAACCTTGATACTAATTAAATGTTTTCGCTCTTTGTGGAAATTTCTTATTTATTTGTTTAATATTAGCCTCTTGAGCGTGTGTGTTTCTTATCTAAGCTTTTTGAATTATAAGTTAAATCTAGAATAGAAGTGCATCATATTATTCAGGATGCTCGCAAATTGATTGTCCTGAGTTGCATGAGAAATTTTGCATTTACGCTCCTCATAGAGCCGTTAGATCGCCACCTGACATTTCGCGTATATTCCTTTTTTATTAATAATTTTAATAATCGGAGCCACTTATTTTAATGCGTTAAATATGTATGATTACTGTTTTGATTTTAATATTTCGCTACTAAAAATAAATAAATAAATAAAATTTAAAGTAAACTACTTGTTTAAGGGAAAAATAATGTAAATGAAATTAAAGTTAAATAAAGAAAATATAGTAAAAAAATAAATGACGGTTTGTAAGAAAGAAGTGCCAAAAGTAATGAACCTATCATTACTGACTGTTCTAAAATATTTATAATGAGAATTTCCCTCCTGTAAGGAGGAATTTACAATATAGGCAAATACCTTCCAAGAAAATATAAATATGGGGACACGTCTCTGCAATAATGGGAAGGTGATGCTTCCGTTACTGAATTCACCACCTTTTAAATTCAAGTAATATATGGTCATCATATATATATGCGTACAACTGCAGAGATTTTCTGCAAAAGATCAAAATAATTCAAATTTTTCCCTTTCAACGCCGGAATAATTGAACTAGTTAAATGTTAAATTCTAAATTATTTTGGTTCAATGATGCTGTGATTTACTATAAAATTCAGTTTCCTTCTTAAAAATTGAGATCTGAAATAATTGCATTTCTCCATTTTTGCGCTTATTAGTATTGAAAGTTAAATTTGTGTTTATCTCCAAATTAAAAATAAATTTTATTTGGCTGTGGTTACTTGAATAAAATAGTCCATGCTTTTAAGTTCAGTAACCTTAATCATTGACTTTCGTTTTAAAAATTGAGATTTTTTTATGTTTACTAACTATACATAATTGCCAAGATTCGTTTTGCACATGGTGCGATAATATAAAACTTTTTACAATCTTCGATATAATGGAAGCGAGTATATATTTTCCAATCACTAAATTGAAGAACTAATCGCCCGTACAAATAAAATTATTCTTTTCGGGATAGAAGGAAACCGTATAACAAGTGTTTCCTAACATAACACGAATAAATTTACAATTTTGAAATTAGGAAATAAATAAATTGAAATGCACAACAACAGCGGTATATGGTATACAAAAATTAATGTGTCTAGCCAAAATAAATTTCATCCCTTTTATAATGTTAACAACAACAACAATTATATGCTTTCGTTTAGAACATTCCACTCAAGTTTGAGAAAACATCATCTGGTACATAAGTACACCAGTATCATCCAAGCACACTGGATACACAAACCAATTTTCATATTATAAAATAAAAGCTCCCTGTTACTATGATAACCATTAAAGCTTTTATCTATTGTTTTATATATTTGTATGATATTGTTGAAAGTTTTCAAAAATAACAAAAATTCTCAAATTTTTTTATTAATATTTGTTTTACTTCGAACTTTTAAAGCTTTTTGAATTGTTTTTAAATATTTAATGTGTTTTTTATTGTAACACGGGAAAAACAACCGCACCAAAAAAATTGCATATTTATAATAATAATACTTTAATCCTATTAATGATTTATTTTACAATCGAATGATTTTAAATTTAATATAGAAGTCATTTTACAACAACAATTATGAAGGCGGAAATACACAAAAAGCTCTCATAACCGTAAAACAACGAGTACTAAATATTTACAATATAAAATCAACTCAATACCGCTGTTATAGAGCTTACACATTGTTTAATCGATTTTAAAGCTTTTTAACAGAAAAAGCTTATTTTTTTTAAATAATATGTTGTGTGAATTTTGTATATACGAACAGTAGTTTTTGTAAATCAATTGTTGTAGTGCTAATCTAGACGCTTTCACACAAAGTCGTTTTTTTATGTGAAGGTGAGGGTTGAAAGAAGTTTTACTGGGTGCGATAATAAATTTAACAAAATGAAAAAAGCAACATATGATGTCAAAATTTTTTGTTTTAAATTTAATATCATCTTAAGATATGGGCTATTAATCTAATATGCACAGGTGCTTTATACAGTATAAAATTTTTGTGAATAGATTTTCTTGTTGGTACCATATGAAAGTATACAGCACATTTACGAATATATAACGAAAAGGGCTTTTGACAAAATGAATTACGAAAAAAACATTATTTGAAATATACAGCACATAAAGTTTTCTATATATTACACCACTATAAGTTCACAGTTTTGATAAACTGATAAACTGAACAGACATATAAATTGGGTATTATAAAATTTTTATATACAGCAGGTATTACCTGTAGAAAACAATTATTTGCTTTTGTGGAAGGGCATAGTCTCTTTTCAAAGTCAGTTTTTAAACGTTTTATAAATTTTCATTTTGAAAAGCACAGCGGATAGCTTTAGTATACACTTGTTCTAGTATTTTAATTGGCCCAAATGGCTTAATTATAGTTGGCATACCCTCATAATATCGTAAACTTAAAACATAAATTTACCGTGCGATTCTGACGTATAGTCACAGATGTCTTAAATACAATATTTCTCTTAAGTAGGCATTTTCTCTTACGTAAGACTATTTGGCGATTCTACACGTACTCATAATTAATAGATTCTCTTAAAAAACCTCTTAGGTAGGACTACTCAAATATGTGGTAATACGCATCATAACTTTGACGTTTACTAGCAAATTGTGTTTCTGTTTCGTGAAATATATTTTATAAAAAATAAAAAACTAAACATAATAAAAAGTTTAAATAATAAAAAAATCTGGTAAGTTTATTTTTTTAAATAATTAAAATTTATTTTTAATATTTTAGCAAAGTCTTTTATTATTAGGTATGCAAAATTATTATTATTTTGAATTAATCATTATAATGTGTTTCGTTTTTTCTAGTGTATTTTGTTAAAATGGATTTATTATTACAACTTTTAACGCTTTTACTCAGCGAGGAATACAGGTGGGTTTCTTTTTAATTGACATGGTATTACATTAGTATATAATCCGAGTACATATTATGTGTTTCCTTAGACAAAATCGTAAACAATATCTCCGATATTTACGGGATACAACAAACCCGTTCGACGTTGAAGAAAATATTTTTCGTGAATTTTTTCGCCTTCCAAAACAATTAGCTGTGGAGTTAATCGTGAAATTGGAGCAGCAAAATGCGGAGACGTCGGATATCCCATTTGCATTACGGGTTATTATTATTTTAAATTTATAATTTTTCCGATTAAACTAACCTTATAAATTAATGTGTAGGTTTTGTCAACTTTGCATTTTATGGGTCATGGGTCCTACCAAAGAAGTGTATCATCAATTATCTGCTTCCGATGAGTCAGCCAACTATATCACGGAATATCACACATATTTGCCAATTAATGGTATCTAATATGGCAAATCTTATTAAATTTTGTGAGGCAGAGGAAGAAAAGAACGCTGTTAAAGAAGGGTAAACATATTTGAATAACACATTATTTAGCTAAAATATTAACAATTAATCATTAAAGGGTTTACACGAAGTTTGGAATTAAAGGTGTGATTGGAGCTATCGACTGCACCCACGTTGGTATTGTATCTCCGCCGATACTAGATCCAGTACGACCAGCAAGGCTTTATCTGAACAGGAAGGGGTATTATAGCATTAATGTAGAAGCGGTACCATTAAAACACAAACAAGTTGAGAAAGTAATCTAAATCATATATCTTCTAATTTTATTGTAGATTCAAATCTTAAGTTTCTTGCGGTCAATGCAAAATATCCAGGCAGTGTACATGATTCAGCAATATGGACAACAACGCCGGCTAGAATTCATCTTATTAGACAACACAATAGCCGCAAATTCAATTGGTTGCTTGGAGACAGTGGATATCCATTGGAACCCTGGTTGTTAACACCATATTTTCACCCAGCTAGTAGACGAGAAGAAAAATTCAACAAAATTCACATTAAAGCACGAAACACTGTTGAACGTGCTTTCGGTGTTTTAAAAAATCGGTTTAGATGTTTAAATAAATGCCGCACACTGCATTATGCCCCGGAAAAAGCTTCAATTATTATATACAGTTGTATAATTCTGCATAATATGCTTTTAGAATTTGGGATCATTGACGAATTACAAGATGAAACTGTAATATATGATGAAGAAGAATATGAATTAGAACACGAACATAGAGTCGGCACAAATTATTTAAATGAGGGTCGACGGCTGCGAAACGAGTACACCAATACATTATAGTATAGTAAATACACTATTTACATAAAGAAATGATTTTGACATTAAAAGAATAATAAATTATATGTTATAACAAAAACTATGTTTTTATTTATTATTAAATTAATTATATAATATAATAGCTATATCGCAGCATTTCAGTCTTAGGTATGTTTGTTTATTTGCATCTTGATTATTAATTTCACTTTTTAGTTGCTTCGGATTGTTTGGCTAGACTATACATCGCTTCCGCAATCCTACTCAGTGAGTCAGCATTCTGTTTATTGATCACCAGTCGTCGTTCCGCCATTTCCATTTTCTTCTTAGCCACGTTCTTCTGCCAATCTTCCAATTTTATTAATGCATTCCGAAATGGCAGATGAGGTATTAGTATACTGCCTTTTGCATGGTCTATGCATCTCAGTTATTAAAGGCTCCGCGATATGGCTGGACTGGTTGTCTATCTCGGGATAGGTCGCCTCATGCAAACCACATTCCACAACAGTAATTATCCCCTCAGCGCTCGTTTGGCTTGTGTTCTAAAATTGAATATGATTAGTTCTTAGTCATAAAAAGTATTTAAAAAATATATGTATGTTACTTTAAATCCCATAATAGGTACCACATTATCACCATGAATGGTGATTACTCCAAATAAATTTAGGGCTCGTTCTTCAAAGGCAGACATAGAATTCATTGATGGTTCGCCTCCGCCAGTTAATAAAATGTCTTCCCTAATTTTGCGGGCTCTGGACTTTAATTGGTATTTCCAGTGAGTAAGGGACTGCAAATTACAAAAAAATTCTATGTAAAACTTTAAAACTATCGTTTTCAAATCAAGAATATCTTACCGTTTTCCACTCTTTTGCATTTTTCACTGGCCCTTTCAACGAATTTAATTTTCTGGCCAAATCTTCCCACTTCTCCTCTAAATATTTCGTGTTCTCTGGAGTATTCTTTCCGGCCTTGAATTGGCTGTGTTCTTCTAAAAAACATAAATATGCCTCAAGCTGTTCTGTTGTTGTCCGGGAAGAACGTATTTGTTTTATATTTTCCATCTAAATTATATATTTTTTTATAAACAATTATCAGAAAATGCTTGAATTTATAAGATATACTTACGTTAAAACACGATTTTTATTTTAATTTCAATTTACGTGCGTAATTTTTAGCCTGAATTTTAAATATACGCAGAAAATTAAAAATCAATCACAAAAAATTAAACTGACAGGTCTCCACATTT
The DNA here is from genome assembly GCA_947310385.1 of Nephrotoma appendiculata. NCBI lineage: Eukaryota > Metazoa > Arthropoda > Insecta > Diptera > Tipulidae > Nephrotoma > Nephrotoma appendiculata. Next base: position 65,835,524 of record OX371224.1, read on the forward strand.
CATACATAATATTTGGAGAGTTTTTAAGAGAAAATTTAAGCCTACTGCAATCAGAATACCAATTAAGAGATTCTATTTAAAAAAACCTCTTACCAAAATGTCTCTTAGCTAAGATACTCTTAACTGTATTAAGGTCAGAATCGCACGGTTACTTTCTATTTTTTATCGTTGTGTGATAGTACTCAATACTGCTGCACAATAGATTAACAAATAATGATTGAATTCTTCATTGGTAAATGATTTTTTTTTTAATTTTGGTTCATGATGATGCAAAAGTATCTCTAAATCAAGAATTGCATGAAATATTTATAGAACTGGTGATTCTACAACAAATTAGAAAATCTGCTCAAAATGGAACAAGTTTGTAAACCCAAAAATCTCATAGCAGTTCTTGAACACGGCAAAGGAGTTCTTGAACACGGCAAATCTACTTGGATTATAAATACACACAAAATGGGAGGTGACCTAGTACTTTGTGCTACTAAAAAAGGAGACACCTCAAGGCAATCCTAACAAATATCAAACCTTGCCACAAAGGAATTAGAATGGCACAAATTCAGACAATTACACAGGCGGCGCAATAGTATTACGTAAAATAAACCGAGAATCCAGCAGACTACGCGAGTAGAAAAGTGAGCTTCGAAAAACTACAAACATATCCATTATGGTGGGATGGACCAAAATCGCTACAACGATCTGCAAACGGTTCGTGAGGAATAGTCAAAAACACTACATACCAAAAACTACCTGCATAACGGCCGAAGAATGAGCACCAGCTCTGTTATTTGTTATAAAAAAAATTCAAACCACAAAATACATTCACTCAACCCATTCATTGTTAAAACAGTAGGCAGAGTAGGAGGCACTTTACAAAATTGCAATGGCTCGTTTGAAGAAAAACATCCTTCAATAATACCTCCAGACCATCAAGTAACAAAATTAGTAATACAAGAAGCACACAATTCAACCCTGTGCGGAGGAACACAACTTATTTATTGCAGTATGGACAGATATTTACAGTGATAATGGGAGAACCTTCATAGGCACAAATCACGAGCTGCACATACAAAAAACCAGGACACTAAAGTGAAATCGACCAAAATCATTAGAAAAGATAGTTGGAGATCAAACTCTTGAAGAATTTTCAACTGTAGTTGCACAAATTAATGCATGTCTAAATTCCCGGCCGTGAAGCCTAATTACAAACGAGCCAACAGATAGCAGCATTTACACCAGGTAATTTTTTGATAGGAAATATAGGCTACCCGAATTAAGAAAAGTTGTAATAAGAAAAGTGAATTAAAAAAAGTGGTAATTGTATGAAAAATGTCCACTTATTTTAATTCGTATTTTAAAAAAAAATTGCTGAAAAAATGCAAATATTATTTCATGTTTTAAAAATTGTATCTTAATTCATTTTCAATTGATTTAAAATATGTACATTTATTTTATTTCATGTTTTGGTTACTTTTCTTAATTCATTTTCAAAATGAATGGAGGATTATTAGACTAAAGTTAACTTTACGCATACATCGATAAAATCAGGTAAAGTGTATACATTTTTAAAATTTTAAAAGCGAGATTGTCTATTAATATTTATTAGGAGGGAAAATCTAAATTTTTCCGGAAAATTTTTTGATTTTCCGGAAATTTTTTAGTTTTTTTGTTTTTTCAATATTTTTTTTTTTTGTTTTATTTATTTTTATTAATAATAATTGCATCGTCAGGCTCCCTAAATTAAGAAAAGCTGAATTAAGAAAAGTGAATTAAAAAAAGTGGGATTTATATGAACGTTGGGTTATTTTACATGGTTGGCACGTATCACCGTGTAAAAAAGGTTTTGGTGTATTTAATTTCACATTATAAACATAAAATTTACATTTGTTTTTAACAAAAAAGAAATGCATGCGAAATTTAATATTTTTAAGAAAATGTTTCTTCTGACAATTTTTTGTTGTGTTGTGAGAAAGATAAAAAACATGCATTTCATAAATTTCATTTGTGAATTCTTATTTGTGTATTAATTGTGAATTAAAATATGAATTTTTTAATTCACTTAGAAATTTGAGTTTTTGCACATTTTATTAATGAAAGGATTAGATGAAAATTTTGAATAGTTTTAATTTTCATATTACAGTAAAAGCCTGATTATCCGGCATACAATTAACTGGAACACTTAGTTAACCGGAATTTTAATTTTGATGGAGCTTTTTTTCTTTTTTCTCTTTCATATTCATTTTTTAATTCATTTTGAAATTTTCAATTGTTTTTTGCATATTTTCATTAATGAGAGCATTAGTTGAAAATTTTGAATGGCTTTAATTTTCATATTACAGTGAAAGCTCGATTATCCGGCATTTAATTAACTGGAACACTCGGTTTACCGGAAATTTAATTTTTAGGAATTTTGTTGGCATGAAAGGGAAATTATTTTTTTAATTCGGGAATTCACAGAAAATATACTTTAGAAAAGCTTTGTTATCCCGAATGCTTGGGGATGAGAGCATTCCGGATAATTGAATGTTTCATTAAAACTAGAAATTCGCAAGAATTTCACTTTATTTCATTATTTTTTAGGATTCTCGTTTATTTATTTTCAAATTATGTACCAGAAAACATTTTTTTATATATCAATTCATTGAATTTAAAGCAAATAATAAACACATGCATATTATGTATACGAGTACACCCAAAGGAGTACCCAAAATTTAATAATATATTCAATATTTCACTAACCTAACTGCAATACGACTTTACACATTCAATTCAAATAGAATAATAAACAGAAAAAGTAAAGGGAAGTATATTTTCTGTGAATCCCCGAATAATAAGAAATAAAAAAATTTACCTTGTGAAAGAGAAAAGAACAAACAAAATTCCTAAAAATTAAAATTCCGGTTTACCGAGTGTTCCGAGTAATTTGATGCCGTATAATTGGGATTTTACTGTAATATACTGTAGCCACTTAAAATTTTCAACTAATGCTTTCATTAATGAAAATGTGCAAAAAACAATTGCAAATTTCAAAATGAATATAAAAGAGAAAAAAAAACTTCCACAAAATTAAAATTCCGGTTAACTCAGTGTTCCGGATAATTTGATGCCGGATAATCGGGCTTTTACTGTAACATAAAAATTAAACCCATTCAAAATTTTCAACTAATGGGGCAATTACATGTAGAAAATGGTTTTCTTCTACAAATTTTCTACAAATTTTTGCAGGTAAAAAAAAGGATCCGCTATATAAAAATATTCACTATGCCAGAAAGAAATAAACATATATAGTAATCGCGTAATTTTTTTTTTATAGGATCATTATTAATTTATTTTTAATGAATTCAAATGCGAAATTTACATTTTTATCTATGGCGTCTGTTTTTATTATGAATCCTCGACATTTATAAATATACGAAATAATTTTTTGTTTTTTGTTAATTTTAAAAATGTTGCAATAAAAACACTCGGATCGAATATATTTTATGGCCACATTTATTTGTATGGCAACATTTTATAGTTGTTATTGCTGTATAGTGGCATAAAAATGTGCAAAAAGTCAATGTTATATCTTTTTCATTTTGCAGAAGAAAAATGTTGGTCGCAAATAAATGGAGTATAATGCTTTCCTTAATGAAAATGTGCACAAAACAATTGCAAATTTCAAAATGAATTAAAAAATGAATATGAAAGAGAAAAGAAAGAGAAAAAGCAAAAGAATTCCTCAAAATTAAAATTCCGGTTAACACCGGACCGGACAGCCCAACCCTTTTTATATGTACGGACTATACAAATTTAAATAGGCTCGTATGTCTACTATTTGATAATACTAGTGGCTATATTGCGAAAACTCTAGGATGGAGTGTTAATTGGGAGTGTAGGTACAGCTTCCATATAATTTTTTTATCAAAATATGAAATTTTGTCAGAGGAGCCCAACCCTTTTTATATGTACAGGCTATACACATTTAAATAGGCTCGTATGTCTACTATTCGAGAATACTAGTGACTATATTGCGAAAACTCTAGGATGGAGTGTTAATTATGTGTTTAACCTCAATCGGTAAATATTAGTGTATGATAAAACTTTAAAAACTTTAATACATATTTGTACATATATTTTTCGTTTGTTTTTAATTCGAAATTATTAATTTAATTTTAGTTTTTGTGGTTTTTCTTATAAATTATTTACATACATGTTAAATAAGTTGCATACACTGCATAGATAAGTTGCATGCCCTGCAGAATATTTGTTGCGTATGCTACACTTTTAATTAACGTTAGAAACTTCACACCGGTCCGGTTAACTGAGTGTTCCGGTTAATTGCATGCCGGGTTTGCATAATCGGGTTTTTACTGTAGTACATTTTTACGGTTTATTTCGATTTTGAATACACATTTTATTGCATTATCAAAATGGCTTAATTGTAATTTTAAACTAAATAAAAAAAAAATTTAAAAAAATTAAAAATTTTCCGGGAAAGATTTAACTGCATATTTTTTGAATACTTTTCTAAAATAATTTGCTAAATAATTTAAAAAAAAACATATTTTATTGCAGTTTTTTTACTTTTCTTAAGATATTTTGAAAATGAATTAAGAAGTGCACATATTAAATCAACTTTTGTTATATCATTTCTATAATCAACGTTTCTTAAATCATTTTCATAATGAATTAAAAACACTTATTTAAATTCAGAAAAAAACACTTTTCTTAATTCGGGTAGCCGGAAATATACCCCAATTGCTCCTCGACAAAAACTTATTAAAACGGAAAATATAAATTATCTAACAAGATGGAATTTAGTAGCAAAATTGAAACAAGATTTCTGTAACAAATAGTCAAAAGAATATCTTCCACAGCTGCAATAACGAGCAAAATGGGAAATCGCGCAACAAATCCATACAATCAGGCCAGTTAGTACTAGTCCGAGATGAAAGATTACCTCCAACCAGATGGCTAATGGAACGGATTACTGATGTACGATGAGGGCCTGGCGGAGCTCTTTTTAAGACACCAATATCCAAATTATCTCCTTTGCCAATCCGTACGGCAGCAGATGACCCACAAACAAGTTCACTAACACCTGTAAACAACCATAATATAACCAAAATCATCCTTAACGTTATCAATTAATCTTAATACGATTACACATCCAACGAGAAGTTTAGGGAAACGTGAAATAATATTCAAACAGAAGAAAGAAATGCAAAAACAACAACTCACGACTGGATGTGTGGGATCGTCAATCCAGTAGTAACCCAAACAGCTGAAGAATTACGCAAAAAGCTGAAGAATCTTTGCCAACATCAAAAGACTGAAATTACGCCCTAAATGAAAGCTATGCTATACATAACTACTATACTTTATTTCCTTCCCTCAGCATCAACTGCGCAGCGATTAAAGTTACTCATTTTCAATTCCAAAAAGGGATCATTTTGGACGAAATTGGATATTGGCTCACTAAAAAGCGAATGGAAGCTAATCATGTAGTATGTATTTAGCGAACTATTGGCTGGAGTTCAATGAATTACAAGAAGTAAAAAATCAACTGTCCGCCAGGTGCAAACATGGTACCATATCTCTAACCAAGTGTGACATCTGTTAAGTGAAGTGGAAGATAGAAACCAAATATTCTACACCAGTGGCCCTATTCCGTCTTTCCCTGGGAATAGGGAATTGGGAAAAATATTTTCATAGCATTTTTGTACAAATTGTATTTTTCTGGCCTACTGAAAGAAAAGTTTAGTGCAAAAATTTTCAAAACAAAGTGAATTGGGAAACTTTTGTTCCACAAAATTTTTATTGGGGAAAATATTATCCCATTTCACTTTGTTTCAAAAATATTAACACCAAATATGTTCCCTCAGTAGGCCAGAAAAATACAATTTAGACAAAAATTCTATGAAAATATTTTTCCCAATTCCCTATTCCCAGGGAAAGACAGAATAGGGCCACAGTAATTCAAAAATCAGTTAAAATAGGTTTCAGTATTATAGGCTGTTTCGAGTAATCGATCACAGAGCCGCCGAAAAATATGATAAACAAATCAATTTGTTAATAAACAAGCAAATACATATAGCAGAGTTCATGAAACAACAAATGTCTTTCGCTGCGAACAACTACGAATCGTTGTAGCAGTTATATCATTTAAGGATATACAAGAACCTTTAATCGATGTAATATCAGATGTGCACTACGGGCTCATCAATACCTGATTATTTATACCCAACCAACTAAGTGAACAAGTCCAATATTTCCAACGTGCATTACCTAGTCATTTCAATCTATCAACGCGCAAATAATTTCAACTATACAAGCTCTTAAACATCAAGACAAGTATTCTGCCAGGAAATGTCATTTTTGAAATAAAAATCTCACTGATCGATAGAAAGAAATTTCAAATTCTGCATACAATATACCAACACTTCATAATGAACAATATATCTACATCAAACTTTCCGTAAATTACGTGATACATTACAACGGCAGGCATATTATTTTGCAACAGAATTTAACTTCCGAGCATGTCAAATTATTCTGATTGTTTTCATGTGTCATCTACATAAACCGTTCTAAAAGATAAGTCTAAGAGCGGTCTCTGTGAAATAGGATTACTACATCATGAGCCTGTCATTTCAAAAGGCTGTGCTCCATCCATCTCCAAGTATGGTCTGTTTGTACATACGTCTAGGATACTTCAACTACCGTTGCATTGCACACACTCAAGGGAGATTGAATCACTTTGTATAGCAAAACAACATACACTGTACCTATCAGAATAAAGCATTCCTGCCAACTTACAAGCCTTAAAACGAGTGGTGAAGAACGTCAAAAGAGGAATTGTTGAAAGCGATATTCGTAAATTTCTTTCTTTACCAAAGCCTAGTAAGCCATCTACGTCAAATATAATGAAGTTTTTTGATACGAACTTTATGACTGAATCCATTCCAAAACGAAATTTTTTGTTCAAATTCAACAACGAACTCAACGTGTGCTACTTCGTTTCATTTCACAGATTATCTACAATCCTGCCCCCTCTGTGAGATGGAGATTCATCAATTATACCTTTGTCCAAAATTTCGTACAATGCTTATTAACCAAAATAAAGACCACATCACAAGAAGCAAGAAACATTGCCAAATTGGACTAAACCGACATACGCTGAACATCCTGTGTCTGGTTCACAAACGAATAATGTGAACATCCAGCATAATTTAAATGATACTCAACCGGTATCAAATGTGATCACTTCCTCTAATGATATTGCATCATCTGCAAATACAACCGTTGACACAGCTACATCGTTTTTAACTGAACCCGTTGATGCTGATTCGAATAAGATAACATATAATATTTTACTAACCGCTTCGTTAAATGTTCAAGATAAATATGCAAACTGAACAAATGTTGTGCTCTGCTATATACTCTGAGTTTACGCATTAGTTTATATCGGAAAGACTTACGGGTTAATTAAAAATTTTCGGTGCCAAATCCGATATTATCATATATCAACACGATTAATCATCACAAACCTTAGATTTTAATAGAAACTACTAATTTTACCGTTAATATCCTCCAATTTGCCAAAATCTACCAATTAATATTCCAGAAAAAGTTGAACATTAGAATGTGAAGTATTCTTTGGAGTTTTGTTAGATGATGAAGTCAGTAAACAGCAGAATTATCCTTACATAGTATAGTATAATGTCGTCTTATGTTCAGTCACCAGACACTCTCCAACTCATAGAAATTGGAATCGAGCGATTTTGGAAGACCGAAGATATTAATTCCATAAATTCGTTAACGGAAGAAGAACAAACATGCTTAAGTCTATATAATAAAACCACAAAATTGCAAGGAAATACAATTATTGTTTAATTACCGTTTAAGCCAGATGTTTCAGGATGATGAAAGTTGATGGGTTGATGGGTTGGGAATTGGGAAAAATCAAAATTTCACCCTTATAACCCCATCCAAACCATCCATATTCTATACTCAGAATCTACCTATGGTCATGGGCTATCGAATCGGCATAGTCAGATTGGTGTCTATATGCAAAAATCTAGAATGATGAACGATTTTATTGTTGAAAAATGGGGAAAATTTAAATTTCACCCCTATAACACCATCAGACTCACCCTAACCTATACTCAAAATCTACCTATGAAGATCTACCAGATTACTGTCTATATGCCAAAATCTCGAATAACAAACGGTGCTTGATGAATTTCAATCTTCTTTATCGACTACTTTCGGCGGTAAGAGATAGATATGCTGCTTTATCCCTCTAACCCCATCAGACACACGCCTAACCTATTTATATTCAGAATCTGCCTACAGTCATGGGTTATCGAATCGACATAGTAAGTTTGTTGTCCATATGCCAAAATCACGAATGACAAAAGATTTAATCGACGAAAAATGGGGATATTCAAAATTTCACCCCTATAACCCCATCAGACCCACCCAAACATTATGTTAAATAGTTCATCTGTCAAAATCTTGGTATACAAACCATTCATCAGCTAGACGTGACTGCGTCTCATGGCTATTGTATAGATGCCTGTTATTGACCACATCTTCTAGAAAATTGATGACTCATTCGTAACTTTCAAATCTGTATTGTTGGCATTTTACGGTTTGAATATTGAAGTTAGTCTTCTTTATCGACGTAATCTACATTGCCGACATTTTAAAATATCTTCGGCTAGTACACCAAAATTAATATCTGCATTACCATCTTTCGGTAGAGATATCAAATGCACTATCTGCATTACCATCTTTCGGCTGGGATGGCTAAGTCAATATCTGCATTACCGTCTTTAGGCTGGAACTTTCGGCTAACTTTAACAGTATGCTTATTTTAATATTTGAAGTTAAACTATTTGGGATTAATCAAAGAATCCGAAATATTGCAACTAGCTAATCAAATTTTTTAGTTACCTCACCATTTTGCTGTTAAAGAGTCAAGCCCCACGACTAAAGTCTGCGTGGTATTTGATGCATCTGCAAGATCGGGTAATGAGTACTCGTCAAGGTGGCACTGATACCGATTAAATACCGTAATCAAAATATGAAAATGGTCGACAAATCATCCGTTACTTCTGAGAAATATTCCAAGAGAAAGTCGCGAAATTGAATTTTGGGAAGTTACCGATGACAATCAAATGATTTAAGTGCTGGACATTAAAATAACCCAATCGAAGGTTATTTCAATGTTAACGTATCATTACCAGTATGCTACCATTGAAGATTACAAACGCTTATTTGTCTCAAGTACCACGTATTTATAATCCATTGCGACTTTTCGCTCCCGCTACCATCGGACATAAAATATTATACAAGTCATTATAGATAGAAGCCATCGACAAAGAATTGCCTTCCGCGATGTTTTTAATTTACCATAGGTGATCCAGTAAAGCTCTATTGATATGAAAATCATAACTGTAGCGTAATGATGGCCAACACCAAGTTTGCTCTACTTAAACCACTCACGATTTATCTAAACACCAATCATAATGGTCATAATGGTGTCATATGGCCAATGGTCAAAATGTTTTTAAGTTGTTGATTTCAATATCTTTTAATCCAAATACCAATCTCCAAATGAGGAAATATATCGGAAAGCAGATAAGACCCTGACAGTAGACGAGCTGTTAAACGTTGAATATTCTCTCATACCAACCAAAAATAGCACATTCTAATATTTTCTTTCACTTTCCATAAAGTTGACAACAATGGTGTGCTGAGAACGAGAGCACGTTTAGAAAATGCCGATATTAGTTATGATGCCAAACATCTTATAGTGCTGCCAAACAATCACAATATGATCGAAAGGATCGTTCGAGAAATACATTATAAGAACCCACATCCCAATTAGAAGTTGGTCCACACTATTCTAAAATAACGCTTCTCAATCTCACGGCCGAAAAATTTGAATACGGCGAATCATCCATTTTCTTAAGCTGACCCATTAGGTCAACTTCCACCATATCGCCTCAATCAGCCAGTTAGATAGTTCAAGACGTCGGAATCCATTTAACTGGTCCCTTTACTCTTAAAATCCATAAAGAAAAAAATGCGAAACTCTATAAATTGTAATTAGTAGTACTCGTATGGATGGCAACCAAGACCACCTCCCTAGAAATTGTCACCGATACGAGCACCGATACGTTAAAATTCTACAAATTGGTTCTTACACATAACATCACCTCTTATGTGTAAAAACTACAATGCACTGTGCAATGTTGCACATCTTATGTGTAAAAACCACAATGTTTTGGGCTAAGGGTTAATTAGAACGGTTTTACGTTAGTTATGTTCCAGAAGTATCGATCCACTATGTAGGCATACACAAGGCAAAATATGTATATTAAAATATGTTAATAACGTTAGTTTCTTGTAGTAGGCGTCCAATCTTCAAACGCTTCAATGTGTTAGTTGATGATCAAGAGGGTAAAATCCATAAATGTTAAAACCCAAATTTTACTATTCAATGTTTCATTTTTTTTTTGTTCTCTAAACGAAACAACAAAATAATTCCCCGCAGAATTATTGTTTTCCTTATAGAAAAATATGTTCACGTTATATCGTTTTCATTTCACAATTCACCAAGCAAACACAAAATTTGCAAAATATCTAACATTTTATTGAATACTTTTCCGTGGTCGCATAAAATCAATTGGAAATGATACTCGAGAGCTAAGTCTATCTGTCAGTTTACATTATTTTCATGTACATTCGAAATTTCATCATCCTATACCGGGTGGAGGTTATTCCGCCCGCTTTGTATATACAATTCCATTTAGATATGAAAAACATAATTTTCCATTTTCTTATTTATATAAAAAATAATTTCGATTTTGTTGGTTGTCTTGTGTCAAACTTCAATTGTTTTCCCTTAAGAAAATCTGATTTTCTTTACGATATGCCTCGTTGCGTTTTGGAAAATGCACAACAGAATATATGCGACGATATCTAAGAAGGAGGCGAATAACATGAACATTTATTTTATTATTTATTCATTGTGCTCGGTAATATGGGCTTGCAAAATTTATGAATAAAATGTACTTGAATTATGCGAGGTATGATGGAATATATAATGCGCAGTGAATAGTTTTCGGGGCTAAAAATTCTAAAGAACAAAGCTTTATAATTCTCTTCCCCCGCTGCCGCCCGCCTTATAAATAGAAATTTATGCTACTTAACGTTAAGTAGCATTTTATGATAAAAATGTTAGCATAATTCATGTAGAAATATGACTCGAACAAGTACACATAAATGGAAAACTACTACACTATATTCAAATAGTGCAGACGAGTTGAATTTAAATATGAAAATTACATGTTTAGTTTAGTTTATAGTTTTTTTTTTGTAGACATACAAATCAGTAAGCAATGTAAGCATACAAACACTAACACAGTCAATGGGTATTTTTACGATATTTTACTCTATTCTACCCTAATGTGTGTATCTGTATATTTATATTAAGATAATGAGCTTTTCCTCTATTCAATACGGAAATAAAGTTTTCTTTTCAACTACTACATTTTCATATTCCAGTTACGTAAATGGTGTTATTGTTGCTGCTGCTGATGCTTTCCTCTCTCTATATATGTATATTGATGCTGCTAGAGATGGATTTACTTATGAATTGAATTTGAATAGATTTAAAATAAATTTATTTATAGCTTAATTTGATTTCCAATTTAGGAAAAACGATGTGGAGGGCGATGATGCTGTTGATGCGACGATAATGGCGGAGAATCGTTTTTGAAAGCAAAAATACAAAAAAAAAAAATATAAAAGCTTTAAAAAATTTTGATATGTGATATTTTTTTTATTCGGTAATAGAACCACAAGTTCCATGTGTAATTTGTGATACGAAACGGTTGTGAATATTTTCCTAAATACAAAGTTATTCCTAAAACCAACAACAACAACACAAAATGTCTATGTATGTGTAAAAATTTGTATTATCAAATAAATAAAATAAAATTCATATAAACGAGTTAAAAATTAATTCAAAAGTACTCAAAGGGCATCAGCCTGACCACTTAGCGAAAAATTGTTTTGAGTAGGTCTCGGCCTGACTAACTCGAAAATCATACACAGTTTTCTAAAAGTAGGCTTTCTGGTAGTTAGGATTAAGGATATTTGGTCTCATATAAATACGATACATTAAAAACGATAGTTTTTCCAAGTTTTCCGATATTTCTAAACACCGCACCACTTAGCGAAAAATTGTTTTGAGTAGGTCTCGGCCTGACTAACTCGAAAATCATACACAATTTTCTAAAAGTAGGCTTTCTGGTAGTTAGGATTAAGGATATTTGATCTCATATAAATACGATACATTAAAAACGATAGTTTTTCCGAGTTTTCCGATATTTCTAAACACCGCACCACTTAGCGAAAAATTGTTTTGAGTAGGTCTCGGCCTGACTAACTCGAAAATCATACACAGTTTTCTAAAAGTAGGCTTTCTGGTAGTTAGGATTAAGGATATTTGGTCTCATATAAATACGATACATTAAAAACGATAGTTTTTCCGAGTTTTCCGATATTTCTAAACACCGCACCACTTAGCGAAAAACTGTTTTGAGTAGGTCTCGGCCTGACTAACTCGAAAATCATACACAATTTTCTAAAAGTAGGCTTTCTGGTAGTTAGGATTAAGGATATTTGATCTCATATAAATACGATACATTAAAAACGATAGTTTTTCCGAGTTTTCCGATATTTCTAAACACCGCACCACTTAGCGAAAAATTGTTTTGAGTAGGTCTCGGCCTGACTAACTCGAAAATCATACACAGTTTTCTAAAAGTAGGCTTTCTGGTAGTTAGGATTAAGGATATTTGGTCTCATATAAATACGATACATTAAAAACGATAGTTTTTCCGAGTTTTCCGATATTTCTAAACACCGCACCACTTAGCGAAAAATTGTTTTGAGTAGGTCTCGGCCTGACTAACTCGAAAATCATACACAGTTTTCTAAAAGTAGGCTTTCTGGTAGTTAGGATTAAGGATATTTGGTCTCATATAAATACGATACATTAAAAACGATAGTTTTTCCGAGTTTTCCGATATTTCTAAACACCGCACCACTTAGCGAAAAATTGTTTTGAGTAGGTCTCGGCCTGACTAACTCGAAAATCATACATAGTTTTCTAAAAGTAGGCTTTCTGGTAGTTAGGATTAAGGATATTTGGTCTCATATAAATACGATACATTAAAAACGATAGTTTTTCCGAGTTTTCCGATATTTCTAAACACCGCACCACTTAGCGAAAAATTGTTTTGAGTAGGTCTCGGCCTGACTAATTTGAAAATGATACACAATTTTCTAAAAGTAGGCTTTCTGGTAGTTAGGATTAAGGATATTTGATCTCATATAAATACGATACATTAAAAACGATAGTTTTTCCGAGTTTTCCGATATTTCTAAACACCGCACCACTTAGCGAAAAATTGTTTTGAGTAGGTCTCGGCCTGACTAACTCGAAAATCATACATATTTTTCTAAAAGTAGGCTTTCTGGTAGTTAGGATTAAGGATATTTGGTCTCATATAAATACGATACATTAAAAACGATAGTTTTTCCGAGTTTTCCGATATTTCTAAACACCGCACCACTTAGCAAGAAATTGTTTTGAGTAGGTCTCGGCCTGACTAACTCGAAAATCATACATAGTTTTCTAAAAGTAGGCTTTCTGGTAGTTAGGATTAAGGATATTTGGTCTCATATAAATACGATACATTAAAAACGATAGTTTTTCCGAGTTTTCCGATATTTCTAAACACCGCACCACTTAGCGAAAAACTGTTTTGAGTAGGTCTCGGCCTGACTAACTCGAAAATCATACACAGTTTTCTTAAAGTAGGCTTTCTGGTAGTTAGGATTAAGGATATTTGGTCTCATATAAATACGATACATTAAAAACGATAGTTTTTCCGAGTTTTCCGATATTTCTAAACACCGCACCACTTAGCGAAAAATTGTTTTGAGTAGGTCTCGGCCTGACTAACTCGAAAATCATACATAGTTTTCTAAAAGTAGGCTTTCTGGTAGTTAGGATTAAGGATATTTGGTCTCATATAAATACGATACATTAAAAACGATAGTTTTTCCGAGTTTTCCGATATTTCTAAACACCGCACCACTTAGCTAAAAATTGTTTTGAGTAGGTCTCGGCCTGACTAACTCGAAAATCATACACAGTTTTCTTAAAGTAGGCTTTCTGGTAGTTAGGATTAAGGATATTTGGTCTCATATAAATACGATACATTAAAAACGATAGTTTTTCCGAGTTTTCCGATATTTCTAAACACCGCACCACTTAGCGAAAAATTGTTTTGAGTAGGTCTCGGCCTGACTAACTCGAAAATCATACATAGTTTTCTAAAAGTAGGCTTTCTGGTAGTTAGGATTAAGGATATTTGGTCTCATATAAATACGATACATTAAAAACGATAGTTTTTCCGAGTTTTCCGATATTTCTAAACACCGCACCACTTAGCTAAAAATTGTTTTGAGTAGGTCTCGGCCTGACTAACTCGAAAATCATACATAGTTTTCTAAAAGTAGGCTTTCTGGTAGTTAGGATTAAGGATATTTGGTCTCATATAAATACGATACATTAAAAACGATAGTTTTTCCGAGTTTTCCGATATTTCTAAACACCGCACCACTTAGCTAAAAATTGTTTTGAGTAGGTCTCGGCCTGACTAACTCGAAAATCATACACAGTTTTCTTAAAGTAGGCTTTCTGGTAGTTAGGATTAAGGATATTTGGTCTCATATAAATACGATACATTAAAAACGATAGTTTTTCCGAGTTTTCCGATATTTCTAAACACCGCACCACTTAGCGAAAAACTGTTTTGAGTAGGTCTCGGCCTGACTAACTCGAAAATCATACACAGTTTTCTTAAAGTAGGCTTTCTGGTAGTTAGGATTAAGGATATTTGGTCTCATATAAATACGATACATTAAAAACGATAGTTTTTCCGAGTTTTCCGATATTTCTAAACACCGCACCACTTAGCGAAAAATTGTTTTGAGTAGGTCTCGGCCTGACTAACTCGAAAATCATACATAGTTTTCTAAAAGTAGGCTTTCTGGTAGTTAGGATTAAGGATATTTGGTCTCATATAAATACGATACATTAAAAACGATAGTTTTTCCGAGTTTTCCGATATTTCTAAACACCGCACCACTTAGCTAAAAATTGTTTTGAGTAGGTCTCGGCCTGACTAACTCGAAAATCATACACAGTTTTCTTAAAGTAGGCTTTCTGGTAGTTAGGATTAAGGATATTTGGTCTCATATAAATACGATACATTAAAAACGATAGTTTTTCCGAGTTTTCCGATATTTCTAAACACCGCACCACTTAGCGAAAAATTGTTTTGAGTAGATCTCGGCCTGACTAACTCGAAAATCATACACAGTTTTCTAAAAGTAGGCTTTCTGGTAGTTAGGATTAAGGATATTTGGTCTCATATAACTTAAAATATAAATAAAATCTAGAGTTTATTTTATATTATTTTTGAGTAATGTATGTTAATATACGAGTACTATTAATAACAATATTATGAAATTGTTTGTGATTTTAAACTACCTATTTTGTATAAATAATAGTTCGAAAAAAAGTTACGTTGTGTTGTTAAATTAATAACAGTGTTTGCTGAATTGTGGTTATAACGGTTTTCTGTTTTGTTATTATTTGCGTGTGTGTGAAATATTATAGAGTAGTAAAGTGAGAATTTATATAAAATAGTGAGCGTAAAGTGAATTACAGTAGCTAAAAAAGGTAAAAACTTGTTTCCTTGGTTGGTTACATCAAATTACACATGAGAGTCACGAAAGAAATCCCATTATAGAAATCCCACGGTCTTCTTGTTTTGTCGAGTAGTATTTGATTGTGCAATTGGTGTGTCTAACGGTAAAATGCATTTATGTCTAACGGTAAAATGCATAACGTATGTTGGGAGATAATAGCCGTGTTTTTATTAGTGCCCGATAGATTTATCCGGTGTACCCAATTTTTCTATGTCAAAACTTATGTTTAGCGCGCTATTTTCTCATATAATTAATTTATTTTACTCAAAACTAATATTTTTATTCAACTTTTTATTTAAAAATAAATATAAAAATAATGTTTCTCTACGCTATCGGGAGTGCTATCCATTGCAATGTGAAATTTCAAAATGCTTTTATTTTGTAAACCACTGAAACCAATAGAAACTTAAGATTACAATAAAAATTAAAAACGCAGCAACATGAATTGTTGTTTATAATGTCATGTCAAAATAAATGTAAATTGGTATATTTCAGGTCATTAAATATTGTTTTATGTTTGCTATGCTAAAAGTAGCGCACTAAATATAAGTTTTGATACAGAAAATTGGGTGCTCTGGATACATCTATCGGGTGCTAATAAAAAACCACGGTGTGGTATTTGTGGCGTGATTATCATGCCAGAAATCCCATAGATCTATTTAATCATTAAAACATAGTATGTTTTACTTTAGTTTATTTGTGCCAAATTGTGCATGTCAAAACAATTTAGTTCTCCTTTTTTACCTTTGACAAGTCTTGAAAGTAATAGGAGTAATCTTGTGGTTGCTTGGTCATTTCTGTTGAGAGATTAAATGTTCATAATATTTGGGAATATAGCCTTTATGATAGTACGATTGCTTCGCTGGTATGCTTATGGTTCTTCTCTTCAGTGTGCAACCAGAGCCTATGCTTAGTATTCAGCTTTTTGATATCTTTGTAGAAATTGGCTCTTGTTGACAAGCGATACTGATCGTACGTTCAGCTGGTACTGAATAAAGCCAGCTGGAATCTCTTAGTTGGATCCATGTATCGGGCATGTTGTTTGTCTTCCGTTCGAACACCTCACATTTGTTATTCACTCTTTCTTATCGTAGCAGGAGCAGTTCACATAAAACATCATCTTCTTGGTTCTGATGCATATATTGGGTTAACTGGTATTAGCTAAAGTTGTTGGTGCTGATACAGTTTGGCATTCAGAAGTTGTCGTTGAAAAATATGTTCGCCCATGCAAATCTGTCACAATGAAGTTCCATTTGTGGCCGTATAAATATAGATAGACTGCTGGGGGTGGCAGCGGTATGGACTTATATATTTGGTATATTTCCTTTACTAATGGCACCTTCACCTCAAATATCAAATATGTTCCTTGCAGTCTTGTGTTGGCTGTCATGAGCTGGTAAGTGCCAATATGTCATCAGTGTCATCGATATTGGGAAGCATACGTTCAGGTGGTATATTTCTCGTCATGCACTCTATTTCCTTTTTAAGTTGTTGGATCATCAAAAGCCTCGTAATAATGACTCTATTGTGCATATCTAACACTGGTTCTATCAGAATATCTTGAATCTCCTTGAATGCAATCGTGCGTAACACTGTATGTATTGATAGAGCTAGAAAGTTGCTTTTTCAAACGTTGTTCTCCAACGCCTCCTCTAACTGATACTTGAACACCAGCCAATGCTTGTTGACATCTTCTTGTCTATGACGTCTCGCCTATCGTGAAGACGTTTATAGTCGCGTCTATGATTGACATTTGAATCTTTAATAACTCCGTCAAATGGTTGTTGTTCAACTTAAGTTTTTCTATTTCCTCTTCAAACCACACCACGGCCCTGTCATCTAGCACCCTAAATAGCTTATTGGCTATATTTCCTCCTAAGTTAAAAAGTCCACGCTTGCTTCTTTCAAAACTCACCTTATGGTGGTGAAGCATTTCATCCTTGTGCTCCATTTCTTGTAAAGATTGCTCGCTTGATGGTTCTATTAGTTCACATGTGTTTTCCGTTGACGTTTTAGCGATACCTGAGTTTGTGAAGTTGTCGTACTTGTTTAATAAATGGTCACCCAATTGCGCTCCGAAATCACAATTTGACGCCAACCGTTTAAGACGCACCAAAAACGAGGGTTACCTTTTATATTTCGGGATTGGACAACCCTAGTGTTGCAATCTGACACAGCTCTATCGTAAAGTTTGACATTTTTGTGATTATACGTACTCAGAACGTTTTGACATTCGAGCGCTATTTGTGTTGCTTACAGAACTCATTAACTCAACATCTCGGCGAAAAAATGGAATTAAATCGTGAACATTTTCGTGCGACTATTTTTTACAACTTTCGACGTGGATTAAGGCAGCAAGAGTGCATGGATAAACTTAATTCAATTTTTGGCGATTAAGCTCCATCAAGGACCAGTGTTTATCGATGGTATATGGTGAATTCAATCGAGGTCGTCACTCCAAGACGAATTTCGTGAAGGTCTTCTAGAATCAGTTGTTGTTCCGGAAACCATTGATGCTGCGCGCGAACTGATATTGCAAGATCGTCATGTGACCTATCGTGAGATTGAGACAACCTTAGGCATTAATGGGACCAGCATACATTCAATATTGCATAAACATTTGAATGTCAAAAAAATTTGTTCGCGTTGGATCACACAATTTGTCAATCGCTCAAAAAAAGGCTCGTGTCGATTGGTCGAAAGAAAAGCTCAAAAAATACGATCGCGGTGCTTCTAAACACGTCTATGACATAGTGACTGGTGATGAATCGTGGATTTACGCTTATGAGCCCGAAAGTAAACAGCAGTCGACTGTATGGGTGTTTCAAGATGAGCCGAATCCAAGAAAAGTTGTTCGCGCACGAAGCACTTGCAAGCAAATGATCGCCTGTTTTTTCGGAAAAAATAGATATGTCGCAACCCTACCACTAGAACAACGCAGAACAGTCAATTCTGAGTGGTACACAACCATTTGTTTGCCAGTTGTCTTCCAAGAAATCAGGAAAACCAACTGCCAAAGACGGATCACTCTTCACCACGACAATGCGAGCTCTCACACATCGGCTCAAAGAACTGCATTTTTGAGCACTCAAAACATCGATTTGATGAGTCATCCGCCGTATAGTCCTGACTTGTCACCAAATGACTTCTTTTTATGCCCGTACGTAAAAAACAAACTGAGAGGTCAACGTTTTTCGACACCTGAAGAAGCGGTTGCTGCGTTCAGAATGCATGTTTTAGAGATACTTCAATCAAAGTGGAAAAAGTGCTTCGACAATTGGTTCAAACATTAATATTTGTTTTTGTTCTCTAATCCCGATATATAAAAGGCAGCCCTCGTACAATCTTCCGCAGGGTTGCTAACCTCGAAGTAAATGTTGTTTTTAAAATATTCTTGATGTTCTATGTCTTCTTTAGTTGTTTCTAGGAAGATTTCTTCGTGCAGCTCATCTATTTTTCCATCGTCGTATTTAGTTGTTTACTTTTTTATTTCAGGTGTTCAGCTTCTTTTCTTCCGTTTATGAGGCCGTATGCTTGCGTAATGATATTCTATAAGCGATTTATTTTTATAATGTGTTTTCTGAGCAGCCTTTCCTTGGGATTGTCGTTGTTACTTGAATCGTCGGATTTCTTCTCTCCTTTTTTAGTTGGGCTTTGTATTGAATAATAACTTATTAAGAATAAAATCACATTGCAGAATACGACAAAAGTTATTTCGTGTCTTTATGTCTTCAAACCAAAAAGTTATGAACATTTAAAGGTGAGATTTTGGGTAATTTAAAAAAAACTTAAAAATATCATATCTCAGTTACCGTGAGACTAAGGACATCGCTTCCATTGGATGAAAGCTTCCAAATGACCCGCTTAATCTGCCATAATATGATGTCGGTCCACTTGCCAAACACCCTGTATATAAATTCAATTCTGCCCTAGTCAATTCAAAAATCGATATATTCCATGTCCTGGTGTCGTTTAACGGATGTACATGTATGTATATGGAACAAATGATATATTACATGTTATAATTTTATAGCATTGGTGCAGTTGTTATAACAGTGGCGGAGAACTAAATTGTTTTTTACCCTGCACAGTTTGGCACAAATAAACTAAAGTAAAACATATGCTTTAATGATTAAATGGATCTATGGGTTTTCTAGAGTGATAATCACTTCAGAAATCCCACAGTATCTCCCAAAATACATTATGCACAAATTTTACCTTAAGACGCACCAAATTGCATAATCAAATAACTCCACAAAACAAGAAAACCGTGGGATTTCCAAATTGGTATTTCTGTCATGACCCCCACAAATTACGCGCATTATCTTGGTTGTTTATTTTGATTTTTTAATATACTTAGGTTTCAACTTTTAAAACGATATGGATAGTTTTATTGACCCGTCTAGTAAGAAAAAGAAAACGCTTTACATAAGAAAAGTAAATAATTTAAAGAAACATCAATCTAAATTTAATCAGTTAATTTTCGAAAATTATGGAAATAATATTTCTAAAATACACTTAGCAAAAAGTGACACCAAAATCTGGGCAACCTTTTGCAATGAGTTAAATTTAGAGAATTCTAAGACTAACCGTTTTAGACTTTACTGCATGTGGCGAAAAATTGCAAAATCTTCTCAAAATGCAGATGAAATTGAATGTCTCGTTGAGAGCGAATGTGTAAAAAATGATAATAACGACAATAGCTATAAAAGCTCTACCATCTCGACTGAAATTGAAGTGCAATCTATCCCAGCAGAAGATGCAACTGAAGTATCCTCGTTTTACAATAAGATGCAGTCTACAAATAATATAAATATTAGTTCAATGGAGATAGTTTTCCAAAAATCAGACACCAAAAACTGGTTTTCGCGTGGGCTCATGTCCATTTCAATAGAATTGACAAAACCTTGGAACTATGAAGACCTCAGGGACGCTATCCGAGAGAGTTTAAAAGCAGCGAAACATCCTTGTGTGCTACAATTTAATACAGTCAATTTTAACAAGAAAAGGCAAATTGTAACGCAATATGCAAAATGTTTGTACACAAATCACGAACAAAAATTTAAATTTGTTATTAATGGATTTAAAACATTAAATATGTTTACAAAAGGAGATGACCTCAGCGACCATGGTAAATGCAAGAAATTTATCCAGTTAAGAGGTAAACGTCGAAAACTGGCCCAAAATGAACTTGAGCACTCGCATGCCTATTTATTTAGTCTAAAGCAGTTCAAAGAAGTGGATATAAATTTATTAAAGAGTGGAAATACTCAGGGTATTGTGTCAGCAACAAATCTTCGAAAAGCAAGATCCGAGCGAAAATTAATGGGAGACTTAGTCCAAGGTTGTGAAGTGATGGATCTTCTTTACAGACTTAATAATAAAAAGAAACAAGAGTCCTACATTTATTTGGCGTCTAATCCACTCTATGTAATTCTTTTAAGACAAGAGACGTTAGAATTACTCAAACAAGTTACAATTATTCATGTAGATGCTACGGGAGGTTTAATACGAAACCCAAAATGTTGTAGAAACCACGACTATAATCGCATATATTACTACGCTTGCGTGATTAAGGTAAATGGGATTACCCTTCCAGTTGCAGAACTTATAAGTGCCCGTCATGATCAAATATCGATTAACGTGTTTTTTGAATATTTTACGAACGAAATAAACCTACAAAAACCAAAAATTCACATACCACAAATATTCGTCACCGATTGGTCGTGGGTGTTTATAAATGCCATTCTATCGAAATGCAATCAAATGAATGTAAAACAATACTTGCAATTTGCATTTGAAGTCTTAACTAATAATCTTGAGAAAAAACAAAAAGTTGGCGTGTTTGTTTACTGTTCGCATTTCGCTGCAATTGTCATTAGACAAATAAAACAGAAAATACCTAATTGTTCCAAATCATTACGAGAACATATTATGATTTTTGTGTTCTTACTTATTGACAGTAAAACAATTGAGGAATTAGACTCTTTATTTGAAATTTTTTGTATTTTGAGTTGTTCTAAAAATGAGCATAATATTTTTAACGATGCCCAAAATAAATTGGCAAAATTATTAACTTCACTAAATTTGAGTGAAAAAAATATTAAGGAAAATGAAACGGAGGTTGCTTTGAATCCCGAAGTTGCCAATTTTGAAATATTTTTCGATCAGGAAGAATCTCCTTTTTATTTAAGATATATGTTGAAGTTTAAAGAAACTTTAACTAAATTGGAGCATTGTAATGAAACCAACCATTGTAAACCAAATAAACTATATTGCCAACAATTCATTGAATTTTTTACTAAAAAATATATGAAATATGTACCATTGTGGGCAACGATATTTTTAAGAAAATTTGGAATGAAGCAGCGTATATCCAACGGTACAATCGAAAATTGGTTTAATGTATTAAAACACAATTTAATAAATGAACTACATATGAAATTAGGACGTTTCGTCGATTCACTGGAAGAGAAAACTGCCTTGCTACTTAAATCAGTAAAATGTTCGACATCAATCAACAACGAGAAGACAAGCAAACAAAAAACAAAAAAAACATATGTAGAAACATCACCGTTTACGACCCCAATCACAATGAGGGATGATGAGAAAAATCCTGATGATAAAAATGAGGAAAATTGGCGTAAAAAATCAAAGGTACGAGTAGCAAAATATGCTAGTAAGAGAGCGCTTCAACGATTTATTCCGAAATCGCTTAAACTTAATAAAATGCCTGAGGAGTACTATAAAGTTATAGGCCAACTCGACTATAACCTTGTTATTTTTAAATATTCATATAATGGCCTATGGGAAAGCTGTGTATATAACACATGCTTTGGATCATTAAGTGATACAAATTTCTTGACTTGCGATATTGTCTGTAACGCTATATCGATTATGATAAAAGATCGAAATTGTGTTTGCTTAGACCATTATGTAGCGTCAAAAATATTTGACGAACATAAAATTTACAAAGCATTAGATAAAAAAGTACAACCTGAGTTAGATCTATGCTTAAAAAGAAAATTTGTTGTGATTCCATACTGCAGTAGTAATCATTGGACAGTTGCTATAATCAACTTTGAAACGAACGCAATTATCACATATGACCCTCTGAATCCAACCCAAGTGCTTTATAGAATGGGCGAAAAAGTGCGTAATTTCGCAAACGAAGTAGTAAAATATTTGAATGATACTCCGCGAAACTTCGAAATCATTCCGGGAAAGGATTTACCACAACAAATAGACGGATACAATTGTGGAGTGTACATCATTTACAGCGTAGCTTTTACTATTAACGGAAGAACCATTGAAAATATACATTCGAGAAATGGAAAACAAAATGAATTGGCGCTTCAAGCTTTCCGCAAAGAAATCCAAGGTATATTAGCGGAAAGTTCCGAAAGTATATGGAGGAAAATTGTTTCTACTGTTTTGGGAAGTTGGGAGAAAAGAACAACATTTGTCAATATTGCAAGAGAAGAATACATTTGGATTGCGAAGAGTTTCTGCCCTATTATAATAATCTTTGTATTTTCTGTAATTCACTGGATGAAAAATAATTTGAATAAAATTGTGTATATACATATTTAAAAAAAATTAAGAAAGTAATATAGTATATTGATTGGTTGGTAGTTAAAATTTGATCCAGTGATTACTGGATTTCATTGTCCTAGTGCTGCATACGGTATCTAGTCTATTGTTGCGCTGTAGGATCGCTACCTCGCATTGTTTTTGGTTGATTAGAGTAGTATATTGATAATTTGTGTTATTTCGCATAAGAAGAGTGTAGGTTGGAATACTTCAAATCGATTCACTTTTCTCTGGTTAAGAATGCAAAGTGTACACGCAGGTTGTCCAGTGCTCGAAAATCAGTAGAACTTATGATGTGTGACTGAGTGCTTCAATGATTGATATCAATAATTTGAACATGAACGAACACAGAAAAATAATTTCCTATTATAGGCACGTGTTGTCGTATAGGCTATAGCCTATAGACGCTTGTTGCATAAAATTTTAACTCTTCTGCTAGCTGACTTGGTGTGAATTTGGATGGATGTAAGATTTTTTGATGGACATGATAACGATTTTTGCGTATACCGGAGGCTCTGTCTTCAAATGTTGTATAATCTTGAAATTGCAATATTTCCTGTCGCAAACGATGTTGTCTCTGATCATGATGTTCATAATGTTGTGGTAAGGTTTTTGTTAAGTTTTACTAAATTGATTGACTTTCGACTATAACTGCTGAAAGCCATCATTGTTAATTTTCTAAAAGCGGCAAACAGACTGCCTCAGAATTTCCCGTTAATTATCACACACGGCAGCGAAGTTTTCAGCAAACCTTGCGTTTCAGTGACGTACGGGCGTTGCTCGATTATTTGTCAAACCGATTGATTCGAATCATTGATCTACTAGTATACTAACTGTTACGTTAGTAAGTATATGTATAACCTGTTGAGCTTGCCTTAACATATTCCCTGGCCAGCTTTTGTTGTTATGGTAATCGGTCTCCTGTGCGGTTGTGCTCTGCGAGCGGGGCGGATGGTCTCAATTGGACCAGACTGCGAGCTGCACTGCTGGCAAGTTTGTTACAGATTCATCCTTAATGGGTAGTTTGCACAATTTCACAATGATGCTCTTGTACATTGCGCCGGCACATGTTATTGTTGCTACTAGAAACAATCCATCCTCTCGTTGGAGATGACATCTTTTTGTTTTACGAATTCCACTGTTTCGAGAGTCATGATGAGTTATAGATGAAAAACTGGTGCGCTTAGTTGTGATTTAATTATTTAATCTTTGTTGTTTATGCACACAAATTGCTTCCAATAGGTGTCATTACGGTAGAGCTGCTACTGTGTGTTGTTGTAAAAAGTGCTATGCTGATCTCGTTGACGCTGAGATCTGGCTCGAAGGGCAATGAATATTCTAATCCAACTGTCTAGACTATTTGAATAATTACAACCACAGGTTGGAATTAGATTATATGTTATTGAATAGCTTTATTTAATGAGTAGTGCGCTTACCTCTAATGGGGGCTATGGCCACTTTTCAATTCAAAACTTTATAATTTCAATTATAGAACAGAACAAGTAGGTTGGCTTTTTAAGTTGTTCTAATTTATTTTACCAATGTTCTTCGTATATAACCGACACTCAAACAAAAATTATACTTAAATTACAGCAACAAATATTTAGTTGCTGAGCTAGCTTTACAAATTGCATTTAATAAACTGCAATAGTTATTTTACATAGTAATAATTTTGCTGATCTTACAATTTTAACTTGTTTGCACAACGGAAGTCAGGAAATACAAAACCACACAAACAAAGTTTTTATTAACTGACTATGCCTATTCGATAGCCCATGACCATAGGCAGATTTTGATTATAGGTTAGGGGTGAGTCTGATGGGGTTATAGGGGTCAAATTTTGATTTTCCCCATTTTGCACGGATAACATCGTTTATGTCATTCGAGATTACTGTACAGAGTACAGGTTCATCAACCTACTATACATAACTTTAGTAAGTTATACCTGTTGAGCTTGCCTGAACAACACAAATTCATGCCTTTCTATTTTAACCGTCCTACTTAATAACAATAACATAAAATCCGGATTAAAAAATTAATATTTCTGTTTAATATGGATTTTGTATATTTTACACTAATACATTCTCAACTATTTAGCATTAGGAAATTTTTCACAACTCTGGCTAGAAACGTGAATTTTTTCCTAAAAAAAATTCTAAAAATATTGAAACAATTTTAGGAAATACTTCACGCCAGCGATACGAATATGATAATACAGGATCCGAAAGTATCCTTTGGTATTTTTTTATTTAAACAGAGTACCCGGAGCACCTTACTGTAAATATAATAATAATAAGCTAAGTAAACTGTTTTTTATCACATGTTTTGATCAAAATATTTTAAACAAAAAATTATTTTGGTTGATTTACGTGAATAACAAAATAAAGATTTGTGAGAGAACAGTAAGACATTTTCGATTTTTCTTTATTACTTTTGGAAAGATAATTCCTTTTATATATACATAGATGTATAAGTTGAAGTTCAAGTTGATGCATTTGTGATCCGTTTTTACATTTTTCGTAAGTAAAAGTTTATTGCACAAACTAAACCTATAACTGACTTCTAATTTTCTATTTTCTTGTTCAGTTGTGGAGGAATAATTATTTGTAAATACATAATGCCACCAAAAAAAGCATCAGTTGGGAGAAAATTGGCCAAACCAAAGAATTGGGCAAAAAAGAGCATCTGAAACTGAAGAACAACGAGAATCTCGCCCTTAGGAAGAACGCAACAGAGCTATAACTTCCCGAGCAAACGAAACAGAAGAACGACGAGAATCTCGCCTTCAGGAACTGCGTAACAGAGCTGCTACTTCCAGATACAACGAATCACAGACGCCCCAACAAGAAATGGAACGACTGGATACCAATCGCTTAAGACTGGCTCGGTCAAGATAAAGAATTCATTTGAAGTTGGAAGCATTTAATTACGATCAAAACTCTGATTACCGGAATCACGAGGACGTAGTTATTGGTTCAATGATTAAAGTTTGCTTGCATTGCCGTGCTTTGAAGTTCGCTAAAGAACCTCCTGCAATGTGTTGTTCGAATGGAAAAGTTATTTTGCCACCGCTGATTGAGCCACCTGAACCGCTCCTGAGTTATATTTCCGGCTCAACTGCAACTTCGAAACACTTTCTGCAAAACATTCGTAAGTACAACACATGCTTTTAAATGATTTCTTTCGGTGCAACAAACATTGTTTAATAGCGCTTGTTACATGCCCACTTTCAAAGTTCAAGGCCAGATATATCATAAAATCGGTTCGATGCTTTCTGTGCTAAATCAAGAGGCAAAGTTTTTGCAAATATATTTTACTGGCAATGAAGAAAGCGAAGTCGAACTGCGAGGCACAATTAGTACGGGTACCAGACGTGATATAATCTCGAATTTACAAGCAATGTTTCATGAACGCAACAGTTTGAAACATTTATTTAAAACTGCTATGGATAAGATGCCTACAGATGATTATATAGTTGTAATCAGAGTAGACAAAACGCCGCCAGGTGAACACGACAGACGTTTTAATGCACCGGTGATAGGTTGTGTAGCAGTTATAATGGTGAGCTCCGAATTCGATCGACGTGACATTACAGACATTCATCGCCGGAACACAAATGTGGTTCGCGTTTCAGAAACACATCGTTTGTATGATTCGCTTCAATATCCACTGCTATTTCCGCGTGGATAAGATGATTACCATTTCAATATAATGCAAATCAACCCTAATATGAATGAAGAGTCGACGAAGAAAGTTTTCTGTATGGATTATTACGCAAACCGCTTTTTTTGGCGCCCTGAAATGTTTGCGCCCCGACAAGCTGTTCATACTGTTCTATGGGAGGGCCGGCCCTGCAATTGTTTAAAACGCAAATATCTCTTTCAAATTAATTAACAATGCAAAAAAACAAATATTTTGATGTGTTTTAGAACAATAAAATAATTAATTTTAAGATGTAATATCATGTAATTAAATTTTCTTTTATTTATCGTAATTAATTAAAATTTTCAAATATTGCTTATTTTTGAGGAGCGTTGTTGTTTTTAGTCCTATCAGCAACAACAATCACAGTAAATATAGGCCCATAAATCGCAATCATAATGTACTAACTATGCGTAATGAATATAAAATATTAAATTAAATTATAAAAGAATGTAGAACTATTTTGGCATTTTTTGTTTGTTTATAAAACCAGTAAAAAATAAATGTATTGTAGTATTTATGTATGAAATATTTTTTATAAAAGTAAAAATAGTGAAAGACAAAACCAAATTTGACAATTACGAGAGGTTATGGAAACGTTTCTATTACCATTTCCTCTTCCCGTAATTCTATTCACCCTGGACAGATTCGTCTACATTCCTTGTTATAACCTCACAATCTATCAATATTGACAACTTTTAGCTTACTTCTGGGGCCTAATTGAATCCGGTATCCATTGTCGCTAATTCGTTTGATGATTATTTTCCAAGGTCGTTCCCAACATTATTGTGATTTCGACCATTTTATTTTTAATCTTTTGAGATTATAATTATAGCCAATCCGAATGTTCCTCTGCAAACTCCTCACTATATCTACTCTTGAACTACGTTACACCAACGGCATTGACTTTTCGCAAATGTTCTTTCAGTGTTCTCTTAAATCTGTCTATCATTCCGTCTGAATGTATATAGATGTAATTATGCAATGCAATTCTTCTTTATGTGAAGTATTTTTCAGTTCTTGGAGCATAGATGAGAGTAGTTCTGAATCTGTAAAATCATTTGTTCAGAAATGTGCTGGCTACAACCCGAGCTTCTTAATTCAATATCGTGTAGGATTCCCCCCACTTGCGGATGCAGTAAAAACATACTATTATGTATCGATTACCATTATTTATTTTTCAAAATGGACCGGCAACTTTTATTTCTATTCTATCAAACGGAGTTCCAGCATTGCATTGCTGCATTCTTCGTTTTGCACGAGTTTGCGAACCCTTACATGCAGCCCACAATTCTTCAATGTCCTTGCGGCATTTTACCAAATAAAGTGAATGCCGTATCTTAGCTTTCATAGATTCCCAAATGTGTTCCTGTTCTCGTATCCGATTTAATGGTTGCACGATTTGCTGTTTAGTGTCCTCACCGTAAACCGTTTCCTAAATTTCTTCTAGCAATCTATAGTTTTGACCATACTTTACTCACTTATTTAAATTATCTCCCATGAGAAGTAACATTCTGAAAGTGCGAAGCGGATTGAATGAAATTTAAGCCTACACTCGAAAAATAAATTTTAGAGGAGTGAGTTATGGTGTTAAATACATAAATACATAGCACTCTCACTTGCAAAATTTAAATAAATTATCCTCATTGTATGGATGAATTTTGTCCATCAAATAATTGTTTTTGTACACCTTTTGCACGGCACAAGTGGCACAATGCAGTATGAACCATTGTTCAATGGAACCAAATAAACTTTAACACACGTGTAGCATACTGCATGGTACATCATTGTGTTTTTTATTAATTCACAGCCGGAACCAATATTAGCCAACAGAAACGTATAGTTTCTCTTTATTTCTGGCAAAATTGTGATCTTCGTGCTACTCGTATGCAAGTTTCAAATGATTCCGGCTGTTAAAACTTGTTCCGACTAACTTTATATGATACCGAATATCTCATAAATATTCAATGAATATTGAGGTGGTTTCGGCTGACATTGTTATGGCTTCGCATTGCGTTAAATTGTTTCGGATGGCTTACTATTGGCTCCGACTGATAAATCAGATAATTCCAAATAATGCACAATTCACTGTGCTACTTGTGTTATAGTTAATTAGGTTCCGTTTGGCTTCATATTCAACTAATTGTTGTAGTGGTTCTGGCTGGCATTGTTATGGTTCAGGTTGAAAGCGTATGTGTTGTAGAACCATCTAAAGTGCAAAGTGCTCATTGTGCAAGCGTAAAATTATTATGGCTAATAAAACTCTGGTTTCGGCTGGCTTAAAATGATTCCAGCTGGTTTAATATTGGTTCCCGATATCTATTCGGATAGCACACTATAATGCACAATGCATATTGTGCAACTTGTGTTATATAAATGGTTTGGCTCCGACTGGCGTGGTTCCGGTTAGATTGTTATATTTACGGCATCTGAAACGCGTTGTTCTCATTGTGCAAGCTCCTAATTGCTCTGCTTTAAATTGTTCTGGCTCGCTTATTAGTTCCGGCTGATATACTATCTGATTTATGATGGATTTATCATTGTGCTACTAGTGCCTTAGTTGGTTTGGTTTCGGCTGAACTGATTCCTGCAGGATTTAAATGGTGCCGGTTGGCCTTATATATGGATTCTGCAGACAATGTATAAAATCCTGTCGCCTGGAACTCGCCTTGTTATGAGTCCGGGTGAAAGTTTATAAGTAGCCCAATCATCTAAATGTCAGTGTGGAAGCATCTAATAATTCCTTTCGGCTGATAAAACGCTGGTTCCTGCGGGTTTTTAAAGGTTTCGATTGGCCCCTGGTCATATTTTGTGAAAAGTTTATTTGTTACACAACTACCTCCTAGTGGTTGCTACTGATAAAACTCTGGGTTCGGTTGGCTCTAAAATGTTTCAGCTAGCTAAATTAAGAGTATCTCAAGCCCGTGGCTTTGCTAGGTGGTATGGATTCAGGATCAATTTATCTGGGTGACCAGTGCGTCACCACAGCGCGAGATAACCATGCTCTCAAATCGCCTATGCTGAATGTCCATCGTGGTATATGCTGTGTGGCACGTGACACCGTCCTGTTAGCACTATATGTCGTTGGTATCCGTATCATCTAGGTTAGTTTACAAGAAGCTGCGGTTATCATCGGTTTGTTGCACTCGCCATTGATGGTTATGGCAATACCAGTCTCGTTTTGGAAATAATATAAACCCGTAGATTGATTCCGACAGACCAGAATCCGTACTAGATATTGACTT
This sequence comes from Nephrotoma appendiculata, assembly GCA_947310385.1. Classification (NCBI taxonomy): domain Eukaryota; kingdom Metazoa; phylum Arthropoda; class Insecta; order Diptera; family Tipulidae; genus Nephrotoma; species Nephrotoma appendiculata. The sequence goes on from OX371224.1 coordinate 65,865,910, forward strand.
TCTTTGGAATGCATTTTGTGCTGCGGTGTATATTGTGGATTGGTATCGACTCAAACCCGACAATTTGGCTTGTTCACATATTTATTCATCCAAAAATGAACTTTGTCATCAAATATGATTTGTCCACCGAAATTTAGGCCAACTTCCAACTGCTCCAGAGCCCAGTCAGTGAACATACAGCATTGTTTATGGTCGTTTACCTTAATTTCCTGGGTCAGGTAGATTTTATACGGATACAGACCTAATGCAACCTCTCTCCCGATGCAAAGTTTGCGAAGTGAAAGTCGCAAAAAGGCTAAAGTCTTATGTGAACGACGAGAAATTCATTGAAATTCCGTACACTCTCACGCACAGCTGCGCTGTTTTCAGCAGATCTTCCGTTTCGGTGACGTATACGGTTGTTGGCTACTTCACTCGGATTTGGCCACCAAACGTCGAATAATCGACTCGACAGGACGGTTGTGACGAGGATAAAAATCACGTAATGGGCGAAAAGTTTCTCAAACGGAGCACGAATTTCTTAAATAAAATTTGATTATTTACTCACACATTGTTCAACTTCTGATCTTCCATTGTGATTTGCACAACTGGTCAATTTACAACGAATTTGACAGATGTTGTAACATTTTGACTGCAATAACCTAACAAATTTCGAGCATCCCTATTTAATGAAAGATACTTTATTACTTGCAGCTGATAAATCAGATTGCGCATACTGATGCATAAGGCATACACTACTTGTATAAGGCTTGCACTACTGCTTTATACAGTTAAGGTTTTTATTATAATGGTTCCGCTGGAAAATCAGATAGCACAATAACGCGCAATGCGTTGCACTACATTCTGCTGTAGTTGGTTTGGCTCTGGTTAGCATGATTCCGACTGGCTTTATATGATTTCGCGTGGCATTATAAGGATCCGGCTGAAACAACAAATATTGTACAATGCGCCATTAGATGGTTTGATTCCGGCTAGCTTCGTATGGTTCTAGTTGACATTGGAGTGGATCCAGATGACCCTGTAATGGTTCCAGATTGGAACTTAAATACAACTTACCATTGTTTTTGGTAAATTTTTTGAAAGTAACTAATTAATTGTTAATTAATTTTCCCACAATACCGATTTTGATGCCTTTGCCTGAAAAATGCCTTTTCATTTTTCGCGAATATTTTAAAAGTGTGTAGCATTACGAAAAAACAATCAAAAACATATGCTTTTAATTTTACCGGAAATGACGAGTATTGAAACTCATCATTTCACCAAAAATTCGGCTTTTCTATACAGTCCTGTGGCACTATTCTGGTTTTCCCTGTGAATAGAAAATTGGGAAAAATAGTTTCATAGCATTTTTGCATAAATTATATTTTTCTGGCCTTCTGTTGGAATTGGTTGGGTGTAAAGATTTTTGAAATAAAGATATATTGGAAATTATTTTTCCCTATAAAAATTTTGTCGAACAAAAGTACCTCTGTGAAGATAGCCCAAATTTCTATCCCCGAAAATCGAAAAAGTTACTTATGGCAATACTATACATTTTTATGTATACTATTGCGACATTTAATTATTAATTATAGCAATAAATCTATATTTGACAATTATTCCAAAAAATTTTGAAATGTTTTCATTTTTTTTTTTACTTAGTTTGATACTTGAGGAATTGTATAAATTGTGAAAAAGTGGGGGTTTGGGGGTAAGGTATACAACGTATTAAACTTACATTAAAAAATGTTTTATATATACTGATAGTTGATTTTTTTAACATTTGTGACACTATCAGAAGGAGCGATAAGAGAGATAAAAACTCTTTGATCTGTATCTGCAAGGTTGACGAAGCAATTAATATTATTTAAAATAAAATAAAAATATTGGAAAAATAAAAAGTGAAAAATTTTCCCCAGAAAAATGTTTGTGTCATGATAGTTTTAGCTGTCGTGACAGTAAATTTTTGGGGCTGACAGTAAAAAAGTCGTAATTTTTTGGGCTATGAGTAAAAAAAAATGTCATGATAGTAATAATTAGTGTTGCCATCGCATTTTTCGGGGATGGAATTTGGGCTATCTTCACATACATAACAAAAATTTCCAATCAACTTTATTTTGAAAATATTTACAACAAACAATTGCAACAGTAGGCCAAAAAATATAATTTAGACAAAAATGCTATGAAAATATTTTTCCCAATTCCCTATTCCCAGGGAAAACGAGAAGACTGCCACTGGCGGATTGACTTTTCAGAATGAACGGTGAAGCTTTCATGTTAGCTTTCTAAACTTTTGCAATGATGTTGAAAAGTTCCGCATTTACAAAAAATGGCAAAGAAGTGAAATATTCAAACAAATTTAAAAATTAGATTTTCAACGACGGTTGACCGTGCTAGTTTTCCAAAATTTTCGCAAGACTAATGAGATAGTTTACCAAAAGTCCGTTAAATTTAATTTTTCGCTTTACAAATCAAGTATGGTCTATTCGGGGCTATGCATACATCCGTGGTAAAAGAACATCGGGTTTTGGCCACAACATGTTCATTCCTCCAATTTTACTTTACCGGTAAACTTTCCTCTAATTTGTGTTAAAACAAATCTATAATCTATCGGTTCTATAGCCGTACGTCCTCGAGTTGGCCGCGAGGCGTAAAGTAAGGACGTATAAAGCATAATCGCGGAAGAGCAGGGTGAGCCTTGAGCCCAAAAACAGATCGCATAAAAAAAAAAGAAAAAAAAATCGAGAAAACCCTTTGGTTGCTATGGTCCCCATAGTTGACACATATTTATGTTTTATCTTATAACTTCAAAACTATTTAAGGTGCCGCGGAAGCACTGAATACTGATAGCTCTCGTGGTTGCTATCTGATTTTAATCGTCAGATACATTTTCAATTATTCACATTGCATTCCCCGAATTTGTTCAGTACGGTTAATAATTATATGTACATTTTTTGGAAAGTTTAATTAAATTTTTAATTCAAATTAATTATTCAAGTTAATAGGATTTAATAATATTTGTTCATTTTACCCTGGTAATAACTAACACAAACACAATAAATAAAACTAGCAAAAGTTCAGCATTTTTTTCAGACTCATTAATGCGGTAATTTTGACTAATACTTGTCAAATGAAATCCCATCCACCGATAAGTTCCAAGCCAACAGTTTTTGCCTCTTGGTATGGTATGCGTCATAATCGGCAAATTATTCATCTTTTTTGGTTTAAAGGGAAAATTTGAGTCATGGTATGAAACCCTCATCATACTATTGTCAAACTCGCACTTCACCTACACTTTTTATACATTACTAACTTTAAAGTTCCCAATTAAAAATTTAGCATCTTCATCAAAAACCTTTGCATAAATCCTTTAATTACGTAACAATTCTCAATTACCGTACGCCACACTAACGTTTATGTAAATAAATTGTATCTGAATTATTAGAAAATGTATTTTGGTTGACACCTAATCAAAGTCGTGAACTATTGTATTCACATAACATTATAATGCTGTGATAAACCATCGGGTACTCCCATTCCAATTTCGAGTATATAATTTGAAAAATTAATTAAAAATCGAAAAATCAATTTTTCGTCTACCTGTCAAGAAAAACATTAAAATTAATTAAAACCAATTTTTATTCACAACAACAGAAACTATTTGTAGTTATATTTCAATATTTTATGTAAATTGTATGGATGCCAATGCAGTCGCTGCTATTCGGGAGGGGTTCGTGTCATGTGTGTGTATGTATGTGCAGTGGGCGGATATATGATATTTCTATTTGACATAATTAATTAAAACTAAAGGTATGTTTTATGTAAATTAATTAGATTTTGTCTGTGATTGTTGTTGTTGTTCCAGTTCGACGAGGTTAATTTTTGCAAAAATTTTATTCTATCAAACAGTGTGTATACATATAGTAGTATGGATTTATCCCTAAATGTTTATGTGTGTGTGTAAATTATAATATTATCCTCCCCCTGTAATTCTCATCGCGCGCACCTGATTCACAAAATAAATTGCGGTATATATAAGAAAATTTTCTTTTGTATGTAATGGATATTATCAAGTTTATGATAACAAGTAATCAAGAATGTTTTATGTATGTACGAGTACGAGTACGAGGGATAGTCTGACTGTGGTTAAGTACTAACGATATCATATAATCGAGTATAATGTTCGGAGCGATGATGAGAGCGGTTGGTATATAATTTCGGTGGGGGACTGGGTGGCTCATCGATTCTATTTATAAGAATAAAAATCTCGTTATTATTCAGAACATGTACGCGAATATTTTCTATCTATCCACCTATTCATCTAAATTTTTTTTTACGATTTCTGGGGATCCCGTCCTTCTCACACTTTCTCTTTCTCTTTATACCTAAATTTAGAGGATATAGTAAAGAAGATGCCGAAAAGGTAGATTAGATAGGGCACAACTTTTTTTGATTGAAAATTACATTTTCAAAGTGAAAAAATCGAATAAATTTCTTTGGTTTATTTTTGGTTGGTTGTTGGTATACAGCATGGCTCGGAATGTGATATCGCGTGCGCAAGTAGTAAAATACACTTGGTGCACCCGCCGCATAGATAAATCTCGTATTCGTATAATGCGTCTCCACAATAAAATTAAATTCGATTGCATTCAAATTTCTGTTTTTGGCACAATGTTTACATAGGAATTGAATCTAAAACGTGATGATTTTCTAATCAGATTAGGACCGAAATTAAAAATCGAATATCGATGTTTGTATGTGTGTATAACATTTGGGTATAGATACAGGAAAATTGGGGAGATTGCTCTTGTCTTTTTATAGATTTCCATTCGTATATTACGTCTGTATATACACAAGGATATAGTCTTTGGGGATTTCTATTATTCAATGGAAATTTATTTATTGATTTAATGTTTTGTCTTTTTGATTTTGAATATCAAAAGACATATAAAAGAAAAACTCTCAGTGTCTGCTCTGTTACATGTATATGGAGCTATTCATATAACTTTGTAAAAGGTATGGGTAGGTTGGTATATTTTTGAGGTAAATAAATTTAAATTAGGTCTATTTACAATCATGTGATTGATCTATTTATATATTTAGATTATATATAGAACAGGAAGAATATAACGAGCCCCTCATACATACGAGTGAAGGAGAATTTGTTTGTTTGCTTTTATGTACCATTGAACCATAATTAGGTTAATGATGAGATTTGATTTTTTCAGTGATACGATTATCAACCTTTATAAGAGATAAATTACGAAGTTAAAAATTATTTTTTTTGTGATGAATGATTTGAATTCTAACCCAAATCTTTCACACAATCTCAATAGCTCGATTTAATTTCTCATTTCTAAACCAAAAGTCTTATAGTTATAAACACAAGTCTAATTTTTTATCTTCCTTGTTTATAATTTTTTAATTTATTTATTTTTGGAGCACAAGCTCCAAAAATTTCGAAATCGATCCTCTTTCACACTTCTATCTGATTTAGTCTAATAAATTCAAACACAATCTGATATACGTTCATTCCCGTAATTCGTACTAACTCAGTCAAATTCCTTATACTCAAGAGATCATCGTACATTTGTTCATCCGTACAGCTTTCACATAATTCGCCCTCAATCAAATTGCGTTTCTTTATACATTCTTCCCCATTTCCATGATTCAATTTAACGCATTCCATCGTTCGTGTTGTTCTAGCATCTCCCTTATAGAAGGGTTAACTCAAAAGAAAACTAACTAATTTAAAATACACTTGGGTGCAAAAAAATCGCACAGTTGCATTTTTTTTTTTAATTTTCTCGTGAATTAAAATATTTTTATGAAGTATGTCAAGTTAAAGATCACGTGTGTGTATTTTCTATTAAAAACCGCAGCAGAATACCAACAATAGAACACAACAGTTCGTAAACACTCGTTCCAGGTAGCACCGGTCGCGGAACTTGTTTCAGGTTAAAAATGTACCGCTGAAATGGTTGCACTAATTCATGCGAGGCAGAACCAAAGGGAGTGTGGTAGAGATATCAAGAAACCGGCACCCAAAATGGATAACACGTGTACAATACAACGTGATGACCGCTTTATTATGATGAGTTCGTTGCGAAGTTGTCGTTTGAATGCGATGCAATTGGGACAGCGGCTTTAATTAATAAGTTCATGAATTCGAAGCCAGTCGGTGGACAATTCAATCATTAATCGTAGCCCACATTTTCGTTAAATTTACATAAATTCTTATACCTAGGTATAACCTTAACTGATCTACTATAATGCACTATTATGTTCTTTTAAGACGTTGATTAGTTCGGCACAATATGCCCGAAACTGCTGAAGAACTTCGTCACTTAGTAGTTACATTCGAAGAGTAGGTGGTTTACGTCTTCTACTTCTCTACCATGTCCATAGATAACTTGGCTAATCGAGCTCGTTAGTTGTAATTTCATTTTTAGACGTTGTAAATGGTTGCCTGCCATTTTTTGATTCATTCCACCTTCTTCGCCAAAGGTCAATCGACATTTCCTCTATATCATTTTATTGCTATATTGATTTAAGCTTACTACTATCTGCATCATGTACATGGTCACCTATTTCATTTTAGACACTTCTTCTTAGGTGGTACATATGTGCTCCCTTCCTGATTAGAATATCCATCGGGAGCATGCCGGACAGAACCACAACAATATCTTTAGACACTGTTTGGTAGGCCTTTGTTACTCCTAGCAGGATATTCCTCTGAGCACTTTCCAATGATCTGATGTGGTGACAGTTTAACCTATCATACCAACCAGCCGCTGCACACGTGAATTGCGCCTCCTCCACACCCTTGTTAATTAACAAAAGTTTAACATTCGCGCCAAGGAGTGGAATAGCTTTTTTGCGTTTTCAAAAACTCTTAGAACGTGAAATGCATACCTCTATTCGTTCATCGAGGCTAGCTTCTATAGATATCTAACGCACTTGACCATTTTCATGTTTCGACCGTTTATCGATATTATTGGAGGTCGACTTGAGTCAAATTTGCCTTTTAGATGCAGCCCACACATTTGTATCACACCATTGTATCATATTATTAATAGCGATTTTACCCTGGCGCTGAAGTTCAAGCCTTGAATTACCGTACACCAGAATGACTTTATCATCTGCGAATGCAATTTCACCCAGGTTGTTCATTATGCCCGTGTTAAACACGATATTCTAGACTAGGGGACCTAGGATTGAGCCCTGAGAATATCCTTTTGTAATTTGTTTTGATACAGAACCATACACGTCTCTGATTATTGCGGATTGGTTGCTGAAGCAGCTCCTAAAAACGTGTTTCTAAGGAGATTGTAGACCTATGCACTTGCGATGACACTAGGCCACATTAGGTTATCAAATGCTCCGTCAATGTCCAAGAATATATACCCATAAAATATTTTAAACTATGAGTTTTGACAGTGTTTGTTATTCGGACTATCGCATCTAGTTAAATTAGTGGACTAATACGAACGGCTAGCAACTCTTCGAGGAGTTTCCCCATGTCCGCTGGTACATCATTGGTCTATAATATTTCGGAGAAAGTGGATCTCTATCGCCGGGTTTCCTTTCCCTTTCCTTCCACCCATTTTCTACACCTTTGAGAAGTAACAAAATTTTAAGCATCTCTTTAATAATTTTACTATGGTAGGCCCTATGATAGGCCAAGTCAGGTGGATCATCTCAGCATTCAAGTTCTCAAGTCCTGGTCATTTGTTACGCTTAAAGCAAGTAAGGACACTGGTTTCCACGTAAAGAGGGGGTCTTCAGCATCTGTGGATGTCCAATTGCTGTTGGTGGCGATCCCGCGCATTTCTGCTTGAGGAGCAGTTTGGCCAGGTATTTCGTGCAGCAGAAGTGAGTTTAGCAACTCCGAACGTGTGTCATGCCCCGTATCAGTGATAATTCCATTTTTATTTCGAGTGTTGCTCAAAACTTCAGGTGGCCTTAGTTTGCAGGAGGGAAATTTGAATATACAAGGCCCCATGGGTCTTTATTACCGTGTTCCGTCACGTACCTTTGGAAACTACTTTGCTTTGCTTTAATTGACATGAGCAACAATTTCGTCTATCGAATTGATCTCTGAAAGAACTTCTACATTGTCCCAAGTGCCAACCAAATAGACCCCAATATGCTATCTTGATGGTAAATGTCGTAGTTTTGTAACTTACAAGCGAATTATTCTGTGGTGCTTTTGATAACTCAAACGTGATGACTCTATGGTCACTAATGTCCAACTTTCTCTTACACACCACCCAAATATATGGCCCTGGGAGGCATTGACCATTGTTTGGTCAACATAAAAGTTCCCATTAGACGAGAACGTTGTTGGGTTCCCCTGCAAGTTCATTATGAAAAGGTCATTCCTGGACACGAAGTCCTCTACTTTTCTTCCGTTTTCATCGGTTAACCGGTCATGCCACATTTTACTTCTAGCATTGAAGTCTCTAGCGACCATTACCTTTTTCTGTTGACCCGATAGACCGAGTGTGGATCTTGCATGCATAGTATATCTATGCCGTGGGTGGAGATGCGTTCACATATCTCTGATCCGGCTATTTTAGCGCCTTGCATATTGAGATGGGTGGTACGTAGGTGGCTGTTACAATGTCTTTGATTTTGACTAATCATCATGTTTAGTATTTAATCTTAGACGTTGCACAGCACTTTTGAATGCGTGACATGAAACGCGACTTACTTGGTGGTCATGTGGTTTTTGTATTTCTTTGCAGCTTATGCAGCTGGCAGGTTTGTCTCACCGTCTCATCACCGCTTTATTGTATCGTCTTGGTTCCGAAATCGTCGTTTGAATGCGGTGCAACTATGGGACAGCAGTTTCAATATGTTCGTTAATTCGAGGTTAGTCGGTGGACAGTTAGAAGACGACTTGGCGAAAGTGATCTGACTGCACACAGACCAGAAAACGGGCCAAAATTGATCCCAGTTCATCTACGAGCTGGGTTCTTCACCCTTTCACTTAACATTTTTCAACCAAATACCCTATTCCATTTTCTCCACCGACTCACCTTAAATATTCGAATTACATATCTTGCATGCATGAAATCATATATTGAGTTACGTCCTCAATAATGCAACACTATTGAAGATCGACCTCACTCCCACAAGATTGAAGGCACTCATATAACATTGCTACATACACATTGTTAAAAGTTCCCACCCCGGGACTCGGAGAATAGCGCTCCTCTCATCCTACCTTGTGTCATCGCCAAATTGATCCCTTCCATAATCCCCCATATTCTGACATATGCATTCTCTGCAGCCATCACCTTTATAAACATAACCTTGCTAGCGCCTTTCGTAACATGTAGGTAGCACCAGAATGACCCCCATTTCGGTTTGCTCAACCCCTTAATAAAATTCAATCTGCTCTTGCAATTATCGGCTAGTTTTTCCATATGAATTTTGAATTCAATTGCTTATCAATCCAGATTCCTAAATATCTAGTCAGATTTATATACTCAATTCTCTCATTATACACTTGCACATCAACCATTCCATACTTTCGAAAAGGCATACTATAACATTTTCTCGAGTTTACACGCAGATTCAATTCAACCACCCATTTTGTTATGTCATTCACACATTCATAGACGCGTCTCAAAGCTTCCTCAATGCTTAGCCTTTTGCCCATCCGGACAAAGTCATCAGCAAATTGCAGAACGTCCTTTTGTGATGAGTTAAACCTATGAATACGAGTTCAATTCCAGGCTGACAGGTTGACTCATACTTTCATCATACCATTCACGATTTGAATAAATACACTCTACATGCATATTCCTCTGAAATTTGAAATAAGTTCCGCACTGTTCTCCTTCCATTTCTCCGCTATTTGAATACTCGTCCAAACTTGATTGAGAATTCGAAGCAAGGCTACCTTGGCTTAGAATTTCAACCTACTAATCATTTTATAACTTACTCTATTAGTTCCGGGGGTAGTAGATTTGGATGTTTTTAAATCCCCTCGGAACTCATCTCATTCAAATTCCTTACAAATTTCGTTCATCAATCCACTTTGAATATACCTGGTAACAAAATTTCGATACTTTCAGTAAAATACTATCAACATCCATCATCATTTGTAAAAGAGCAACTCAATTCTCTCTGTCATCTAACACTGACTGCATTTCTGCCTTGCATTCTGTAACACTATCAAACATATCCCATACATCCTTAATTGTGGTTCTATGTGTCATTTTGGACACATATTTCCGCCAACTTTTCCTTTTCCATCTTGAACGGATAGCCTTTTTGAATCTTGCATTCATCCTTCCATAATTTATTCTAATTCATACGTGTATGCGACATATACGCCTATTAAACTCTCTTATTGCCATCCGTTGCCATTCCACCAACCTTAATTACATTACACATATCCATTGAAATTTTTGTTGTCTTCATCTACCCTTTTGAGCACAACTTATTTGTGTGTAGATTTCGTATGTATACACACAGAAGCTTTCCGCTTGTCCACATAGTAGTATCCTAGGTGATGTTTAAAAAGAAGCATTCGCAGATGGCAAGGTCATGCTCGTTGCCGGCAATTCAAATCGTACTATCATCCTCCACAACTGTAATGATCCAACTGAAAGGTTCACTTGACATGAGGAGACCACCTTTGGTGGCTGTTGTTGGAAAGAAAAATCAGATGATGCCATTGGCAAAGTGGTTAGGAGTTGATTTGGATGCAAGTTTTGGTAAAATTTCGCATGTCAAAAGATTTGCAAAAAGTCGTAAAAAAGGTTTCTTTGTGTTGAAAAGATTAGCTAAAGAAAGATGTGGTTTAAAACAAAATACCTGGCTAAGATATACTAAGGCTTAGGTGTCATCTACAACTTATGTTACCATCAAAGAACTTTAATGAGCACACAAAAGTCAATTCTCTTCGGTATAACTATTGATGCGATTGCTGTCTTAGTGGGAATCATCCCAATCGATAAGATTTTGAATCAATGATTGGTTAGTTACAAAATAAGGACAGGACACGATGTTCGAACAATTTTCAAATTCTACGCAATAAAATAAGGCCAATTAGAGTAAACTCCATATAGCACCTTGGCCAGACAGATGGAACCGATAGAGTGACAGCAGAACTGTTTATGCTACATGCCTGATATAACAGAAAGACTGGCGAATAACATTTCCTTAAGTGAGCTATTAACGCAAATGCTATCAGGTCACAGAGAATGGTGCCGGTCCAGCGATGGATCAAACAGAAAAAACGATTTCAGTGCAACCGCATACTCCAGAACAACAAAAACCGTTATTGGACATCTGAGATATGTTAGGGCGTTGTAACGGTAAATGAAAGAAAGAAGAACATCATACAGAGCAAGGCGATACATTAGACCAGCAAGTTCAAAAATAGATCAACAAGGCGGATAGCACAGTGTGCAAATGGCTGGGGGAGAGCAGGGGGTAGCTTAATACACCTATTTGGGCTCGTCGTGAGAAAGCATCACATGTCTTGCCAACTGTATCCGCCCTAGAAAGGAACTAGGAGCGGGTCATGATAGAGTTGGAACTAAGATACTAATTATGCAAAATTCAACTCCAATGCAAGCGATAACTATGTGGGAAAGACTATAGATCTAGAAAGAGAAGTAACGGGGTATAATGTGTCATACTTATGTCAATGCACCTACAAATGCCCTCCACAGTCCGTCTCAAACTGCATTTGAGAATCAATACTAGTGGTAAAACAATGAGTGAATTATTGGCGATGGCTCTAGAGTATGATGCAGCCAGTCCATTCACTGACGCTTAAGTTTGAGCTAATATTGTAATTTTAAATAAAGCTGAGTTTAAATTGTTTATTTATTTATTTATTTATTCAATCAAAGGGGTGACATACAGAACAAGTCCAATTAGGAGTCACCACAATATATAGCTAACAAAAATTTAAATACTTAATAATGAATCAATACAAAGATATTAATAATAAATAATTATATACAAATAAAAGTATTAATTAAACTTAGTTAACTGCATGAAATTAGCTGTAATATTAACAAAGAAAAATTTAACTATAGAAAAATATGTATTATATAAACATTATGAGTTACTACATTACGTTCCATTACCCATTATCAAAAACATAAATATTCGATATAGAAATAAGCTTATTTTATCATATTGACAAGACATAATTTGTATTGGCGCAGAGATAATGCAAATAAATCCAACGAGTTAAACAAATCATTAAGTGTTGAATTCTAGATAGAGGATTGGCAAAACCCCTGATTTCAGACAACATAGTTGTTTCAACTTTAAAATTTACAATTTTGTACAATAAAACATCATCAAGCATTAGACTTCTGTTATCTAGGCCTAACAAATTAAGTATGTTCAACCTCATATTGTACGAAATATGACCGATGTGAGGTATATATTTATTTAAAGAAAAGAAATCTTGTAAATCTTTTTTGAACCCTCTCAATTTGGTCGGAATAATTATCATAGAACGGATTCCAAATAGAAGAGGCATATTCTAACAAACTCCTCACCAGACAATTGAAGAGAATCGAAAACACGTTAGAGTCGCGAAATTCCCTAGCTCTACGAAAAATAAATCCAAGAATTTTGTTAGCCTTTATACAAATCACTTCACATGTATGTTAAATGATAAGTTTGAATCAAATGTGACGAGTCTAAGTCAGAAATGTGACTGACTCAATTTAAAGTTAAGCCACCTATATTGTAAGAATGGAGAAAGGGATCAATTTTTTGGTGAAAATAATTGTTACACACTTATTAATGTTTAAGTTTAGCTTGTTTTGGGTGCACCGCACCATGATTGTAGCTTATGAATATCTGCTTGCAGTTTAAGAGCATCAGATAAACTATTAATGGTATTAAATATTTTCAAATTGTCTGGATAGAAAAGGTGTGGACATTCTAAAATATTGGATAAATCATTAATAAAAATTATAAAAAACAGCGGACTCAAAGTTGATCCTTGTGGAACCCCAGAAGTAGCAAAGAAAAGCTTAGATAAAATAACCATTGAATTTGACTTTCAACAAACGGTCACGTAGATAGGATGATAACCATTTGAATATTTGCGGAGATAGACCGATGTTATATAACACGGAATCGTGAAACAGTCGATCGTGAAACAGTCGATCAACATACACGAGGCACTGAATCATCAAACAGTAAGACACATGGCGAGAAACGTGATAATCTACATAGCGAACATACATTTTAATCGGATTTCAACATAACAACAAAACTGCTGCATTTGCATCAAACGATGGAAAAAACCAAGCAAACGACACCAATTACCATTATGAAGTAAAAAGTATAAAGTAGAGAAAAACGAAATAAAATATGGAATTGTATTTTTAAAATAGCTACGCACAACATCTAAGTTTATTTGTTTATATTTTTGTAACATTTTTTGAAATCATAAATAAAAAGAAAAGACTCAACTCTCGAGTTGAATCAATAAAAAATATATAATAACAACAACCAATATTATCACTCCGATCTTAGAGCATTTGTCAATTAAAATGTCATGTGCCACAGAATCAAACGCTTTTTTAAAACCAGTATAAATGCAATAGACTTGCAAGCCATTATTAACACTACAGAAAATATAATTAGGAAATTCTAAAAGGCTAATCAAAACCGATCTCTTTGTAAAGAATCAATGTTGCAGGTTAGAAATGCTCTTATCAACTACTTGAAATATTAAATTATGTACCACCTTTTCAAAAATCTTGCTAAAAGCATTTAATATGTAAATTGGTCTATAATTTTCAAGGTCGCTCTTGTCACCCTTTTTAAAAATAGGCACAAGAAACGCTCTTTTCTAAACAGATGGTAATATACCGGAATTTAATGAAAGATTTAATATTATCGACAAGGGTTTTGCAAGTTCATCTTTCAATTGATAAACGAAATAATTATAGATATATAATAAGGTCCAGCACCTTTACGAACGTCAAGTGACGTAAGGACTCGATAAACGTCATCAGTTTAAATCACCATAAAATTTCACACGCGTACGTGTATCAGATGAAAGACTACTTACAGAATTAGACCTAGTTAGCCATAAAAACTTAATCAAAATAGTCTGCATAAAGGTTACATATTACATCAGAATTGTGAGATTCAGTTGTACCTAGTCTCAGAGTAGCCGGAAAACTACTTTGTGAAGTTAGAGAGTGAGAAGAGCTCCAGAATGAGTTAGTTGTTTGCTTTAGTTGCTCAATTCTTCTTAAATATTTATTATAATAAATACGAATTTCTAATTTAGCTTGTCCACGAAGTTCAGAGAAAATTTTATAATCATGCTCGTTCTTATGAATCTTGTAAAGTTTGTGATATTTGAATTTACGGTTTATTAAGTAACGTAATTTTGATGAATACCAAACAGGAAACTTGCACCTTGGTTTATTCTTATATAGCTTAGGCTCTAAGAAATGATTCAATTTGGAGTATAATATGTTCACCGCCGAATCAACATCGATATTATAATTATTGAATTCAATATCCCAATTCATATTCATAAGTTGCTCTTTAATATGACGGTAATTTAGTTGTTTAAATTTAATCAAGTTAAAACTTGTATATGACAATTTTTCGCGACCAAAGTTTAGCATATTGATGTGAATTGGTGGATGGAAGTGATCAACCATCGAAAGTGGATCAGAACACTGAGTAACTTCAATTGAGCTAGCTTTAAGATTAGAAAAAATAAGATCTAACACTAGGTGATGCAGGATAAATTGAAATCACCAATAACTAAATAGTTATGATTGGCAGCAGCTAAATTTAAGATGTTATCAGCTATATGATCGCAGAATTTTTATAGTGCTCATATTTAGTTCGTTTGGGTGGAAAATAAACCACGCAAAAAATTAGACCATTGTTCAAGTTGATTTTCAAACAAACATCTTCAAATATACTGTTGAGGCTAGGAATCACACTAATTACAAAAGATCTTTTAATAGCGATTAAATACACACCTCCGTCAGACGTGTCAGATAATGCCAAATCCCGATCTTTCCGGATGACGTAGTAACGATCATCAATAAGTTCTGCGTCAATAATGGAATTGTTTAGCCAAGCTTCCGTCAAACAAGCTATGTCGTAATTATTGGCCAATAAATCAAGCTTCAAATCTTGTAATTTAGATTTGAGTCCACGGCAGTTTTGATAATATATCTCTATAATAAAATATTGCACGTAGTAGCAGATAATGAATCACAGTAAGAACTAAAAGATAAATAGCACTTGTATTAGGTTTAAGTTGTCATCACTAGGAAGTCCTTAAATTAGTAACTTGGTGCTATTTATTTGTTGCTCAAAAAGCAGCACTGATTAGAAACCACGGATAGTTGAGATATACAAATAGTATTTTCGCTCTGAATAGCAGTAATGTTTGCGGAATTCATCTTGATTTTCGTTTCTAATCGACCGAAGTCATCGCACTGTTTTCCAATTTTGGCAAGTTATTTGTTTGATTCAACGTCAGCTAAGTTAGTTTTTAGCAATTGTTGCAATATGTTGTCCGGCTATCCCTTCCGCGCAATCTGGGTATTAGATTAGGGATTGTTAACAGCGCCTGAGAGAAGCCGACGTACGAGGCAAGAAACGTTAAAAATCAGGCTGTTAAACGTTAAACGGGACGAGGAGAGAAAACATTTGTCTCATGTAATGGACATGGATCCGGAAAACTAAGTTTTACTGGTTTTGAGAAAATACCCTAAGAATAAAGAAATATCGGTAGTGGTCCAATGTGAAAGTACCCAAAGTACCCAGTACAAAATTCATTGCGAGTTATAATTGCAGACAGAGTCGAGATGCCACTGATGTGCGAAAAAGTTATCTTCGCAAAAAAATTACGGTGGCTTTTGGGATATCCAGACGAAAATTATGAGGCCCAAAAGTATCAAAAATAACAGGTTACTAAATGCGAGAAATTTTAGCAGACAGTGCCAGTACGTGTTTTGAACGTCAGCTCGGCAAATAACTTTAATCAGGAACAGAGCGGTCATCGATACAGCTGAGGGAATCAACTAAACTGCACCAAAAAAAAAATCGGAACATACATTTTTTTCTAAAAAATACCCAGATTTGAACGCTTGTATCTTGGTGAAATAACACTTGTCAATAAAATAATTTGGCCTGAAGGAGATTTTATCTTCTTTTCGGTACTGGAATCCGTTTTATTTTATTTTTTCTGACATTTCTGAGTAAAATAATAATTGTCAAAAAAATATGCTGCTGTTTAAGAATGTAAACGAATTTGCCCCATATTACATTCCCTAATTCAAATTAGAACATTTTATAGAGCATTTAGAAAACTCAAAAACGAGGCTGTGAAAATATCTGGTCGACGACTCCTTACGCTTTATTAAATTTTTAGCGAGAGCAAGTTTCGCAAATTTGGAGCACCGTCTAGAAATTTCGAGTCGTTCGTGTTTCAAGAGTGCAAAATTCTTGACATACATTAAAAGAACTCGTAGCACAGCATTCCATCCACTACAGGTAAATTACCTGCCTTGTTGCAAGCTGTTTAGTAATCGTCATCTATTATTATTAGGTGTATTTTTTCAAGTTAAACTTTAAGCAGATAAGTTATTAACTGCGGCAGTCTCATTTGTACTACTCGCGCTGCGATTGTTTTATCATCTTTTAATTATTGCAACTCGATCAGCTTCAATTTCTTTTTGTATAGCTACCCAAGATTATCCAAGGCAACGTTTGCTCATGAGTGTGGCGAAAGATAAATTTGTCGCATTTTGACGCCATGTCGTTTCAATAACTTCCTATTATTGTTTTTCTCTATTGCTATGGATTTTTATCATCTGAACCTGCAGGCCGTTTCGTTTTTGGCCTGAGGTAAACAGCTAGAGGTATTTCTCTAAATAAATGAGTAATGTTATAAATTATGATAAATTAATTATCTCAATTCACTTTGCATATACATAAAAATCAATTGTTTACTGTGCTTGAATAAATTTCCTCCTGTGTGTAAATATACGCCCGACCAAACAAAAGAGTTTTATATAAATTTCCTAAAGACAATAGACACAATCTAACCGGAAATTAATCAATCACTGTAAAAAAGCTCTATTACAAAAACAAAAGCCCAAGGGTGGTAGCAGAAGTGACACAACATCCCAAAACAAAAAAAAAACAATACGAAACTTCTGCTAATGATATGATTAAACATAACAAGGAGCACAAAAGGACCAACAATATATAGGATGAAGACGTCCGTCCGTAAAATAAAAATTTGTATCCTTTTGTGATTTGTACTTGAGAACAATTAAAGTTTGTTTTTGCCAGGTTATATTGTTGTTGCTCGTTGGTGGTGTACAAAAAATAATAAAATTAACATTAAAACTCGATTAAATTACGATACAGCAAAGAATAAATTTGTTCCGCCAAATATTTTTTTTATTTTGTTGTGTTCATTTTTGTGCTCGCGATTGCTGAATATTCCTCACTGGGGTACAGTAAAAAATTCTAACAAAACAAAGCGATATCCATGTACCAGAGAGGCGCATTTACATATTTACATATCATTGGAACTTAATTTTAATCTCGCAAAATAAAACTAACAGCAATATCGTGTATCGCATGTAATCCCAAGTGAGGCATAAACGACAACATGCTGATGCTTTCGCATCTTGCATTCCGAGCGCGTGATATTATTTAGTCATATCAGCGCGAATGGAAAGTTCATTTTTAAATGATTGTTCTTGTTGTTGTTATTTTTTTTTTCGGTGGTACTGAGAGCTTTTTGCTAAACAGTTATTTACATAAAATTCTACTTTTGTTCCTAGATTGAATGATTTGTGTGCTTTTGTTCAAAAAGCTAAACTTTCAATGATACGTAACGTGACTTTTGAGAAAACTTTTTTTTTCTGTGATTCTAATTGGATTTTAAAGTCATAAATCTTGGAAAAGTTTTGTAAGTGTCAAATTAATGTGCAATCTTCAATTAGATACCACCCTTAATATATTTATAGTCCTCATGATTACAATTCACATAATGCACCTTGAACAAAAAAAAATAAAGTTTTCGAATCAAGAATTGACATATCGTACCATCTATAGGTGTAACGAGTCCGTATATATCTCGATGGTCCCCGGTAATAAATAACCCGTAAAACTTTTTTTTGTGTATTGTTGTTGTTACAAAATTTATGAAAATTTATGGCGATTAAAAGTTTCTGGTGTAAATTACTTTGTACGTACACAATATCGTCTCATTGCGTTACGAGTATGTGAAGGTGCATTGGATGTTGATAAGCCGGGGATGTAGAACGGAAAGAATTTTAATAAACGAAATTAAAATGAAATTAACAGAAACCATAAATCACTTTGGTTTGGAAATGGTTAAAATGTAATTATCTTGCAACAATAATCATTCCGACAAAATAATATGAGTTTTGGGGGAGCATGCGTTATTCGAGTATATTTATGTGGGGAGATAAACTCGACTGATTTTTATGATTTTTGTCTGTATACGAGTGGTGCTACATTATGTTTATGCCAAATGAATATGTTTCGATTGAGTGTGTGGTTCTTTAAAATTATATCCTTGTTTGATTTTAGGAATGAGAATTTGAGCAATTTATGGTTTCATTAAACAATAATGATCAATAAATTATGACAAAAATGACTTGCATTTCTGGAAAATATAAGATATGCAAAGAAACGACCTCGACGGATTTATGTATTTACATTCAATCAAAAAAGGGATTGTAAAACATGGTCGCACAGCTGTCTTCTATCTTGACGTGAAGTTTGAGCGCTTTATTTTGTCAGTTCATCTCAAGTGTGTTTCGCGATTTGTATAATGAATAAAAATATCGAACAAAGAATTTGTCACAAATTTTATATTGCAAATAGAATTTCGTATGCCGAATCGCTGAAAATATTACAGAATGGTTGCAGTGAATCGGCTTTAACAAAAACACGTGCATATGGTGCTACAGTGCATTCGAAAGCGGCCGAGATGTGGTGGAAGATTTGCATTACTCTGGTTAGCCTCTCTGACGTTAACATCAATAAAGCGAAGGAAATGGTGATGGCAAATCGTCATTTAGGTTTGAGACAGATAGCCGCTGAACTTTCTGTGACTCACGAATCATTTCATACCATTGTATACGATTGTTTGGGCACGAAGTGCGTTGCCGCCTGATTAGTTCCGAAAGACCTACATTTTCTTCAAAAACTCACATTCATAAAACGCATTATAACTGGTAACGCCATGGGTTTATGAGTTAGACATGCAAACCAGTCAACAAGCTTCAGAATAGCACCATCCAACTGAGTCCAAACCGAACAAACCACCTCAAATTCGGTCAAAAATCAAGATAATGTTGACTGTTTTCTTTGATTTTAGCGATGTTGTGCACTCGGAATTCCTGCTTCTTCAGACATCGAGGCATTATATGGCATTTGAGAGAGAAAATTCGTCGAAAAAGGTCCAGGTTTGTGGAAATTTGTACTCCGCGATTGGGGAACTTCCATATCTGGTGACCCTAGACAACTGTTTTTACCGTATCAGGTGAGTGATTTTTTTTATTATTAATAAAGTGAATTAAAGTTTATTTTATTAAAAAGAAGTGCATGTGTGTTTAATTTTTAATTAAATTCAAAAATCAACGAGTTTTGTGAGATAGTTGAAGCTCCGACGACTGCTGTGTTCACAAATCGTCCCAAAACCAATGGTCGCGTTGTTTTAAAAAAACACGTGTCCTTTCCGACACCAATTCTAAAAATTCGCGTGTTGCAAAATTTCTTTTATAAGAGCGACAGATTTTTTTTTTATTTTAAGTGTGTGAATATATTTTTTATTAAGTGAACACCGTTAGATGTGTCATAAAGAACATGACAAATAACCGTGAAAGAAAGTCGAGTACATTCTACACGACCCCCCAACCATTAACAAATACGACGCCCTCAAGAAAGTCCTAATAGATCGCTACTACATCTCTGAGGAGCGTAGATTAGATACGATTTTGAACAAAGTCGAATATGGTGATCAGAAACCATCGGACATGCTGCACAGAATCAAATCGTTGGCCGGCAAAAGTTTCACGGTCAACGTCATCACAAAACTATGGATCAGACGACTCAGAGCTTGAGTTTAATCGATCGCGACACGCAGATACCAAGCTCAGAGATAAACGCGCTAAGCTCTAGCAATAGCCCTCATGAAATAATGCTAAAACACATTAGCGACCGGCTAATAAAGCTAGAGCATATTTCATACACAAAACGACAACCGTCGCGTTTTCAATCGCCATGGGGATGGAGACAAACTCCATTTTTTCAAAACATCCACCATAAAAATCAAACCAGGGAAGTTCATTTCAGCAAAACAATCACGTAGATACCAATTTCCACACAATTGGTGTTGGTATATCACGCAGAATTTGTAACACGGCTTCAACATGCTCTCAACCATGCACATTTGCTACACAACAAAAGGAATCCGCAAATCGGTTTCCCAAAGCAACAAGTCTTAAGATCGTACCGGCGGACCTAAGACAGCAGCAGCACAGCCGCCTATTTCTACGGGATTTGGTGAACCAAATAACATTTTTGATTGATATCGGCGCTGATCAAAGCGTAATCCCGTACCGCCATTACTACTGACGGAACAAATCGCAATCCCGATTTAGTTCTGGCAGCAGCAAACGGTACCACAATAAACATTTATGGTACGAAATTGCTAGACATTGATTAAGACGTTCCTTCAAACACGCCTCGCTAATGTCAACCGCCCCATCAGTGGCGCGGATTTCCTAAAAAAATCCGATCTTTTAGTAGATCTGATAAATCATAAATTGATTGATCCATCCACTAAGCTCTCAATCAACACAACATCAGCACGCGTTGATGCACCATCATCATCACAATTGCATTACACTACATTGCGACTACAGGGCATAAGGTTTCCAAAATACTCGACTAAACCAGTACCCGAGTAATCGAGTATTGATTTCATTGATACCCGGGTACTCGGAAATACTCGAGAAAAAATAACCTTCCGACGATATGAAAAATTGACTATCATTTAATTTTTTAAATAACTTTTTATTCAACAAAAACTTTAAGATGAATTCATTCAGTACTCAGTATTCGGCATACTGTATAAAAATAAAAAAATTCATTATAACACAATGAAAACAATACGTTATACGACAACGAAACGAAAAAAATGCATTTATGGCTTCAGTTAATCACTTATCATTTAGTATTGTATGCGAAATAATATTTTAAAAATACCAGGGCATTGAGAGTGCTAGTGTTAACAGGGTCTTGTACCAAAGTAATGGTATCTTGTGCAGGTTCGATAAACACTTGTGTGAACATTTTCTTCTAGAATTTTTTTTTTTATTCATTAGATAACATGTAAAACTCGTGCCTAGTTTTTCTAGTTTTTCCAAATTTTCGTTTAATTTATAGTTATTAGCTCTCAAACTTGGACAAATTGTGCAGGTTCGATTGGAATGTACAACTACAGTAGACAAAAAATTCTTTCACAAGAAACAACTAGAATTCTTAATCTCGTGCCTAGTTTTCTTCTTTTCTAAATATTTTTCAATTTTAATATATAAATTATAAAAATAAAAATAGTTTATCAAAATTTTTCATGAAAATAAGTTCAGCAAATTTCCGATTGGTGGCTATTGCTCGTTTTGTATGCGCGCGCACGTGAAATGAATCAAATGTTTGTGTATGTGTTAATAATTTTACTCAAAGAATGAAGAAAACAATGGAGAGAAAAAACGTTAACGAATGAATTTTGCAATGCCTTCTAAACTACTGGCCGCTGACACCAAATGATGACGACACGCTAAGTCGACGTTGTTGTTGCTTTCTCTAATTGCTTTGTAGTGTAAATATCTTAAAATTATTATTGCGCAGTCTCGGTTTAGACTTAAATTGACGTCATGTGCGAAAAATGAGAGTAGTAAAAGGCCAGTAGTTTAGAAGGCATTGGAATTTTGGTAGTGTTCTATATTTATGATTATGTAATCGAAACCAACACTAATTTATTCTACATAGAATACTAATGTACATCTACATGTAGATATATTAGATTTTTTGTGTTGTGTGATTTGTATTTCAATTTAATTAAAAAAAAAATCGAATCAATGAAGACACACACTCAAAGGTGATAACGATGTAATTTTTGATACACATTATGTATACATATTTTTATTTATTATATACATTATGTACATGCTTTGATATTTAAGATTACTATAAAATATTTATTGTGCACTAATTTACTATTTTACAAGTCATTATTATTTATATATGTAAAGCCTATGTATGTACATATATACCTATAAGAGAAATTAATTTTAAAACGGCATGGGAATTTTTAAGTTTGTTTTACTTAGCCGGGGATCCTTGCAAAAAACAAAACAAGGCGGAACTTTGAACTATTTATGAGCTTTTGAAATCTGCAAATGAATAATTTTGAGCTTCTTTGGGGCCTGACCTCTAAAAATATTATTTTGAATAGGGATATGTGCTATTTATGAGCTGAAATAATTAGCGATAATTTTAGTTTTTATGATATATGGTAATGAATCACACTTATGTTTATGTTACGGTTAAAGTGTGAAATCGTTGAACGAGCAAATTAAAAAAATTTTTAAATCGTTTACACGATAAAAATCGATTTTAAATATGGCATATCCTTGGGAGGATTAAATGGTGGAAGGGAGGTGCAGGAACTTGCCGCATGTATGCGGCAATTGGCCATATACTACTGAACAATTCACAACAGATTTGACAATATCTAACAACATGGCTGCTATAACCCAACAAATTTCGAGCGTCTCTATTAAAAGACCCTTTACAATGTTTAACATCATTACCACGCAATAAAATGATAAAGCATAAACATATTTTGAAACAAATAATGACCATACGAGTACAAGTTCCTCAACCTAATAAATGCCAAAATATGACTGAAGGAATTTAGGAGCACAGAGAATCTACTGGGCTGGACCACCAAACTCTATTGCGTTCTATTTATTTTATTTCCACATACGAATTTCCGAGTTGTTTCACTTCTGCTGGCATCACTCGTTTGCATGTTAGAGCTGGTCGTCCAACTTTCCAGTTCAGAGACTTGCTTGTCATTTAATTCTGCGAAATTCTCAATATGGGCAATCCATCTCAAGAAGATCTATATTTGTTATTTTGTTGGACTAGAAGCACCGCAGTATTCTTCTAAGGCATTTATTTACAAACACCTGTAGCTTATTCTTGATCGTATGTGTACGCTTCCAGGTTTCGCAACCGTATAGCAAGTGTAACTTCGCCTTGGTCTGAAGCCAGCTTATGTGTTCCTTTATAGTTTCGGGTTGACTATCCGTGAAATTCTATAGAAGATGGCCGTTGCTAATATTTTTATGGTTAAGTTGAAGAGGGATATATATGGAACCAATTTTAACAATTGCTTAAGTCACCATACTTGAGAATCGTTATTTATTAGTGCACACGCATTGATTGATGTAGTACGAGCATGTTATGATCTGATCTATGGGGTTTGTGTCTCAATTTTTAATACCGACCTGAGTGTGTTGGTAGCCATTTCGGTATAGGTTTCTTAGATTTGTTTCCACTGTTGCTCTACACTAATGGCTTTGCAGAATATGTTTCTTGTGCCTATAGCATCTTTTAATCTGTCGATGTTTAGTTTTTTCCGACCTGTCTCGATTCGTTTTACAGCGACAGGTTAAATTTTGATTTATGATATTTTGCCAGTTGGTGGTCACTGTCAATGTCTGCGCCACTCCCTCGCTGCCCTGACATCTGTAGTGACTTGAGAAATTTCTTGTTGGTCATTACGTGACCTATTTGCGTGATCTATTTGGTTTGTTATTCTACTTCTTCTTTGAATTATCTGCTTTGTGCAGTAGTAGTCGATGACTCCTTCTCCGTTATTATTACGCACAGAGTCTATATTGTTTGTTTACTCATATGAGATTATCAGGTCGGTTTTATATATTACAACTTTTTGCATTGAAATCTACTCTTCTTGTATTATTTTGATCATTTTCTTATGTGTCCTTTCTTATGTGGTCACCCATAACCTTGTAATAATCCAAGCAATGGTTGCTTGACTTTAGTGCTGAAGTTGTTGTTGTTTTATCTATCTATGCCATCTACCCCCAATTTCAAGAAAGATAACTCCATTGAAAAACGACCAGAAAAGACTACCGTCGGTTGATTATCAATTGGTGAATCTCTAGGTGAAATGTAATCCTGAGCTAACCCAAGCAAATTGATATCACCTACATTAAAAAAACCCACCTGTATATTTGTTAATGACGAAGTATTTGTTTCGAAAATGTTCGTAACAGACCACATTTGGTACTGTGAAACCATAGCCGAATTTAGCATTGTAAGTCGCTTATGGTTTTACCAATCTTAAAGACATCGATTAACCAAGACATTCAATCTCACCTATTTGTTTAATAAAAATTAAATTTTAACTGACAAAATATAGATAAAAACCAATTTAAACTGGAAAACTAAAAGGTCGTCTTCTTTCATACAGAAAAACAATGAAAAACATCAAAAAAGTAATAACCTACATTGTCTACAAATTTTCTACATATCCTACCAATTCTCGACATTGTCTACTCAACTATCAATTATCTACGCTATTTTCGACACCAACATGGAGACAATTTGGAAATACCCGTTGACGCACAACACTGATCATCATATCAATCGTAACAGATTAATTTATGGTATGAGGCTTTTTTATCGTGAGCTTTTAAATCGTTATACATGGAGACAAACGTTTGATTCAATATCTGGTGGTATTCTGGGGTAATAAATAATATTGAACTCACTAAAATCGACATTTTTGTACATATCTGAGGTCTATATCGTCTGAGGCCAGTTCCGTCTAATCTACTTTATGTGGTCTAAGATTTGATTGATTAGTTGATGATAATAACTGTTTTGCGATGCAATTTTTCTTAGGCAAATTATATGGGTGGTTTTCATGTAATCACTGAATTGTAGTTAGGTATATTGTAATAAGTTCTGGAAACCATCTTGATATCATTGCTACATCAAAACTTGCCATTTACAATATGCAAGTTTACAAAACCAATAGAGATAAAATTATAAAGGTAAGAATGTTAGGACATAGGAAAATAAATTTAATTTTTACTAAATTTTATTTATTTTGCTTACACATTTTGCGAGTATTTCAGTATCCAGATGATCTGGGTCCCTGGTCACTCGGACGTCACGGGAAACTGCAGGGCAGATGAACTAGCTAGGTACGGTACGACTCTCCAGATGCAACCGGAAAGGGCAGGTCTGGGGAGGCCTATAGCAGCGCTCAAATTGACGCTCAGTAAAAAGGCAATCGCCTTAACAGATGAGAGGTGGACCAACACTCTCACGTGCAGGGTAGCAAAACAGGTTTGGCCAAAACTGGACCTGCGGCGCTCCAAGGCACTTGTATCCCTGGGAAAATGAGATTTAGGATTGGTCGTAGGGATACTAACAGGACACTGCCTTTTTGGGGAACATGCGAGAAGGCTGGGTCTAGAGACGAATGACTTTTGTAGAAGTTGTATGGACGAAGAGGAGGAAGAGACGCTAGTTCACTTCCTATGCTCATGTCCGGCACTATCATACAAAAGACGTAAGTACTTGGGTGTGTACAACATGGACAGCCTTTCTGAGCTCGCGGACTGTAGGGTGCGAGATATTTTACGCTACATCAGTAGCTCTGGTTGGTTTCAGCGGGAGTAAGGGGAGATTGGATCCTGTGGTATCACAATGGGCCATTATTAGCCTAAGTGAGCGATAGCAGCCACTCTAACCTAACCTAACCTAACCTACACATTTTGTTCACGTTTCTATACCCGTCATGCGTTGTTGACATAGGCATTATTAATGCATTATGTGTTTACGCGAGATTTCCTTATTATTAAAAACATTTCCATGAAAATTAGGACATGAATGAACTAATTGACTTCAAATTATTTACTTTTAATACATGCATACTGCTATGTGTTTCGTTTTTATTCCATAAACCAACAACACTACACTATGTTGATTGTTTCCATTCATAAGCAAAACTAAACAAGACATCAAAAGTATACATATTAACCACCACTACTAGGAAAATAATGTAGTATGATTGTACATGTGCGTATTTTAAATTTTAGGTTAGCCTCCAAATTTATTTGAGTAAAGGACCCTCTTAAGGCGACTTCGCTATTTCGTCATTATGTTGCCTGATACTGATACTGACAATACACGCTCGCATGCTGTTGATGTTGGACGTATTGTAAGTAAAGCCTCATGCAAGCGTGCCGCCATTGCTATTCCTTCTGTTGGTTTTCCATGCTCCCCTATAAATTTGAACTCCTTTTCAATATTACCTTTATTAGACGAACCAGATGAAACTTCTGGCTTCGGCACACAAAAGGAATTGAGGCATTGCCAAAGCTCGCTGTATGATGTAGATGATGAAACGTCTTCATCAAAAGAGCTTATAACAGCTGCATCCTGCTGAGTCACTGAAAATAAGCGACTGTATAGCACTTTAGCTGATTGTTTGATTAATGTTTTTGAGGAATATGTAAAAAATTCGCTGGATTTGGGGTAGCGTCCATGATGAAGAAAATATAAGAGTGATACAATTTCTACGTTTCGGCGTTGATGGTTGCTATAGTTATCGCATCAAACAATTCGAGAGACAAGGGAGTATTCAATTTTTTCAGTTGTTGCAAAATATAGGAAAGTGTACCCTCCGCAGACAATAGGTTTGATTCCTGTTTACTAAATTCTTCAACTGCCAACTTAAGCGGCTCAATGACGTCTGCAACTTCCGTTAGAATTTCAATATTGCCTTCGGGACCAACACCGAGTTTATCTAAAGCAGAGTTAACGTATGTGTTTAATTTCAGGAAACGCTTGATAGATGTACCTAGTGTTTTCCACCGAGTTCTCCAGTCAAGTATTAGTTTTAATAATTTTCCCTCTTTTAAGGTTATTTCTTTATTTAAAACTTCCGTTCGAATCGATGATTTTTTAAAAAACTTAATCATTTCATCCAAAGATTTTTTTATGTTTTGTCGCTAGTTGTTGAACGTGCATCATCTATAGTTAAATTGTCGCCATCACCAGGTTCATTATAATTGCTGGAGTCACTGAAGTTATCCTCATCTTCATATTCTTCATCTTGCGTATTGATGGTGGTTGCGTTAGGATTTTTATACATAACCTTATAAGAACAGCTAAATGAATTGCGTGGTTGTAACACAATTGACTTTCAATATTTATTAGCATGCCATATTTTACCATCATGAGTAGATGCCACGATATCATTGTCTAGATTAAGACCACATTCAACTAAACGTTGTCTAACCAGTTCCTCAGTTTTTTCTGAGGTACAGCTGTCCGTTATGTGCACAAGCCCCAAGACGAACGATTCAGCGGTAGAATGAACCGTAACATTTAAGAATCGTCGCATCAAAACATCAGTCCATTCATCAACGGTTATACTAAATTTCTTACTTTCGTTCAATTGACTTACGAATTTAAGCTTAATTTCAGCACGCTTTTCATCGAAAAACTGCATCACATTGTTCTTAATTAATAGACGTATTACTTTTTGGCATAACATAATTACGGCTTCAGATTTTCTTATCGAGTTAAATGAAAACCCATCTTTAGCAGCACATTTTGCTATAATTTCTTGTAAAGATTCTCTTTTTATAAATCTTAACATCGTTGAAGAAGAGCTAGATTTAATTTTTTAATTTTTAATTTTACGAATTATTGTGCATTTCAAAAACAATTGTGGTGCCTCAATTAATGCTGTGCTTAGTAAATGGATGAACTGTTTAGTGAAATATAAAAATTGCATAAAGCATTAGTGTAGTGAGTTACGTCCTATATAATTATTGTTTCTTATATTCTGTGGACTGTAGTACAGTGAAAGGTCAAAAGTTTGAAACAATCCTAAAATTCCGTGCATAATCAAACTAACTAAATCTATGAGTGCATGCATACACATCCGCCAATAGTCGAATTGCAAGTCGAATGAAATAAGCGTAATTGACACTTAGTGAACTTATTAATTAATATAATTACAACTAAAATAATGATTACATAACTAAGACATTACTATATAATCCAAATAAAATATTAGTGATTAAAATAATATTGGGGTGTGGCAAAAAAAAAACCGATAAATTACGCAAAAATAAGCGGATAATAACCTGGAGCTTTAACGGATTATATCGTACCGTTTTCGTAAAAATGACCCGTCTGGACGCAACAACATCAACATCAGGTTTTTGGTCATTTTTTTCCTCTAATAAACTTTAAAACCGCAATATTAATTAAATAATATAATTCAAAACCTAATTTAATTTGAAATAATAAATTTTTTTTCTAATTTAATTAAGTTAGATTTAATCATATTGTTATATTTTTTTTTCCCTCTAAACATATTTTTTTTTTGTCGTAGGCAAAATATTTCAAATATTATATTTTCTTTTTTTTTCTAATCATTTAAACATTACTTTTTCATTATTATCGCTGATGAGATAATAATTTTAAATTATTTGAAATAATTTGTTCTTAAATAATTATTATTAGATTTAATAACTTAAATTTTTACTACTAACAAAACTAATCTTATTTAAATAATTTTTTTTTTCCTAAATTTTTTGCTTTTCTATCAATCAAACGGTAAATAAAATTTCGTTGTTAGCTTTAATTGATCCAAAATCAAAATCTTTTCTTGATCTTCATTTCTAAGGCTATGTTATTTAATTGGGTTAACATGGCCCATTATTTTTCTTTCTGAGTGTGTGAAATTTCAACAAGATGAGTTAAAGTTAAATTAGTGATTTTGGAGAATAGTGATTAGTGATTTAGGTAGTGCAACATGTAAGTGGCGAGGAGGTGAAAACTTTCTGGTAGGTATATATCATTGCCTGGTTCCAACTCTCCGTCCAACCGGTATCCTTTTATAATGTAACCTGTGACCGCCAGGGATCGGTTTGCTAAAGCTTCATTAACCCACCCCATCCACTGAGCCATTGCTGGTAAGTACCAACCGCCTTGAGGCCTCTTAGCAAATGAATTAACTACTTAATTCTGATAACGATTGAGTATTTGTAGCGAGGAACCACGCTCTAGGTGTGTTCTAACCCACTCATACTACGTGACGATCGTTACAATGGAGGGCATAGGATACACCATTCGACTGAAAAATTTTCATACGATTTTTCCGAAATATTTCGAAAATTTTTCTAGGAATCCTAGAACGTTTGCCTCCTTTACTCGCATTTTGATACTTCCAGCCGTGGAACGATATTCATGATAAAAATATCAATTCCGAATGACAAACTTATTGCATTGCGTTTCGATATTTCGGAAATTCCATACAAACGTGGGTAACCCATTAAAAGGGGTTGCTTAATGGAATCTTTGAACTCGTTCAATTTATTCCCGATCCCGTGAGCGTATATAATTTCTAGAATTAATTGGCCGTATTTCGGAAATTTCTTAAAATTCTTAACAATTTATGAAATTTTAGATTCCCGATAGGGTATGTGACAACCCCCACACATCATTGATAGTCATAAGAATCGATAGTAATCATCATATTGGAGGATAGCAAAACACTTCCAGTCTAAAAAATCCTTAAATCCCTCAAACTTCTTTTTCATTGTTGAGTGATATTTATTTTTTCCCCTATTTCCTGCATCAAATTAGTATTTTATGCAAGTTTTTTGATTTTCAACCCCCTCCTAGGAGTTGTTTCATCCCGGGAGATCCAAAATTTTTGAACAAATAATAAAAATCTTGACTTTCCGAGATACGTATTTCATAGTAAAAAACTTTCGGATTTTTTCATGTTTTGTAGGGAAAATTATGGAGAATCGCTCTTACACCTCCAAATTCAAGTGCGGTTGAAACCATTCAAAGCGGATGATTCATGAAATTTTTGGACGTGCAAACCTTTATCCCAATTTCGCGATCTTATATATTTTTTCTAGAATTATTCCACCAAATTGCGAAATTTTCTTGGAATTTTTAACAATTTTTACAAATTTCACCCCCGTTAGGGGATGTTTCATCCCTAAACATCATTGATATCGGTAAGAATCTATGTTAATGATCATAATTGAGGAGGACAAAGAACTTTCAGTCGAAAAAATCAGATGTCCTGAGCGAATTTCCAGAATCGTCTCTAGGGGTGGTTAACCCTCTGAGAAAGGGTGGTTTCGAAAAACCCTCGAACACGTCAACCTTATTTTTTTATGGTGTAATATAAATTATTTCCAGAATTTTTCGCATCAATTTCGAATTCTTAAGCAATTTTTTTGATTTTTCAATCCCTTCCTTGGGGTAGTTTCACCCCCTAGGTAGTACCAAAATTCTTGAAAAAATAATATATAATGGAAGTTTCTGAAATACCTATTTTGGAATAAAAAACTTGCAGATTTTTTCATGTTTTTTGAGGAAAATTATCGAAAGTCACTTTTTTACCCCCAACTTCAAGGGCGATTTTCACCCCCTTAGAAGAGGATTGAGCACTTAAAAAAATACGTGTCACTTATTTTCCACTCCTCTACAACATAATAAAGTTTCATCGAAATCGGAGCCGGATACCTGGAGACCCTTCCTTGTAAGAGCACGGTTTGCTATAAATTATCTTACCAATATAATTATTTGGTCCAATGTAATAAATTTAATTATAGGGAAAAAACGTATAAAAACGACTGCTTGTAATGCTCGGGATGAATTGGTTAGTAAACATTGAGTCGTGTATAATAAACGTAACTTGAACTTAACTTGTGATGTGAAATAAAAAAAAAAAAATAAATAAAATTAGTTTAAATCCAGCTGATCACAAAAACATAAATAAAACTGGATGATCTACTTATAAAATTTTTTTTTTATATCATGAATAAATGATAATAATAAAAAAATAATATTAAAAATCAATAAGAAGTTATTCTAAATGAAACAACCTTATTATGTTTTTGATTTGTGTATCAGACATTTTTGTGCTGTGATTATGTGTACTGTGTAGTATTTGGCTATGCAAACAGTTTTGTTTGAAATAATGATTTTATAAATTAAAGCCAGCTAATTTATTTGAATAAACTATGTATAAACTGTGATAGTTAATGATTGCACCTATTAAAATAAGTTCTGTTATATCATATGACAAAAAAATATGTAAATTAATTAGTTGAAAAGAACGGAAAAAATAAACTAAATGTTTTGTAGTCATATCTCATATATTATGAATGGAAATTATGTTAAGTGAATAAAATTAAAAAAAACTTAAAACTAATAAAGTTAAACAAATAGTGATACAAAGATTACACGTCATAATTAAACATCCAAATAACCATACATTATATGGAATTTGTAAACAACCAAAAATTATCAACGAAATAAATGAATGTGACATAAACATAAAATCTACTTGATGGTGATCGCAGTATTATATTTTGTTAACATGATGGCCGCCATCGGAATTCAATGCTTCAATTGCAGTGTGAGTCGACGAACTTTTTTGTTATAATTTATAAATTTTTCTAATTAAATTTTTTTTTTGTTAAATTATTAATTTAATTATTTGTTAAAATTTTTCTTTTTATAATTTACAATAATTTAATCTTTTCTTGTTTTTCTAAGTTTTTAAATATTTATTAATTTTTTTTGAAAAAACAAAATATTATTAACATTTTTTTTGTATTATATTCAATAACAATATACAAATTTTCATATAGTATTTAGATAGAAAATGCGCATGAATAGGTTTGAATTTGATATTTATTACTTAAATTGTTATGGCTTGCTTTAATTTCTTTCATTCGATTAATTCAATTTAAATTATTTTTAATAAAAATTATTGTATATTATGTATGTCAATTATCAGTATGAAAAATTTTGCGTTTGTTAGTGCATAAATCAAAAATGGCGTAATTTGAACACCACATGGGAACTCCACTGATGTAAGTATGGTGCGTATGTTGGGTTGTTGCAAGTTTCCTTTCTTCTTCATTTCTTTTGTATGCGGTATTGTAAGCATCGACACATTTCAACAGTTACACCCACCCCAGGCTGAGCAGCTGGCAGAAAAACCGCGATAGTTGGAAAAAATGTGTTGATGAAATACATTTCTGTTAACAACCAGTCGTCTTGATGGAGGCTTGTTCGTTACACCGGTTGTACGATTTTCACAAAAACCGATCTCGTCAGAGCATACCACTTCATTCCGATTACTCCTGACGACAGTAACAAAAATCGCAATTACCACACCATTTGGCCTATACCAATTCACCCGAATGCCATTTGGACTTAGAAATGCTGCACAAACATTTCAGCGTTTCATCAACGAAGTGGTGAGAGATCTCGATTTCTTTTTTGTATACATCGACAACATTCTCGTAGCTTCAAAAGACGAGACGCAACACCGCTCATTTGGAAAAACTCTTCCAAAAACTATCAAAGTACGGTGTCAATATTAACACAGCAAAATGTGTGTTTGGGACAAATAATCTTGACTTTCTCAAGCACAAGATTACAGCTAATGGCATTCTGCCGTCGAGGGACGAATTAATCCAATTAGAGAATTACCAGCACCTCAAAGCGTTAAGCAAATCCAACAATTCGTGAGCATGGTAAATTACTACCACCGATTTATACCAAAGCTTGCAGAGTACTTGCCCCAATTCATACGCATTTGGCAAGCCTTCTAAAAAAGCCCAAAACTCCACAAAATTTTGCTTGGACTGAAGAATGTCAAAAAGCATTCCTTGGAAAATGCAACCAAATATAGCATCACTACTGATGCATCCAACACAGCAATAGGCGTGGTCTTACAACAACTAAATAGTAGGACCTGGGAGCCCCTTGAATTTTTCTCCAAAATGCAGCAACCGCTCACTAGAGCATTTACCTCTAAAGCGGAATGAAATCCAAGGCAAGCACGCCACTTAAATTATGTCTCTCAAATCACGACAGACACACAAAATATTCAAGGCAAAGACAATGTGGTTGCCGTTGCAGTATCTCGGACTTCCGACCACGATCTTGCCTCCGCAGCATCCCGCTGCGACATCACAACGGTCGCAAAGGCACAAGCTAGCGTTCAAGAACTTCAAGATTTACTCTCTAGTTCTACAAATCGGCGCACTTCCAAATGGAAATTAGAAAAATTTCTATTAGCTGATGTAACAATTTTAGGTGAAATATATACGGGTAACAATCGCCCGTATATTCCAGAGTCACTGCGTCGAACAATCTTCGACACTCTGCATAATATTTCACACCCAAGTGTACGAGCAACCCGCAAACTCGTAACTTTAAGGTATTTTTGGACAAGTATATGAACAGAGATTAAACCCTTTGGGCGACATCTTGTTTATCCTGCCACAAATGCAAAGTACAAAGACATACCAAATCACCTCACGGGAATTTCCAAATTCCACCAGGTAGATTTGAGCATATCCATTTAGATATTGTTGGAATACTTCCACCATCTAATGGATTCACATATATCATAACCTGCGTTGATCGTTTTGGGGATGGGATTTGGTAAGTTACATGAAAATGGGATTCTTAAATGATTTTTGGAAGAAGTTCTAACGTATGGCAAACTGGAATGAGACTCGGCCATTTTCTAACCGATTATGATGGGATTGGGTGAGTTGGAAGGAAATGATATTTTTGGAGGATGTTCTGGAATATAGCTACCTGGGAAGGAACCCAGCCACTTCCTAGCCGATTATGATTGGATTGTGTAAGTTGGGCGGAAATGGAATTCTTAAATGAGTTTTGGAGGAAGTTCTGGAATATAGCTACCTCGGATAGAATTCGGCCATTTGATAAACGATTTTGATGGGATTGGGTAAGTTGGGTGGAAATGGGATTCTTAAATTATTTTTGGAAGAAGTTCTGAAATATGGCCATCTGGGACGGAACTCTGAAATTCCTTAACCGATTATGATGGGATTGGATATGTTGGATGGAAATGGGATTCTTAAATGATTTTTGGAAGAAGTTCTGCAATATGGTCATCTGGGATGGAACTTGGCCATTTCCTAAACGATTATAATGAGATTGGATGTGTTGATCGGAAATGAGATTCTTAAATGATTTTTGGAAGAAGTTCCGGCATATGGCCAACTGGGACGGAACTCGTCGATTTCCTAACCGATTATGATGGGATTGGGTAAGTTGGGTGGAAATGGGATTCTTAAATGATTTTTGGAAGAAGTTCTGGCATATGGTTAACTGGACGGAACTCGACCATTTCCTAACCAATTATGATGGGATTGGGTAAGTTGGAAGGAAATAAGATTTTTGGAGGAAGTTCTGGAATATAGCTACCTCGGATAGAATTCGGCCATTTGAAAACCGATTTTGATGGGATTGAGTATGTTGGGTGGAAATGGGATTCTTAAATTATTTTTGGAAGAAGTTCTGAAATATGGCCATTTGGGACGGAACTCTGAAATTCCTTAACCGATTATGATGGGATTGGGTATGTTGGGTGGAAATAGGATTCTTGAATGAATTTTGGAAGAAGTTCTGGAATATGGCCACCTGGGACGGAACTCGGTAGTTTTTGAACCGATTATGATTAAATTGGGTATATTGGGTGGAAATGGGATTCTTAAATAACTTTTGAAAGAAGTTCTGGAATATGGTCATCTGGGACGGAACTCTGTAATTTCTTAACCGATTATGATGGGATTGGATATGTTGATCGGAAATGAGATTCATGAAAGATTTTCGGAAGTAGTTCTGGCATATGGCCAACTGGGACGGAACTTGGCCATTTCCTAACCGATTATGATTGCAGTAGATAAGTTGGATGGAAATTGAATTCTTAAATGATTTTTGGAAGAAGTTCTGGTATATGGCCAACTGGGGCAAAACTCAGCCATTACCTAACCGATTATGATGGGATTGAGTAAGTTGGACGAAAATAGGATTCTTTAATGTTATTTGGAAGAAGTTTTGAGATATTGCCACTTGGGACGGAACTCCGCCATTTCCTAACCGATGATGATGAGACTAAATGGTGTTGGATGGAAATGGGATTCTTAAATGACTTTTAAAAGAAGTTCGCTAATATGGTTTGCTGGGGCGGAACTCGGTAATTTCTAAACCGATTATGATTGGATTGGATGTTTTACTGGGAACATAAATTTTTAAATGATTTAAATATTGTGTATTAATTTCTCGAAATCTCCAGAAATCTCGATGTACCGCGTAGGCCATTTCCTTCTCAAAACATTGTACGTATTCACGTCCTATGTCCGTACACGTAGTACAGACACCTACTTTTTTATTTAGAGTTCATCTCACAATTTCAATCACTGTTGAATGGGCTCTTTCAATGATCTCGTTTAAGTCACTTCCTTGTGAAGGTTTTAAATAGTCTTTGACTCCCAAGGTTTTCAGGTAGTCTATGATGATTAGACTTACTAGGGCCCTCGCTCGTTGTCCATTCTAATTAGTCTTGGTGGCGGGAAGTAATGTAACACTTTGGTGAGTTTATCTCGTATATGCGGGATTGATTTGCTTGATTAATTTACTGAATTTCGAGAACTTGTCCACACACGACAAAAGCTTTCGTTTTCCATTCCCATGATGTCCATTTAAAATATATCCGCTGGGTAGTCCATAATCGGCTTTTTTCTGAAGCTGGACATGACTTGGATGTCTGTCGTACTTGTTGATATTACACTTATTACAACTTGGTGTATTTCTTGATCAAACCTGACATGTGAGAGAACCTGACAAATTTCGGAACGTTACTATTTACGTTCCGAAATTTGTTTTTTTTTCTCGAGATGGCTACGATGTGATCATGACTTCGGCTCTTACGTCGGTGGTGATTGGTTACGTATTGTTCACTGGTCCGAATAGTGCATGAGATGTTAATGCAATTTATTGGAGCCATGAGACGCTTTTTCATGGAGTGAGATTTTGATGTTTGGCCACATAGTTAAAATGTTGCTTCTGCGATCCACAAACGATCCTTATATTCTTTTAGCGTATCACGTCAGCAATTTGTCCCTATACTTTGGAAAAATTGTCCTTCAACTTTTGTGTTAATTTCGATAACTCCAGCTGCTGATCTGATTTTAAATGTAAACTTGGTCGGGATTTATATTTTATGTAGGGTATGTGATAGTAAAACTAAGTCTTTGAACAAAATGGGCTAACAACAATACTATTTCGGTGCGACTTATCGGTACCAAGATTTTCACATCATAACAGGTTCTTATATAGTTATGCTGATTAAGTGATCGCAATAGATCAGACAATTTTGTTTCATATGCTGCTTCTATGGGGATTTTAGCTCACCACCATCCGGCCAAGTACCGAAGGTAGTACCGACCAAACGGGACAGTGGTTTAAGCTTTGGTGTTTGGATCGGGAGGTACCGGGTTCGAATCCCGATAGAAGCAGGATGCAAAGTGAAATTTCATCAACAGATTACGATCTCTGCTAAAATGTAACACATATATGACTTCCTGTCGGTTTGCAAAACCCATGGGCCGGCCCATCTTAGATGCCACGGTGCTGCCCAAAGCTACTCTCTCTCTCTCTCTCTCTAGCTACTCTGCTTAGAGGCAAGCAATCTTAAGGCTCATTAATAATTTTATTTGTTTATCTCATAAAACATGCCAACTAAATGCCTATAAATTATTGGAAGGTACTTGGATCGAATTTCTTCAAAATTTTAAATATTTTTTTGTGTTTTTTACGGCCCATTTTCAGATGATATATTTAAAATTTTCTGTAGATTTATAAACTGCAATTTTTGTAATCAACTTGTTTCTCGTCAACACCTAAGACTTAACAAATCAAATTATTATTTCGTTTAAAACAAATCGTAAAAAACTGCGTTTTCTCAAACATACATAAAACATAAACCTTGTACTTTTCCATTTTGTGAAAGCTCTTAAGAAACGTAGCCAGATTACACGTTTGGTAATTCGACTTAACTTGTACAAACAATTTGGTAATGCCTACGTTTATTTATACGTGCTGCAAAAAATCCTTTACGCTAAAGCTCCATCGAAAATAATTTTCATCACTTAATACTCTTCATCATCTCGCATGTATATATGAAATATTGTATTTGTATGACAAGCTGATTGTTGTTGTGATTTTTTTTTGTATTCGTACGTTTTATTAAATGAAAATAAAACTACAACCTTTCATTTTCCGACATACACACACAGCACACATCAAGAGTGGAACAATAACTGGAAAAAGAAAATTATAAATGTGTATGATTATGTTTAGTCAAACATAATATGAATTGTATGTAACGTAAGCATATATACAACACCGTACATCTATGCATAGAGATATGGGAAAAAGTTCTCTTAAGGATTTTCTGCTTCTGGTTTTGTTTTCCCACATTTCGGTTCCATGCGGTATTGATTTAGGATTTAACGTTATGTAATTTTCATCATCGTTATAAATGTAAATGTTAGGATTTTTTACTTTTGTGTGGTGGCAAAAAATATTTTTTTGTGCTTTCTAATGGATAACATACACACACACACACACACACACAGCAAAAAACAACATTCATAATAATAGAAAAATATCAACAACAACAACAACAACAACAACAGGAAGATATGAAAATGGTATAAAGCCGAGCAAGCTTAATTTTTTCCCGTAATTTTTTTTGTTGGGTTGTCAATGATGAAGATACAACAAATTTTGAATATATTCTCTATATACTCGTATGAATTTATTTTTTATCAATTCAGCAAAATTTTTTATTTTTGTAATAAACATGCGACTATAATAAGGTGAGATTGTTGTGTACATGGATTTGGTTTATGCGCGGGACGAAGAGGGTGAATATATTAAAATTGCAAATTTGTTCAAAAAATTGATGACTTGTACGAACATAGTAAGGAATACTACCAAAACCTCAAATTTAAGTAAAAGCTTTCATCCAGAAATGTATTTATTGATTCAGTTTTAGAAAAAAATCTTATGTTGTTTGGTCTCTTCAAACAATACGTTATACATTTTTTTGAGCTTTTGGAAGGTTTTACTTATGAATCTTAATATTTTAAAGCTTTCAACTTTATACTTGTCATAGCTGACGGTTGATTATCGATTAATGATGATAGTTAAAAATATTTTTGTACAAATTTTAGACAATTTAAATTTATAATATGTATGTAAATTAAATTCTAGGTGTCTTAGAAAATCGGTGGTGTAGTCGATGGAAAAGTTTGAACATGAAGGCTTAAAATAAAGTTAAACCGATGTGTAAACATAAGTTCATGCAATTGATTTATGCGGATAGTAATAAGTACTGCCATATAGCCATTCAATTTTTAGAAGAGAAGGGAATTTTGGATTTTATATAAAAAAAATTAAAAATGTTAATCATTTAGATTAAGGATAACAGTTTTCTAAAAAAAATACAACATAGAGAGCGAAGTCGCGAGACGAACTGAAAAACCTTGAAACCCTATCAATTCCACGATAAATAAAATCCGTATCTTCAGCCAAATATAACCAGTTTATACTCGTTTTGCCGAATTAAATGGCCAGTATAGGAATAGTTGCCAAAAGGCTACTATGACGGCCAAAACCAAGGTAGCAACTTCCATTGATAAGCAAACTATACTATGTCTGAAATTTTACGGACCTCTTCTTCTGTTACGTTTAATAAACCAAATGGCTAAAACCCTGGAAGTGTAGTTGTCGGATGAACAGATTATGCCATTGTTTTGGCTTGGCTACGAAAACCATCAATAAAATGAAAAACTAAACAGCATATGCTGATGCAATACGACCAATAGAATTCAGATCAGCATTAACTACAATCGTAAGAGCAGCTTAAGGTGTTTTCTTTGATTGAATAATCGGTTTTTTTTACCAGGACAAATGCACAAAAAAAATTTTTTTGTTCCAAATTATGGAATGTCGCTCCAATTATGAAAGGTTATTTAATTTTGAATAATAATACGTTTAAATTGGACCGAAACAACGTTTAGTTTTCGAGTAATCGTCGATTGAATAATTGTTTTTTTTTACCAGGACAAATGCACAAAAAAAATATTCTTGTTCCAAATTATGGAATGTCGCACCAAATATGAAAGGTTATTTAATTTTGAATAATAATACGTTTGAATTGGGCCGAAACAACGTCTAGTTTTCGAGTAATCGTCGATTGAATAATCGGTTTTTTTTACCAGGACAAATGCACAAAAAAAATTTTTTTGTTCCAAATTATGGAATGTCGCTCCAATTATGAAAGGTTATTTAATTTTGAATAATAATACGTTTAAATTGGACCGAAACAACGTCTAGTTTTCGAGTAATCGTCGATTGAATAATTGTTTTTTTTTACCAGGACAAATGCACAAAAAATATATTTTTGTTCCAAATTATGGAATGTCGCACCAAATATGAAAGGTTATTTAATTTTGAATAATAATACGTTTGAATTGGGCCGAAACAACGTCTAGTTTTCGAGTAATCGTCGATTGAATAATCGGTTTTTTTTACCAGGACAAATGCACAAAAAAAATATTTTTGTTCCAAATTATGGAATGTCGCTCCAATTATGAAAGGTTATTTAATTTTGAATAATAATACGTTTAAATTGGGCCGAAACAACGTCTAGTTTTCGAGTAATCGTCGATTGAATAATCGGTTTTTTTACCAGGACAAATGCACAAAAAAATTTTTTTTGTTCCAAATTATGGAATGTCGCTCCAATTATGAAAGGTTATTTAATTTTGAATAATAATACGTTTAAATTGGGCCGAAACAACGTCTAGTTTTCGAGTAATCGTCGATTGAATAATCGGTTTTTTTTACCAGGACTAATGGACAAAAAAAATATTTTTGTTCCAAATTATGGAATGTCGCACCAATTATGAAAGGTTATTTAATTTTGAATAATAATACGTTTAAATTGGGCCGAAACAACGTCTAGTTTTCGAGTAATCGTCGATTGAATAATCGGTTTTTTTTACCAGGACAAATGCACAAAAAAATATTTTTGTTCCAAATTATGGAATGTCGCACCAAATATGAAAGGTTATTTAATTTTGAATAATAATACGTTTGAATTGGGCCGAAACAACGTCTAGTTTTCGAGTAATCGTCGATTGAATAATCGGTTTTTTTTACCAGGACTAATGGACAAAAAAAATATTTTTGTTCCAAATTATGGAATGTCGCACCAAATATGAAAGGTTATTTAATTTTGAATAATAATACGTTTGAATTGGGCCGAAACAACGTCTAGTTTTCGAGTAATCGTCGATTGAATAATCGGTTTTTTTTACCAGGACAAATGCACAAAAAAAATATTTTTGTTCCAAATTATGGAATGTCGCTCCAATTATGAAAGGTTATTTAATTTTGAATAATAATACGTTTGAATTGGGCCGAAACAACGTCTAGTTTTCGAGTAATCGTCGATTGAATAATCGGTTTTTTTTACCAGGACAAATGCACAAAAAAAATATTTTTGTTCCAAATTATGGAATGTCGCTCCAATTATGAAAGGTTATTTAGTTTTGAATAATAATACGTTTAAATTGGGCCGAAACAACGTCTAGTTTTCGAGTAATCGTCGATTGAATAATCGGTTTTTTTTACCAGGACAAATGCACAAAAAAAATTTTTTTGTTCCAAATTATGGAATGTCGCTCCAATTATGAAAGGTTATTTAATTTTGAATAATAATACGTTTAAATTGGGCCGAAACAACGTCTAGTTTTCGAGTAATCGTCGATTGAATAATCGGTTTTTTTTACCAGGACTAATGGACAAAAAAAATATTTTTGTTCCAAATTATGGAATGTCGCACCAATTATGAAAGGTTATTTAATTTTGAATAATAATACGTTTAAATTGGGCCGAAACAACGTCTAGTTTTCGAGTAATCGTCGATTGAATAATCGGTTTTTTTTACCAGGACAAATGCACAAAAAAAATATTTTTGTTCCAAATTATGGAATGTCGCACCAAATATGAAAGGTTATTTAATTTTGAATAATAATACGTTTGAATTGGGCCGAAACAACGTCTAGTTTTCGAGTAATCGTCGATTGAATAATCGGTTTTTTTTACCAGGACTAATGGACAAAAAAAATATTGTTGTTCCAAATTATGGAATGTCGCACCAATTGGGGGACGATGGTGAACCGTCGTATGAAGAAGACGTGTTTTCGTTTCTTTCCGAAAACTAAAATAAAATAAAATATAATAAAGTGAAGTGTAGTTTAGATAAATAAATATGTATTTAATATAACAAATTAAAGTGTTGTGTTTATTTTGTTTGTTTTATTGGGTGTAATAATTTTTTTTTTTTTCAATTAATTATGAGTGTAATGTAAATTATTGGTGCAGTGTAGTGATAATAAAAATGGTTTTTTTAGTGCGCAAATAATAAAATACACTGATACTTTGTTGTGTGTGCTGTGTGGTTTTTTTGTGATGTGTTAGTGTTAGTGTTCAATTTTTGGTAGTGTTCCATCTACTTCTTGGTGATATTTACAAAACCACCAAATGCTTTCCATTTCATTTAATGTACATCGGATTATATGTACAAATTGTTGGTTGAAATGATCTACGGTTTGTACCAAGCGGACACACATGCATAAATCGATCAATAAATTAAAAATATGTGTATCTATGCGTATAGTGAAGCATTGCTATATGTATTCATATGCGCATGGGCATACAATTTGATGCGGTTGGCTTTGATTGTATGTGAGTTCGCTTTATTTATTTGATCCTAATTCTATTGTGTTCTATTCTCTTTTATTTTGTTTTATTTGTGTTGCAATGCTCATGATCTCTTATGATCGTATGCATATTCAAATTATTGTTCTAGGTGCAGGAAATGTGTATTATGAGTTTTTGGTGGTGGTGGATATTCAGTATATTGTTTGTTGTTGTTTTTTATAAGGATAATTTAATTTGTGTGACGTGAAAGGAATGACGTAAGAGAGCGAGAGATAGGATTTATATGTATTTGACCATACTCAGAATGAAAGAATAAAAACTATACCAGAAATTACGTTTTATTTTGCTGTCATTTAAAACAATAGCAGAGCGGAAATTTTCGTCCAAAAATAAAAAAAAAAAAAACAAACTTAACAAATGCAACAACAAAACTCAAACAAATTTTAGTACGTTGAATTGCATGTTTATTATTTTGTATCCCTTTAGTGATTTACTAACACAATTGTGCGGGTAGGGCAAAAGTACCATGTCAAAATTTAGTTTTGTGTTTTTTGAACCAACTTACACATTTGTGAATTCCTTTTTAACTTATTTTCGTTCGAAAAAATACTATATCAATACACACAATTGTGTTGGTTTTACTACAAATGAAGCGAAATTTTTTATCAACAACGCCATTACATACTATGGTTTTTACTCACACATTTGTGTGGGTTGGACTAAAATTGAGTCAATTTTTTGTTTTCTTGGTTGAAAAAGGGATATATATGAATTTGGAATTGTTCGTGTATTTTATCTTTTCTATTAACAAAATATTCAAGTACACATATACTAATATGAATATAAAATCACAATTACACTGTAGAATTGTATTTTCTAAACCTAATCTAAAAAAATAATTTATCGAATCGCGGTAATTTAAACCGCATATAAATATGTTTTATAATTTTAAACACATATTTGTTGATAGTAATACGTTTATACTAGCCGTAAAGTCAAATTGGAATAATAATTTTTTGTCTTCGTTTCTTACGGTATTTCTGTTATTTTTTTGTTATCCCGTCTATGGTTGGCCCATTAGTATGGTAATAATAAATAGTTGTTTAATTGCGAAGCCGTTCACTATGGCACGGTTCGGAGCAGGATGTGGTAGGGCGGGGCGTCGCAGGGCGATGCATGGTGCGGAGCGGGGCCGATGGAGGAGGTGCATCGCGGGACAGTGCATGGTACGGAACAGGACCTTTAAAACATTGTTGGGTGAAGCTTAGAGGATTTTTTCAGCTTAATTTGTTAAATATTTTTTTATTGAATACGTTTAGTAATTAGTATCTTATCAAGTAGAGATTTGCCTTCACCTAGAGTAATTAGACAGTATACTATATAGAATTATAGCTGTTTTACGTTATAATAAAATATCCCTTCACCTAACAATATATAACATTATTTTAATTTAAATCGCTAATACTCGATCGTTTCAAAATATGTAGATCAAAAATTTTAATAAATATTTATAAATAATACGTTTTGCGATCGCTCTTGAAGTAAAATGAATTTTCAAAAATGAAATGCAAATGCAGTAAAAAACGAATAGTGA
The DNA here is from genome assembly GCA_947310385.1 of Nephrotoma appendiculata. Taxonomy (NCBI): domain Eukaryota; kingdom Metazoa; phylum Arthropoda; class Insecta; order Diptera; family Tipulidae; genus Nephrotoma; species Nephrotoma appendiculata. The sequence goes on from OX371224.1 coordinate 65,909,300, forward strand.
GCAAAATTGAGAAACTAAAAGGGTTCATGATTCATGTTTAATTTTTGTGTTAGCGAACGGGATCTACTGCTATTGTATTGAACGATCGAATAGCGAATATAATTTCTTCCCGCATTGTTCTTGATGACTGAATGGTAAAACGGAATATTTTTGTTTCTTTTCATTATTCTTGTTGATCAGTGGCCCTGTTCCTATGTGTGATGCGAGGGCGGGTGTACAGAATTCATATTTGATTTCAAATAAGAATCGTACGAATCTGATTCAATTCAAATATGAATTTTCCATTTTTTTTTTTCGTATCGTGTTCAGAAATAGGGCTGCAGTCCTGCAGTATTACAAATAACACTGTTCGATCGGTGTACAGTGAAGTGATTTTTAAACCCTGGTATATATGAATGTGTGTAATGTGTGCATATGCATGTGTGTAGGTATGTGCGTATATGTGTGCATGTTTGATTGTTTTCACCTATTAATAATCATTTTAATATTTTAAAAATTAATTTGATATATTATTATATTAACATTATTTTATATATATGTTTATGATTAATTGTTTTAATTTGTAATACACCCAAGCCTGTGTTTACACGGTAGATTATTCCAAATAATATTTTGTTAAAAAAACCGTATATAAAAATCGAAACAATGTAATTGTTGGATCTTATTAGATTAATAAATTTACCAAAAGTATAAAAAATAAATAATGAACAAAAAAGACCACAAATTCAGGAACTGGGAAATATAAGATTTAATTTTTATTTCATTTTAATCCGATTCATTTTCGGATAGTACGTGCATTCGTTTGTGCCGAGTTTGTGTGAGATTGACAATTTTATCCGTAACAGATTGATTTACTTTTACGTCAAATTCTGTAATATTTCGCTGTGTACCGGTTTTTCATAGCTAATTATAAAGTTCTTTGTAGCGACTCATACAAGAATTTAAATCCTATTTAAATTTGGTGGATGTTTCAGTCATTGGATCACCCAGCATGAAATGATTTCCTAATTTATTTACCAACGGAGACCTTCAAGAATTAAACTGGTAGATAAAGTTATTGGTTCATGCTCGTCGCTGCTGTAGTTTACGTTGATTGTTTATTATGCTATTTCTAGCAACTCTATATCATTAAGCAATCTGTCGGCAATTACTTCATTTTTAGCGTCGGCAGTTGGTTGTGAAGGATTTTGCAATCTCACTATTCGATTGCAAGGTCCCTCACGGCCGGCTGCTTGTGCTGAGTTGATTATTTCCGTGTATACTTCATTTACCACATTTGATTGAACAGTATCTACAATTTTAACACAATCGGGACAAACGTTCTTCCAGCAAGCATTCAAAGTAGATGGTCCTATTTCAGGCACGGAGAAAAATGCATATTTTATACAGTCCAGGATTGAATTTTTTTTTCCACACGCCAACAACAGTTAGCGATTTTTCCTCATCCATTTTATTTGAATATATTTAAATTATCGTCTTACATAATATACTTTAAAAGTTGCAATTATTCCCTAGTCGAGTGGCTACAGAAGAGAAGCTGTATTGGGTAGCAAGAAGACGACTTTTACAATTAAAAGGCATGCCTTTTTATGACCTCCGGAATAAAGTATTTGTTAAATCACTCATTGAATACTGACTCTGTAATCCAGGGTTTCTTATTTGCCATCCAATGAACTAGAATGACTATTTTATTTTTGTTGACCGTGTTATTTCAAAATCGTGCAAAAAAACACCGTGGAGGAACAGGTTTGGGTGTATGTGTAAATATTCAGGACTTTTTTGTAGTTTGATTTAAAGAGATGAGACCTCATATGTGTTACGGCATGGCAAAGGGAAATTGGTTTTTAATTTTTATTTCCGTTTGTAATCACAATTAAATCTTTGATGTGATATCCTTCGGCCTTTTAATGTTAACTGTTTTTTATATTGTTTATTGCTGCTACACTATTTTCTCTAAACTAATTTATCTGGCGCAACAATGTTTCTCGAAACGAGTTCGCAATTCCATGGGAATGACGTATCGTGGCGAGAGATTCGGAATGGGTGGGTGGGATCGTGGATTTTCGGGACGCAGTTGGAGCGTCCTTGCTCTCATCTTTGCGATTGGATGGTTTGTTTTTTTGATGGAAGTTTTCTTAAAGCGGGCTAAGTTTTGAGGGGATTTCTATCGAAGGGGTAGATTGTTTGATTGCGGGGATGGGAGTGGGGACGTTTTGGCTGTGTCTTGGGGGTTTGCGGTTTTGGACTTGCTCATTCTGAGTTTCTCTCCGACGTTATACAAATATCGATTGATTTGAGTTCTAAATCAACGACTTCCTCATGCATCAATTATGTAAAAGCCTTTCGCGTGGTCCTAACTTCCGTTAGTACCGTCACCCCACGTAAATCATGATATTTTTGTTTGATTGAGATGTGCGGAATTGTTGCGTAATCTGTTTCTAGACAGTATACTGCGAAAGATGCATAACATAACTTTTGGGCTGAATTGGAATTCTAGTAAATAGCAATTCTAGCAATTAGCATTAGTTTTGGTGAAGCTGTGTTTGGCTGAGTCATCTCTCAACGGAGTTGTCTTGACGGGTAAGTAGAGGAATAGGATAATTCCTTGGCCGATTGTTTTCGGATTTATTTTGTAGAAACATCCAGCACTTCATCTAGGATTTATGTTGAAATCCCGGTTCAGCTCAACATACCAGATCCAAACAAGATTAGTTGAGAAATCGCTTAGCACGGCCGAATCCAGAATTTCTCTAAAATCTATTTTTCAATTCACATGTAATTCAGCTTACCTGATTTGGCAATAATTGGACGTGATACGGCCAAGTTCCCTGCAGAATGGTCAAATTTTGGAACTTTATCAAAAGACACGTTAAAATCCCAATACAAGTTGATTCTAGTTTATTATAATCTTAGCCCAGCTCTACAAGTTGAACTGGAATCATTTCGGTTGCGAAACGCCCTGGTTTCATTATAGCTGAATCCCAAAATTTTGTCAAATTCGGCTTTGCACCCCGAATTTGATCATCATTTGTTTAGAGTTGGCCTAGTTTCATTTGAACATTATGCTAGAGTGGCAATCCAATTATATATACCATATTTGATAGTTATTGGTAATAATAAAGTTCCATTGAGCATGGTATAAATTTCCGGTGCAGTATAACTATACTTGGTAATTAATCGAACATTCTTTGGTGAACAAAATTAATAAAATGTTTGAAATTTTTGCGAAATAAACTAAATTTATCAGAAATATCCAATCCGGTAGTTAATATGACATTGAATAACATTGAAAGTTTTCCGTTAACCATTGCCTTTGGGATGCCTCACAGATGTTGTTTTTTCTTTGTATGTTGTGGAATTGCAGAAGGATTAAATTAATAAATGTTTATATTATTCAGAAAGCCGGAAAACATTAATTTAAAATTAAATTTCAGGATATCTACAGATTGGCGTAAAATAATATTTCTTTGAAATATTAATTGTTGATTGTATAGATTAGAACTGTGTTGTCATTGAATTATAACTATTGAATTTTTAGGGGTCTGTAACTGGGCCTATTTAATCAATCAATTTTGTTTAGGAAGCCGGAAAGCATTAATTTACAATTACATTTCAGAAAATTTCCAGTTGTACGTGAAATAATAAAAATTTTGCACAGGTTGCTGATTTAGAGAAGCAATTGTTGAAGACCAATACCATCGTTATCCATTAAACCTATTAACCCTATATCCTTCCTCTAGTAGATTAGTATTGTGTTGTCTTTGTGTTACTAACTATCGGCTATACCTAGGTGTCTGTAACCGGGCCGATTCTGTCCCACTTAACTAACCTATCCAATCCTTCGGTTTTGTTATATGTAAAAAAGAGTGTGCGGTGGGCCCGGCGTCACCCGGGAGCTCCTGTGTAAGAACTTGGTCGTACATTCAGAATCAATCAATCAATCAAATTATGGAATGTCGCACCAAATATGAAAGGTTATTTAATTTTGAATAATAATACGTTTAAATTGGGCCGAAACAACGTCTAGTTTTCGAGTAATCGTCGATTGAATAATCGGTTTTTTTTACCAGGACAAATGCACAAAAACAACATAAGCCAACATAATTAAGTGTCATTATGGAGGTGTCTAACTCAAATAGCCAAGCCCACACTATTAAAAATAATTATATTATATTTCGAAAACGCACAAATTACGTGCAAGTCTATTTCCAGATGTTCAATGAAGACACATAATTAGTACTTTAAATTGGATCTGCCAACGAAACTAATAAAATAAAAACTTATAACCGTATTTTCGCCACTGTGTGACTTGTGTCTAATTCCGTTACATACGTACAATAAATACATTATGTCCTTAATCCATCTTTAAATAGAAAATCATTAAAACTTTATGAAGAAGCAAATAAAGGAAAAATTGGAAAACAACAATAAGACAACAGATAACACAAACTAATTGTGTATTCTACTCACTTTTCGATTAGAGAGACGCAGATGTTTCAAAGAAATTTAATAATTCCAATAAAAAAAAATCTTATCGATATCTTATCTGTTTGGGATCTCATGTCATCACGGAATCAGCAACCCAGTGTAATGCAGCGTAACACATCTTCATTTGATTACCTAAAAAAAAAATATAAACAAAGAAACCACAAAGAACCAGAACATCAATTAAAATACAACAGCAAACACTTATCTGACCAACCGCGGGCTTGTTGCCAATGTAAATCATCATCATGCACGGAATTTACCTCTTTCATTCAACGTAATGAGAAGAAAAGCAATTTAAAAGAGACATAAGCAAGGTACTACAAAATTGTGAATGATGTCATTATTGTTTATACTAGTAATTGAAAGATGGCACTTATCATCACCTTTTTTAGTAAGTTTGTTTTGAATGTTCTTCGTGAGATGGTGCTTTTTGTTAAAAAGTTTTTTTTATAAGAAAATAATTTTTTGTTAACCATTTTGTCATTGTAAAATTTACCTTTGCGTTGTGAAAACATATCTCAATAAAAAGCAGTCAGTAAAAGTTGTAAAAATAATTGTTTTAATTGGTGAAATAATATATAGAAACCAAAATCCGCAGTCCACAAAAGTTAAAGTCGTGCCAACATTTTTTCTGGAAAATCATCAACCCTTGGTTCGACTATATGGTCCTTCGAGCCGGATTTGCAGCTAAGTAAAATAATTTTTACAATAAATAATTTTATTTGACGAGCACATTGTAGATTCTATTCGCCATTTTGCATTTTGCTCAAATTTATTCGAAATCCACCGCTCTATTCCCGTGTGCGTTATTAAATCACTTGCTAATATACTAAAAGCAATAATACGAATCCGTGAAAATAAATTTGAATAAATCCACATTGTTACTGAGTCATCTGGGTCTGTGAAATAAAAACACGTTGCTTCACGCGTCGTTCGCTATTTTGTGTTCAGTTCAGCCATCGAAGTTGATCTAAGTATAAACCAGTGCTCTATTTCCATTACTTCAAGTACCATTTAAGCGTTGATTTAGTTCGTGTATTAGTTAAAATGAGTGCAAATGAATTAGATGGATTGAAGAAACAGCGTGCTACATACCGTGGCTTGTTAACCAAATTATTGAAATTCGCGAATAGTATAACCGAGCGCTCAAATGAAACTATCGAAGAACTGCGTTTAAAAGTGAATCGTGCAAAGGAAATACTAGATAAAATAGACAGTGTAGAGGCATCAATATTTTCAATTAATAATGAAGAGGAATCCAAAATGGATGACTGCGAAGAAGCCTATTACGTTATTGTAGCGACCATGAACAACTGGATTAAAAAACGAAGCATCGGCGAATTAAATGTAGCAAGTCACGATACAAGCATGAATATCGCAACTACGAATGCAACGCCAGAGGTGCGACTTGCTAAATTAAGAATTCCAGAATTCTCCGGTGAGTACACGGAATGGCAAAGTTTTTTCGATTTATTTCATTCCAGTGTTCACAGTAAAGACATCAACCCTGTACAGAAGTTTCAGTATTTAATGGGGTTGCTTAAAGGAGATGCATTTACCTTAGTGAAACACTTCAAAGTCACGGAGTCTAATTACATTGAGGCACTGAATAAGTTAAGGCAAAGGTATGACCGAAAGCGACACACCGTCAACGCGTTCATTCGTAATTTTCTAGAACAACCAAATATACAAGTAGCGAGTGCCTCAAATATAAGAAAGTTATTAGACACCTCGGATGAGGTAGTACGCGGCCTGAAAGCATTGGGCGACCAAGCTGAAGCAAGAGATCCATGGCTTATCTACTTGCTACAGCAAAAATTAGATGACGAAACCCGAAGCCTGTGGGCACAAGAAAACACCGACCACGAGTTTCCTACGATAACGGAATTTTTCAATTTCTTAATAAAAAGAACAGATGCTCTTGAATCAATCAAAGCACACGCGCCTCGCTCAACAAAGCCACCCGCGTCTCGTCCAACAAGATCGAGCACACCAAGTAGATCGAAAACCAGTTTTGCTGTCACCACCAAATTCGACTGTATAGCTTGTAATAAGCAACAACATAGGCTAATTGAATGTGATCGTTTCAAGGAGCTACCAGTCGACAAGCGCAGAAGTTTAATTAGCACAAACGGAAGATGTTTCAATTGTCTCAATCCAGGGCATTCAGTATACGATTGCAGAATCCGAGGCAGATGTCGTGAATGTTCAGGCAAACACCATACACTCCTGCACGATCCAAAACCGAAGGTCCTAACCGCAAGTACAGATGAATTGGAAGATAAACCAGAAGTGCAAACCAAAACTCACATCACGAACATAGAAGAACCACGGAATAGACACGATACGGCGTTAAAATGTTCATTGCAGACGGTATTGCCTACGGCAATCGTTAATGTAACGGACAAGTTCGGCAAACCAAGGCCTTGTCGTGCCCTACTTGACACAGCCTCCCAAGCTTCATTCATAACCGAAGCTATGGTACAGAAATTAGGTATACAGCGGGTAAATTGCAGAAATCTAATATCAGGAATCGGGGAGAAAAACAGCGGAAAATCACACGGAAGTGTAACACTTCGATTGGCATCCAGATTTGATTCGTCCGATCATTTAATATTGTTGAATGCGTTAATCATCCCAAAGATTACATCTTTGTTACCTTCGTTCGCATTTGATATCAGTCACTTGAAAAGCTTCAAAAAAGTAAATTTAGCCGATCCATATTTTAATAAGCCTGGATCCATCGACATACTGATCGGCGCAGACATCGTTTTTGAACTATTGGGGGATGCTAAGGTGAAACTAGACGATACCAATCTATTTGCGTATGAAACCAAGTTGGGCTGGATCGTAGGAGGTAGATTTGATTCCAATGCCGTACCAACCACGCAAACATTTACAACCATGGTTGACATTGATGCGACTTTGCAACGATTTTGGACGATAGAAGAAGTCCCTCAGTGCAGCAAGATGACGAAAGAAGAGCAAGAATGCGAAGATTGGTTCAAGGCAACTACAACTCGAGCAAATAATGGGCGATTCATCACCAAACTTCCGTTTAAAGAAATAGGGAAACCATTGGGGTCCACATATCAACAAGCCATCTCAAGATTAATGGCAATGGAGAAACGATTCAGAGCACAACCCAAATTTCGTCAGCTATACACGGAATTTCTAAAGGAATATGAAGAATTACGGCATATGGAACCGGTCAATATAAGCAACGTAGAACTTCAGAAAGCCTATATCTTACCACATCATGGCGTTTTGAAAGCCACAAGCAGTACTACGAAATTACGCGTAGTTTACGACGCATCTGCGAAGTCAAGCATCGGTGTCACACTAAATGAAAATTTGATGGTGGGGCCAAACGTTCAATCGAGTCTTTTTCAAATCCTCACGCGATTCCGTCAACATCGATATGTTCTAGTGGGAGACATCGAAAAGATGTACCGGCAAGTCTTGATCGACAAAAATGATACCAAGAACCAATTAATTCTATGGCGAGATGACCAACAGCGTATACGGCCGTATACATTAACCACAGTTACGTATGGCATGGCGTCCGCAGCATTCATGTCCACCAGGTGCTTGAAGGAATTGGCACAATTACACGCAGAGACGCACCCAGCAGCAAGTCGCGCCATTGAACATGACATCTACGTAGACGACCTAATGACCGGCGCATCAGCATTACCAGATTTAATCAAATTAAAGGATGACGTGGTACAAATCTTAAGCAGCGGAGGCTTCAATCTACGAAAAATGTCATCCAACGATCTACACACGCGGAATTTATTGAATAAGGTCGACGATAACAAGCTGAAAATTCTTTCAGATCAATCAAACATTATCAAGGTATTAGGATTAGCATGGGATGCCTGTATGGATCACTTCACCTTTCAAGTGAATTTCGCAACCGAGAGTGAAAAGGAAATGTTTACGAAACGAAGTTTTCTGTCAGAGGCAGGAAAGATTTTCGATCCATTGGGGCTCTTATCGCCTTTAACGATTAAACTCAAAATACTCTTCCAAAGTCTGTGGCTACAAAAAATCGGATGGGATGAAGAGTTACCTCCTGAAGCAAAAGCAGAATGGATCGATATTCGAAAGGACCTCCGCCAAGCACCAGAATTGAAAATCCCACGATGCATTGCATCTTCCGATAGAATAACCATACACGGATTTTGCGATGCAAGTAAGTGGGCGTACGCTGCGGCCGTGTATGCACGGTCACAAAACCATCAAGGATTCATTGCACACCTAATCTGCGCAAAAACCAAGGTAGCACCGCTAAAACAAGTTAGTATTCCGAGACTTGAGCTGATGGGTGCAGTACTTTTGAGCAGACTGGTAAATCAAATCACAGACACGTTATCAACCACCGTTTCCTCAGTAACATTGTGGACAGATTCAAAAATCGTATTAGACTGGCTATCTAGTCAGCCAAGACGCTGGACGACATTCGTAGCCAACCGAACGTCTGAAATCATCGGAACGCACAAAAGAAATGTATGGCGACATGTAGCGTCCAGTCATAATCCGGCTGATTGCGCAACTAGGGGGAAAACAGTACAAGAAATCTGTAAGAGCAAACAATGGTGGAATGGTCCAGCGTGGCTGTCAAGAGATGAAAAACTATGGCCAAATCAAGAGCAAATACCTAAGACCAATGAAGAAACGCAAATCAGAGTACACAACAGCATAGTCTCTGAGTCCAAAGGCAGCGACCAACACGACATCATACTGGTATTAAGCAAAAAACATTCGAGCTACTTCAAATTGCAAAATGTTTTTTCATATGTGCTAAGATTTTGCAATAACGTCAGGGCCGATAAGCAACATAGACAAACTGGCATTATTTCACCACGTGAACTTCAGGTGGCGAACAAAAAAATTATTGTATATTGGCAAATGGCTGATTTTTTTGACGAATATCGATGTCTCCAAAACAACAAACCTATTCCCGTAAAGAGCAGGCTGCGGCAGATAAATCCGTTCCTGGACATCGAAGGAGTCATGAGAGTCGGAGGACGGTTGGAGAAATCATCGTTACCTTACAACACGATACATCCAACAATAATATCATCCAAGGCACCAATCGCCACATCCATCACCTATGATGTACATATGCAGAAACAACACCCCGGCACTAACCTGTTGATGAGCCTCGTCCGGCAGAATTATTGGATAACCAGAGGAAAGGAAGTCGCGAAGAACGTATTTCGCAAATGCATACAATGCTTCAAACAGAACCCTAAGATGATGCAGCAAATAATGGGACAACTACCTGAAGACAGGGTGACCAACACTGTGGCGTTCGGTGCAGTAGGGGTAGACTTTTGTGGTCCGTTTAAAGTTCATGCAGTGAGACGAAGAGGTTCGATACCAGCCAAAGCATATCTATGCGTTTTTGTATGTTTTAGTACTCATGCGGTACATTTAGAAATTTGTATGAATCTCACGACCGAGTCATTTATAGGGGCGTTAAGGCGTTTCATCAGCCGAAGAGGCCTATGCCACTCAATATATTGCGATAACGCCACCAATTTCGTTGGGGCAAGGAATTATTTGCGAGACGTACATGAATTCTTAAATAATAACAATAATCAGATCATTTCTAATCTTTTAAGGGACAAAATAAATTGGCGATTCATTCCACCCGCAGCTCCAAGTCAAGGCGGTTTATGGGAAAGCGCGGTGAAATCTGCAAAGGTACAAATCGTAAGAAGCATCGGCGCGGAGATACTTACTCTCGAAGAGTTTTCAACACTGACCGTGCAGATTGAGGGGATACTAAATTCTAGGCCCATTTGCCCTAGCCAAAACGACGAGCTCGAATTCCTTACGCCTGCGCATTTCTTAATCGGGCGTGCGATCCATCAAATGCCAGAAGAGGTTATCCTTCAAAAACTGCATCCACGTACAAGATGGGACGTCGTAAACCGTATATATTCACATTTTTGGAAGAGATGGCAGCTGGAATATCTGACATCTTTGCAACCAAGATCCAAATGGCAAGTACAATACAAAAATCTACGAGTGGGTGATGTTGTTCTCATTCAGGACAAAAATCTGCCACCTACTCATTGGCTCATGGGACGAGTTATAAAATTATATCCGGGCGATGATAATAACGTTCGAGTAGCTGATGTCAGAACCAAATCGGGTACATTAAAGCGGTCTATACAGAAATTATGCAAATTACCAATATTTGAATCTGATGGTGATTCAACCGAGGCAGTATGTTTGGGATCTCATGTCATCACGGAATCAGCAACCCAGTGTAATGCAGCGTAACACATCTTCATTTGATTACCTAAAAAAAAAATATAAACAAAGAAACCACAAAGAACCAGAACATCAATTAAAATACAACAGCAAACACTTATCTGACCAACCGCGGGCTTGTTGCCAATGTAAATCATCATCATGCACGGAATTTACCTCTTTCATTCAACGTAATGAGAAGAAAAGCAATTTAAAAGAGACATAAGCAAGGTACTACAAAATTGTGAATGATGTCATTATTGTTTATACTAGTAATTGAAAGATGGCACTTATCATCACCTTTTTTAGTAAGTTTGTTTTGAATGTTCTTCGTGAGATGGTGCTTTTTGTTAAAAAGTTTTTTTTATAAGAAAATAATTTTTTGTTAACCATTTTGTCATTGTAAAATTTACCTTTGCGTTGTGAAAACATATCTCAATAAAAAGCAGTCAGTAAAAGTTGTAAAAATAATTGTTTTAATTGGTGAAATAATATATAGAAACCAAAATCCGCAGTCCACAAAAGTTAAAGTCGTGCCAACATTTTTTCTGGAAAATCATCAACCCTTGGTTCGACTATTATCTATTCTGCTTTAACTCTCTCGCTCCCTATACAAAGAAATATACCGTCTTGACCAAAAACATAGCAAAAGTAAATTGATTTCGTTATAATGCGTATTGCTGATGATCATAATCGAAACAAATATTATGACGTCGTCTAGTTTATCAACAAAAAAACTATTCCGAGAAACCACCAAATCGCGCAGAAAGAATTTCTCTTGCCACACAACACAAAATACCAAATTCCTGAATGAAAAATCTCTTTAATCGCTGACGCATCTGTTTTAATATTGATTATCTTAGATATTTTATATCTTGGTTTAGATTCGACTGATGCGGGCGTTTTACGAATGGGCAAAATTAAATCTCGAATAAAGCAACAAAAATGTTCTGTCGTATGTTAAACCGCATAAAAAAACTTTCGCATACACGCACACACAAAGGTGGAATTGGCGAGGAAGAAAATATTTTCTTTGTAGTAATTTCGCAAAATATATTTTGGTTCCGTTTGTCCCAACGGAAATGAAAATGAAAGAAAAGTTTTGAACGCACAACAACAACAGCAACAACAACAACAACCGGTACATACAATGTAATATAAAAAAGTAGAAAGTTGGTTTTTTATGTTGTATACGACGAGTACGTATATATATGTATGTAGAGTTTATGTAAAAAAAATGAAATCATAAATCATAAAATTTTATGTATATTTAGTATAAACGTACGAGATTTTTTCGATTGCCTCGAGCTTTTTTTATTTTGTTGGTCAAAAGTTTAGTTTCGTTGTTATTTTTTTGGGATTGTTTTTTCTGCTTTAATGTGAATCGCATACAATAAATTCCAAGGAATTCGTATAATCATGATAAATTTAGATTTTGAATGTATGCGAAACGAGCAGCATCACAAGATACTGTGCATATCTTCATAAAAAAGCTCAAAGCTTATATTATGTGTGTATTGTTTTATTTTGAAAGTTACATGAATAAAATTTTATTATGGAAACACGATAAAAGTTATGTTGGTTGTTTGTATTGCGAGAGTACATGTGCGAGATATATTTTTGGCGGGGTATCGGTGAAATAAATCCGACAGTTTTTAGGTTCAGAGGGACTGCGATTTAAGCTGAAAATTTTGAAAGATATTAAATCAAATTCTTTAACTTAAACGGTATTTACGAAAACAAGCCGTATGTTCAAAAACACTGTGGGAAATAAGTTATTGGGCAAAGAATATGGCTACGAATTTTGATTCGTACTGAATTTTACAAATAAAACACTTAGCTTTTAATTTACAAATTTTAATAACACTAACACCTATAACTTCTTCAACAAATCACTATTTCACTATGCATAGTTGTTCACTGTTTCTGCTCATTTTTTACTTTTCGTCTGCAGGGCCATTTGCTGGCACAAACTTGTATATCACAGTGCGAAATAATTCCATTTATTATATCTGGCGATCTGGTTTTAAGATTAACGTCGTTGTTAATTTCAGTATTATCCATGTAGTCCAGGGCATTTAGATCAAAATCGACCGGAATAGCGGAAAATTTTAGGGACAGCAGATATCGAGATGCGGTTTTCTGCATTGTGTTCAGCAAGCTCCCAGAAAAAAAGCTATATCGTCTGGTTGAGGCATTTTTTTAAAAAATGCCTTCTGGGCCGGAAAATGCATTTTCCAATTGCATCATTACTTGCACCATTATAGGAACGACTGGAAACTCGGAAAAATCGCTCGGAAATCGTTACTCGGTGGTTTTCAGGGCTGCCCAATATGATTCTGACATTAGAATTACCCGGGGGTGTACGGGAGTGGCTCTGTGGGGGTGTGCGGGGAGTGAATAGGGGGAGAAATGGCAGCGTGCATGAAAATCGCCCCAAACTAGTTACTAGGAGGTTTTCGGGGATGCCGAATTCAATTCTGGCATTGGAATTACTCGGGGGCGCTCGTAGGTAGCTCTGTGCGGTTGTCTGGAGGGTAATTGGTGGGGGAATGGCAAAGTCCATGAAAATCTTTCCAAAATCGTTACTCGGTGAGTGCGGGACTGAATTTGAGTAATTGTTCATCTACTGCAGTGTATTGTGCATACAGCGTTTTTAACTGGTCGATTTTCTTCTCCAGATATGTTTTAGTTTTGCGGCTGTCTCCATCGTTTGTGTAGTTCCTATGGAGGACGTTTATCTGTTCTTCTGTTTCGACCTGCTTGGTGAGAAGAGCTTCAGTTGTAGTTATTTATTATCAGTTGTTCTTGATGTTCCCAATTGTATAATGTAAAATGGTTGCTACCAATATTACATGTCGATGACTCGTGCTGGCTTTTGCCACCGGTTGATCTTGATGGCTCGAAGGACCAATGCTATACATATTGAAGTGGTGACAGATCTCACTGCAGATTCCTTTATTGCAGCCCTTAAGAGATTCACATCTAGACGTGGATTATGCACAATCATATATAGCAACAACGGCACAAATTTCATTGGAGCCAATAATCAGCTAGCAAGATTACAAAAAATCAACTTTAATGACATTGTTGCTCAATAACTAACAACAGAGGGAATAACCTGGCATTTCAAACCGCCCGCATCATCACATTTTGGTGGATTGTGGGAAGCTAGAGTTAAATCAGTCAAAATCCACTTAAAAAAAATCGTAGGAAATGCAACTCTGACTTATGTAGAGCTAACAACACTTCTAAATCAAATCGAAGCCATCCTAAATTCAAGACCCCTGTGTCCAATTTCAAACGATCTAACAGATTTTGAAGTTATAACACCGGGCCACTTCATGATCGGTTCATCTCTAACTGCACCACCAGAAGAGAATCTAAGCGAATCAAATATTCATCGCTTGACAAGATGGCAGATGTTAGAAAAGCTAAAACAGGACTTCTGGAAAAAGTGGAGCAATGAATATCTTCGAAGATTACAGCAAAGACCAAAGTGGCTACAAACAAGACCACAACTTGAAATAGGTGATCTAGTATTATTAATTGAAGGCAACTTACCTCCGACAAAGTGGGTAAGAGGTAGAATTATAGAAACACACCCGGGAACAGACGGATTAGTGCGCGTAGTCTCAATACGTGGCCCGAGAAATGCAATACATAAAAGAGCAATTACAAAAGTATCCGTTCTACCAGTAGACGAACCACAAGAAACAATCGCAGAAGAAAACGCCAAACAGCACAGATAACTCACAACAAACACGAGTAACAAGAAAAGGCACGAAATAGAATCTATTACTTTACATGCTCTCAATCTTCTGCATATTTGGAATAGTGACATCACAAACATCATCCAAGTACAACATTTCAAAATTCTCATCACATCCAGTGCTGACATGTTCTACCATCACATTTTTGATACTTTATCGAAGATTATGTCTCGCTTTCCTAAACTAAAATGGACAACTGTTTCATTTATGAATTATTTCTTTCCTATTGCTATCACAACCTACTAGTACAAATGCGAACAAATTGTCTTTCTCTAATTTCGTTCAAGTATCGAAAACAAATTATTTCGTGATAGAAATGGAGTAAAATATCTCAATTTTTCAATCTAGCAACCTGGTAAATGATATAAAATGTGAAATAGTGAAATATTTTATTCTAAAGAAGCGAGACATGATCATCGATAAAGTATCGAAAATGCGATGGTAGAACATGTCAGCACAGGCATTTACTTCGATAGAATTGGCCAAGGCATGCTGATCAATGGCGAATGGAGACTAATAGCCTACTACAATCTAACAACTTATTGGGCAGAATTAAATCATATCGAGAAATCCACTAATCAACTTGGTGAAATATGCGAAGATAGAACGCATTCTAAGACCACGTATACACATACAATCCATTGTGGTCTAATATCAGCTCAAATGCGCAACCTCTACATCGACCTAAGAGAGCAAAACGAACTAATGGATACGCTCGGAAGAAACGAGAAAACTCGTCAAAAAAGGTCTCCATTTGACTTCGTTGGCACAATAGTCAATGAACTATTTAGAGTGCTGGATCAACGTGCCGGAAACTTCTACAAAGAGAGCATAGAAAATATTAATATGAATCAGCAACATCATCAGAAACTTCTGCAACAACAGATCACGATAATAGAGTCAACATTAAACATCATGAAGCACGATCACGAAGAGACTAATCAGAAATTCGAGGCATCCAAATCAATAATGGCTGAGCTCATCTTTCATGAAGAATTCACTGACATCGCGCTGCACACAATGCTAGACATGATGAAACTCCGTACATTCCAATCGGCTGTAATAGACGCAATAACAGAAGTACATCAGGGCAAATTAAATCCACTGGTTGTGACACCAGCTCCAAGAGCAAACCAGGCAAATAATTGACAACCTCAAGCCGAGCCAAGATATACCGTATCGCAGTAAAAACCTAGTTGCCCTGTATAAAATAGCAACGGTAAAAACCACAAAAGTCAGAGAAACCGAAATCTTCGAAATAAAGATTACATGAACAACAATACTTATATATTCAGCCATCTTCAAATTATTTGATGGTAACAAGCCAACAGGATAAATACATACAACTGTCAACTGAGGAATTGAACGCATGCACCTATCTGCGTAGGAGAACATCTCTGCAACACACGCCAGCCACTGTATGACTACAGCTCTAATGCAAGCAGATGTGAAATACAATTACTCAAACAAGATGGCGGAATACCACCAAACTGCCAGATACTTCAGAGGGCAGTTGCCACCATTTGGATTCCTTTACATCGATATAACGCATAGATCTTTGTTATAAATTCAAAGTGTACTTGTGACGTGGTTTGCGAACATGAAAGTGATGGTACATTTGAAACAACAACAGTCGCCATTCAAGGAGAGGGGTCCTCGAGCTGCAACAAAATTGCATCTTTAAAGGTGATGGCTTCACAGTGTAAGGGGTACAAAACATTCAACAGTGAGTTTAAGCTTTCTTTCCTACCATAGTTCAACTTAAGCGATCAGATAAATATCGCCAACGTCATAAACTTAAAGTTACCTTCAAAGCTCTCAGAGTTCAAGGCCGTTGAAACTATGATTCGAGATCATAAAAAATCACTACAAGAATACACTGCCAAGGATAGTACATGTTCGGGAAAATTAAGCTTCTAATGCATCAACCAGCAACTCCACGTCTGACACCACTCGCTCAGGACCGTGAGGTCAGCAACCCGTAAGAATAAAAGAATATCAGCGAAAGTCAATCTTGGTGGCCCCGGAATATGTTGAAGATCAACATGGGCACACGTACAACATTTGTTAAACTGTCCCCACAGTTCATGGAATTTCCATTTTGTCTAGACGTATCAAAATCATTTTAATAAAGTGCAATACAATTATTTCCAGTAGTCTAGGCATATCAAAATCATTTTCGTTGATATGTAGCTAACTAGTAAAATGTAACATAATCATTTCCGTTGATGTTTATAGTGTATATTTAGTTTAAGAATTGCTTATACAACAAGTGTTTAGTTTTTGTAGAGTTGCTTACTAGCAAGAAATTGTTGCTCGAGTTTGTATATAAGCTCGTGAATTTTATGAATAAAATCAGAATAAAATTGACCATAAACCATTCAGTTTTACTTTCTCATCTAACTAAACCTCACCAGTGGTAATGTAGTTAGATGATACGCTAATCTAGCAAACCTTAGTCCTACAAACTAAGATATAATTTGCTAAATTAACATGGGGGTTTTCAGGGATTCCGAATTCAATTCTGGCATTAGGCTTCCCCGGGGCACTCGAAGGTCCCTCTGTGAGGTTGTCTGGGGGTAACTGGGGGAAATGGCAGCGTTCATGAAAATCTCCCCAATATCGTTACTCGAGGGTTTTCGGGGATGTCGAATTCAATTCTAGCATTAGAATTAGCCGGGGGTATGAATAATAAAAATTTTGATTGAATATTAAATAAATAAATATTACATATATTATAAAAACAATTGCTTTGGAAGTCTTTTGTGCCTTGAAACTGGATTTGAAAAAGGCGCTAAATAGAAAAAATATTCGGCGTCTGTGTGGCATCGGTATTACATCTGTCGTTTAGAGCCACGTTGCTTTTTCGTTGTATGTAAATACAGTGCTACAGTAATCAAGTTTTTTGGGTTTTAGACCTTTTTTTAGTGTTTCCCAGTCACCACCCCCAGATAACCCCACAGAGTGGCCCCCAAGCGCCCCCGGGGATGTCTAATGCCAGAATTGAATTCGGCATCCCCGAAAACCCCGAGTAACGATTTTTGAGTGATTTTCATGGACGCTGCCATGTCACCCCCCAATCACCCCCAGAGAACCTCACATAGGGACCCTCGAGTGCCCCCGGGGAAGTCTAATGCAAGAATTAAATTCGGCATACCCGAAACCCCCGAGAAATGAGTTTGGAGCGCTTGCCATGGACTATGCAATTCCCCCACCCCCTCCAAAATGCCTCTAGACAACCGCAGAGCCACCCTCGAGTGCCCCCGGGTAATTCCAATGCCAGAATTGGATTCGGCATCCCAAAAATCCTCCGAGTAACGAATTTGGAGCGATTTTCATGCACGCTGCCATTGCTCCCCCCAATTCACCGCCACAGAGCCACTCCCGTGCACCTCCGGGTAATTATAATGTCAGAATCGAGTTCGGCAGCCCCGAAAACCAGAGAGTAACTATTTCCGAGCTATTTTTCCGAGTTTCCACTCGTTCCTATAATGGTGCAAGTAATGATGCAATTGAAAATGTATTTTCCGGCCCACAAGGCATTTTTCAAAAAATGCTTAGACCAGACGATATAGACTTTTTTCCTGGGACCTTCCTGAACATAATGCAGTTAACCGCATTTCGATATCTACTGTCCCTAAAAATTTCCGCTATTTTTCCTTACTTCCCTGGACTAACGATGGGTGTCGCCTTCGTTGCGCCTCAATTGCTTTCCTTATTTCTATATTCTACATGAAACGCCATTCTAAAATCGTCGGTTAATTAGACCTTAAATTTGTTCGTCCATTGTTAATGTGGACAATTTGCAGTTTATTAATGGAGTCCAGTTGAATCCGATTTACAACATCGTCAGTTCTTTGGTGAATTGATTAGGTCCTTTCAAACTATGTGGTAATTTTTCGGTGATATTCCTTTTATTCTCTTAGGGTTGTATAGGAAAAACAAATCTCGCTCTCTAAATTCTTCGCCATCCGCTCTTAGGTCATACGTTTCCATACTATGGCTCGCCTTTGCAAAATTGCTTCTTACATCATTATGAATCTTATTCATTCTCTGCCTTAAATCGGCTACGTATTCATGCTGTGCGACTGGTGCACCTTCCGGCAACTCAAACTTAATATCAGACAATAGATCCTTTACCAAACAACACCATGCGCTGGTCCAGAACTTCGTGCAATTGTAGTAGGAGCATAATCCTTGAAAACTTCTTAATCGACTAATCCATTACCTATACTGTTGCTAGCTTCTTCGGATCCGTTATCGCACCACTGCCTGAAAAATAACACTCAAATAGTTAAATTGTTATCTGAACAAGCGTGTAGCATTTTGTTTATAGTTTGTAGTATTTGCTTAATATTTTAAAAGTGTCTCTAAATTGTGCGTGCTACTGCTAGCATAAGGATGCCATTAAAATAGACCAGACATGTTTTTAATTTAAGTCTCTTAGATAGATCCAAACGGCATTACTACAAATTGGTAATGATCGTTTTCTCTATCATCAGAATGGGTTGCTAGATGCCAGTATCCGCTTTTCAGATCGAATGTATTAAAAATGTCCGACGACTAGTCATTAATACGTGGTAATCGATAATTGTCGTTTTTTGTTATTTCGATTAACTGCCGTTTCGTGCCGTCCTTTTTCTGGACAAGAACCACTGGTGAACTCCATGGGCTGATAGACTGCTGTATCCCGTCTCTTTCCATTTTATTGTAGTTTCTGTGTCAATTCTATATTGCACAATATCAGTTTATCTAATTCTTCATCATTAGGAGCAAATACATCGGCTAATCCAACGAGTAGTTCCATTGCAACATTTAACTCTTCTCTTGGAAGATTTTTATACTTAACTCTCTCAGCTATACAATAATGACCATCGCTTGTCTGATTAAGTTTATTGAAGAGCTCAAACTCAGAACACGTACTGGTACTTTCTGCTGTAACTTATTAAATTTTGACATAGATCACCTTTCACCTGGTATCCCGACCCAACCGTATATTTATAAATTACAGTGTATTTTGTTCACTTGCATATATTTTATTATCTGCTTATCCAGATCCACCGCTATCTTGCCTAATACCTGGTATCTCTATAACATCAAGTTCCATGCTCATTAAATGAGATAAATGTTTTGTTTCTTCATCTCCCTCCTCTTCCTCAACGTCTCACTGCCTCATTTCCTCGCTTCTCTTGCCTCATGCATCAGTTTCTCTTGGGCGCTATTTGGCTTCTTAGAGTCTTTCATGCAATGGCCAGGATCTCGGCATCGGAAACATCGAGACGGTGAGTTACAGATGGTCTTCCTTGACACACTGTTAAAAGCATTATTGTAAGCTTCACGTGCCAATTTCGTTACCTTTCGTTCTAGATCTTGCAGGATTCATCCTTTTGTACTTTGGCATAACCCTCTGACATATGACTGCCCATATGTTAGTTCCAACTCTGTGATAGTCCGCTCATAGTTCCTTTCTGTTGCGTATACAGTTGGCAAGGCATCTGCAGCTTTCCATCAGAGAGCCAGAACGAGTATGTAGAGCTGCACGTCTGCGGTTCAGTTAATGTGCTTTACGGTCGCTTTTGTTGAAAACATTTTAATGTTGTCAAAGCGAGCCTCCACTTGCTTAATTTTATTTTCAAACTTCTGCCTAATTTGTCTCTTATACTCGTAGTTCTTGAATTCTTAATCCATCTATTTTTACTCCGAGAGACTTTTTTTCTCTTTTTAGTTCCATAACTTGAAGATCTGGAATAAAGCCCATATGGTTATTCTCGTAGTTCTACCAATTAAAAGCTTTGTTCGTTACATAGCTCTGCAAATCCACCATTTTGCTGCTTTCTTTATACTGAAACAGTTATAGGTTGGTGGATCGTCTGCATGATTGGCTGCAGTTCTCTAACATTTACTTGCTCTTCAAAATGGTGGACTTAAAGCTCGTCATTTGGTAAGGTAGCCACGATCTAGTACCATTTATTTCAGCATCCTCATACAAACCGCTCTGATGCCCTAATAGGATCTAGGTTGAATTGCCTTCGGATGAAAGCTCGAGACGCTGAAGCTTATTAAGCAATTGTTGGAATTTTGGAAATTCTATTCCTGTGCACATTTTTAAACTTTTTTAGCTCGGCACCAATTGGAGATATTGAATCGATTTAACTGGATCAACTTTCCACGTTGACTAAGAGTAAATCTTATTTGCACATAATGCCCTTCTACGAGAAAATTATGAATATGGAGTGGATACCTCAATCTTTAGTGACCATTCTGAGCTAACCTTGATTACTTCTAAATGTAATTGATTCATTTTAGGAAACTTGTCGTCTTAGAGAAAGTCACGTATTCGATTATTCGGCGACAGAAATCATTTTCAACCACATTTTGTCATACCACGAAATACTAATTAAAATTTTAATTGCCCCGCTCACATCAAATAAAAATTGCAGACCAATTTTAATTTAATTTAATTTAATGGATTTTTCTAGGTGGTTTTATTGTCTTAAATATTACATTTTATTACGTTCCTTTGTTTTATTGAAATTAATTTTAAAATTGAAATTGAAAACATAACACAACAAAAAAGTATTTTTTTTATTAATGTAACATGCAATTTGGTAGTTAAATTTTAAAGAAGCAATATTTCATGTTTTCAATCTGAAAACGTTTCCTACCACCCAAAAAAGTCGATTTGATGGAGATTGTTAATATCATTTAATTTTTATTAAATTTTTTGAAAAAATCATAAGACACTCATAACTGAAAGTCACTCATTGGTTCATAACGTGCAAAAGACGTAAAATCGTTCAACAATAGTGAAATTTATTTTTAGAAATATACATGATGTGGTTTTCAGGCAGTTTATATAATTTAATACCCGCTTTAATCCAAGGTGTATATACATGATTAGCGCACATCTCGGGATTTACATCCGGTGCAAACAAAATAGCTGTAAATGATATCGTTAGAGCTCTGCTCACTCTCGTTTGCAGCGACAAGTTTCGTCAACCGCTTTAATGACATTATGTGTACTTTCTCAATTTGATTGCAACTATGGAGAACTTCCTTTTCGTTTCGTTTGACGATTTGGTTACTCCAAAGCATCTAGTTGAAAACCATGATGCTGCTTTCTACTTCGTCTTGAACATTGTCCATTTTTTGTCCATCAGGACTTTGACCATAAAGTTTCAGATGATCATGTCTTCGTCATCTTCGTCACATCTCATTCCTTGCCCTAAAGGCTGTTATATTCTCTTTTAACCTACTAGTGGAATAAGTGAATTAAGTCGCTCATACATGCAATATTTGCAGTACCACAACCGAAGCAACATAGAAAAACATTATGAAATCATGCAAAATAACAACAGACATATATAATTCGTGTAATATAACGCAATATGGCGCAAGATCACACAACATGGCAACCTCTCTGCGGGACACCTAAATGAATTATCTGGACGTGAGAACTCCTTGTAATCCATCCGTTTAAAGTGTAAACCATGTCGTTCCAAATTTTATCATAATTGCGCTCAAGCCACATGAAATCGGAATGGATTTCTAGCACTCGAAACCTCCTATACCCCTACAACAATTGTTTTCAAAAAAATTGGAACCGGGCTCCATCCAATAACCTCTCCTAAACGAATTTCTCTAAAATTTAGACTTATCTCAAACATTCCTGTCATTAGAAAACCCTTATCACCGCGAATTTTACCAAAATTGTTTTATTCCGCAAAAAATTAAATTGAAGATTCCCAAACATAAAAAGTTTCACCAAACGACTGCCATCTGTTCCCGCTATTTTGCACATATTCCATGCGGATAGTCGAATTGAAGATAAAAGCCAGTCAAATCTATTGATCACCAGTGAAATCTCATTGAACTTTTTTGCCACGACAAATTGAATAGAAGATTCTCAATTGCGACAAGTTTCACAAAACGACTAGCATCTTCCACCAGTATGTATCGACTTACCATAATGGTTGTAGATTACTCTAAAAAAATCCTAATTTGATCAGTATGTTGATATACTAACTCATACTGCAAAAGGTTTTTATCAATGTGGCGCAGGTATAACAGTAATTTGAAATTGGCGCTATAAGCCTTTATGTGTATGGCTCCAGTACATTAGAGAGAATTTTGTATTAATGGTTTTATTACTCCCAAAATGATCCGTAGTATTAAATATAAACAAATCCTGGACTAGCACGATAATGCCGTTTTAGTGTTGCCTGATGACATTTTTTATTTTTCTGGGATGAATTCCTTGGCTAACTTAGACATTTACAATGATTGGTAATTGTGTTTACTAAATACTGGAAATAATTGTGATAACAAGCTTAATTTTTTTTTAACTTCGTTGAAGTGGCACAGACCACATGAGTCCACATAGCGTTAAAGGGGTTCTTACGGAAAGTGCTTCTTTGACCAAGCGATTAGACAATCCTTAGTTTCCCCATACGTTCTAATTTTACCAATATACAAAAATCCAATGTCCAACTGCCCATTCCTCGCAACTCAAGTTGAATTAATCGCGATATTTTGACGTTTTTTCTTTTACTTGACGACATGTCGAGGAATCAAACCGTCGAGAAAATACAAGCAACAATTTTTGCAAACATAGGGTGGAGGCACCAAACAGCAGGGGGCAATACAAAGAGGGCAAACGTTTTTGCTAAAGTTAACTTTTTGAGGCGAATTGAATTACCCATCCAATGACTTAGCGCATTTGAAGAAATTAGAGGAAGACAGCAGTCGAACCCTTAAAACAAGGTAAAAATAGGGCAGCAAAAGTTTGATGATGAGATGCCGATAACCGATACGAAACAGACCGGACCAAAAACCAAAGAAAGCAAGAAAGATCGTTAAGAAGTGATGCAGTACCCCAAATCCCAGAGTTGCATGATAACATGAGACCTAAATGGT
This sequence comes from Nephrotoma appendiculata, assembly GCA_947310385.1. Taxonomy (NCBI): domain Eukaryota; kingdom Metazoa; phylum Arthropoda; class Insecta; order Diptera; family Tipulidae; genus Nephrotoma; species Nephrotoma appendiculata. The sequence continues at coordinate 65,932,747 of OX371224.1, forward strand.
CTTTTTCTTAACAACTATGAACCTTTGCCAAAAGTTTCCAACCTATCAGCATGCTCTCGTTTTTACTTTAATGTTTAGAATGCTCAATCGCTCGATACTTTAGAGATAACTCTCTTGGCCCATTTCCTGTTCAAGCTAGACAACATGCCTACGAAAGAAGGAAAATCGCTGCAAAAATCACTGCAAATGCTAATTTTGCCGATCAAATTTTGAAGAAATAAATTAAAAATTATATAGAATTTATTGGAAATTTTTTTGGTTGTAAATTAAAAATGCAGAAAAAAAGTAAATCGTAGTTTGAGGAAACAAATAAAAAGAAAAATTTATAAACATTGTGTGAAAATAATAATGATTAAGGAAATCGTCTTTTAATTGTTTTGTCTGCGCGAGTTACGTCATCAGTCACCCGACATGATAACTACACCTGCATCCACAGTACCAGTTACAACAACTACACAATAATCATAACATTTCAATAATAAAATAAACATTCACAGGAATATCAATAATATACATATTCCTCTTATCTATATTAATATCCGCAGATGTGCTAAATATCGAACGATCCACAAGTGTGCATTAGTAAAACACAAAATTATAACTTTCTTTGATTTAGTTCTCTTTGTTTTATATAAATATAAACATTTATTTTAACACGGAATAAAATACTGTCAAAATAAAAATTATTAAATTAATTAAAAAACAATAAATAATAAAATATTAATTAATCAAATTTCTTTTAATAAATAATTGTTCCAAATAAATTTCACATTATAATAAACATAACTAAGTGAAGTTAAATTTCGTGAAGTATACACGAAACATAATTGGCGCAGCCGGTAGGATACTATATTAATAGTACCTGTAAGCATCTTAGTGAAAATAAAAAATTGACAAAGTGTAATAAGTGTTAATTGTGCTGTGCACATTTTTTTTCGTTTTTGTGCAATTAAATATCCGGGGAATACGGATATCAAGTGCTGTTACCAACGTCAACAAAACACAAGCAGATGCAGAACATCAAACTAGCCTACGTGATCATCATCATATGGTAAGTGATTTATTGGTAAAAATATATATATCCCTACAAATTTTTCTTTCCCAAATCACTAACATTTCTCACGACTCCACGGTTTATGGAGATAGTCCTCACGGTCTTAGCTTAAGTATCCACGGTTTATGGATACAATTTTTCACGGTTTATGAAAAATTAAAAGTCTTAGTTTAAGTATAACCGCTGTTTACGGAAACAAGTTAGTTAGGCAACTCTACGGTTTTAGAGTTAAAAAAAAATTTTTAAGAAAATTCAAGTTAAAATAATAAATAATTTAAGTTAAGTGAAAGTGTAAAATTACATGTGCTTAGGAAAAAATCATCTAGATCTAGAAATAGAAAACCTCATAAATTTAATAAAAAATACAAAAATTCAAGCAAAAATGGCAAGTGAAGACCAACTACAAAAACTCGCCATCTCTCTTAAATTACCAGATTGTATCCGAGAACTTCCAGTTTACAATGGAAACAAATCTGGATTACATGATTTTATTACAAATGTCGACGAAATACATACCATTTGTGAACAAACATTAGGTGGTAAACTTATACCAACCTCATAAATTCGTGCCATTCGCAATAAAATCCAGGGAGAAGCCGATGACATATTGACAATGTATGGCACTCCATTAAATTGGGATTCCATAAAAAAACACTTAACTAACCATTATTCAGACAAAAGAAACGAAACAAGTCTCATTAAAGATTAACATTCGCTATATCTAATTGAAGACTTCTTTTCTAAAATTATAGAAATACAGTCGTCTCTAATTATGCATGTTAAATTACATGATAATGAAGCAGTAAGACCAGCTAAAGAATCACTCTATACTACCATGTGCTTAAACGCTTTTCTAGCAGGTATTAAAGAACCTCTTGGTTCTATGATTCGAGCTCGAAACCCAAACAACTTGGCGGAAGCGTATAGTTTATGTATAGTAGAACAGAACATGTTCTACATAAAAAATAAACAAATAAATAGCCAACGAACAATTTCTCAATCAAAATGGGAGCCTTCAAGGTATCTACATCTTAACCCACAAATATTTAGGGATCAATATATTAGAAATTCGCAAAATATTCCCAATACGCCAAGATATTACAACCATCAACCCTTCAAATCAAATATAGATAACAGCCCACAATTCAGGAATAATTTTCAATCCAACTTTAATAAGCCTGCAATATTACCTCCGAAACCACAAAAATTAGAACATATGGACACTATATCCAACCAAGACCCCAGACAGTATAAGCAATATACTATTGGCCTTAATAGACCACAATATTTAAACCAAAATACAAATCGGTATAATTTCCAACATTCAGGTCCTCCCAAGTGTCATGCTAAAGAACTTCACAACATTGAAGAGACTACTCCCTATCTTGAAGTAGAATATGAAAATAGCAATGACATGAACAACTACGACCAATATTATAGTAACCCTGTCACAAGCTTGATGTGTCCTTACGACCAAGAACCAAATGAAATTCCACCTTCAAACGAAATGGAAGAAATTGATGATCATGATTTTCAGGTAGTTGCCTCGGAAACCCTTTTGGATTCTTAAATAACCATACGTTCACACAAAATAAATTACCTTACATTATTTTAAAAATTAATAATTAAAATTTAAAATTCTTAATTGATACCGGTTCTGATAAATCATTTATCAATCCCAAATTCATTGACCCAAGTAAAAGACTAAAAATAAAACCGCTAAATATCGTCACAGTATTTCAAACTCATAAAAAAACGGAATCAGTAATATTCAAAGGTATTTCCGAATTTAAAACCGGATCCCCAATAGAGTTGTATCTATTTAAATTTCATAAGTTCTTTGTTGGTTTAATTGTATTAGATATAATGAAAAGATTCAAAATGAAGATAGACATTCCCAATAACCAATTAGAAACAAATCGAGTTTAACCACCTTTACTCAGTACTCCTAAATTCTTATCGCCCATTTACAATATACCTGCACGGTCAAAACAAGTAGTAAAAGTTCCTGTTGATTTAACCTATGGCGAATTCTACATTAAACCCATAACTGTACGTGAGCAACATAAAGGGTTATCCAATTCGAGGTTGATAAAGTAAACTTAAAAGAAACACACAAAATATTCGGAATGTATTGTAATTTTTATTTCATTTTACAGATTGATCCTTGCCATTTTTAGTTAAACAAGATATCATTCAAATGTCCTCCACGGGACTTCTTACAGGCCTTGATTCTTTTGAGGTAATTTTCAATGACTTTTCGGCACATTTCGGGCGGTATCTCGGCCATTACCTTACGAATATTAGTTTTCAATTCGTCAAGAGTTTGAGGATTGTTTGCGTAAACACGATCTTTCGCGTAGCCCCACAAAAAGAAATCCAAAGGCGTTAAATCACAGGATCTTGGAGGCCAATTGACATCAGCCAATCGCGAAATCAAACGTCCAGGAAATTTCTGTTCCAAATGATCTCGATTTGCTCGTGTTACGTGACTGGTTGCTCCATCCTGCTGGAACCACATATCGTCAAGATCATAATCTTCGATTTTCGTAAAAAAATAATCGGTTAACATGCGGCCATAGCGCTCAGAATTGACGGTAACGGTTCGTCCATGGTTGTTCTCAAAAAAATACGGCCCAATCACACCACCAGACCACAATGCGCACCAAACAGTGACTTTTTCCGGGTGTAATGGCTTCTCTACAATCAATTGTGGATTTTCTGAGCCCCAAATTCTACAGTTTTGCTTATTAACGTATCCACCAAGCGAAAAATGAGCTTCATCACTGAAGAAAATTTTGTTCGAAAAATCAGCATCGACGGCCTGTTTTTCCGCGTTTAATTTTAACGCGTTGGTCGATTGTTAAATGCTCCATATTCTTAAATGGCAGAATGTCAACTAAATAAATGACAGCGTACTTGACGTTTATCTTTGACAGATGTCGGTATACAGATTTCTACTTTATCAACCTCGAATTGGATAACCCTGTACATCTCAAGGTAACCAAGCCCTAATGGAAGTTATTAATTTCTCCAATATAGAGCAAACCTTTTTATTTGAAGAACCAATTAAAACTTTACCTCTAGAAAAATACAAAGCCAATCATTTAAATAATATAGATTCAAGTCATAATACTAATAATGACATCATGAAGCTTATTAGATCTGATCATCTTAGCCTCGAAGAAAAATTAGAACTGACAAGAATATGCGAAAAACATTCAAGCATATTCCAACGCGAAAACATGCCCCTATCATTTACCAACCAGGTAAAACACGAAATCATATTGAATAACACAAAACCGATTCATACGAAAAGTTATCGTTATCCGTATGTACACAAGGAAGAAGTACGCACTCAAATTAATCAGATGTTGGAGCAAGGCATAATACGACCCAGTTTCTCACCTTGGTCATCTCCCATGTGGATTGTACCCAAAAAACCAGATGCAAGCCAAAAGGTGAAATGGCGACTCGTTATTGATTATCGAAAACTTAATGAAGTCACAATCGGTGGGTATCGATGATCGATACCCATTACCAAATATCACAGATATCATTGATAAACTAGGGAAATGCCAGTATTTCACTACCCTGGATCTCGCCAGTGGGTTCCATCAAATTGAGGTAAACCCTCACGATATTGAGAAAACAGCATTTACTGTAAATTTCGGGCATTATGAATTCGTTCAAATGCCGTTTGGGCTAAAAAATGCCTCATCAACATTTCAAAGAGTAATGGACAATGTTCTTGGTGAACTACAAGGTAATAGTTGTCTATGCTATATGAACGACATCATTGTCTACTCAACTTCTCTACAAGAACACGTAGAAAATTTAGAACAGGTATTCAAACGCTTAGCAAAAGCCAATCTGAAAGTTCAATTAGACAAGTCTGAATTTCTCAAAAGGGACGTAGCATTTCTAGGTCATATAATAACCCCAGAAGGAGTTAGACCTAACCCAGAAAAAATTATCGCCATTCAAAAATGTCCAATTCCAAAAACAGAAAAGCAAATAAAATCTTTTCTAGGACTCTTAGGGTATTACAGAAAATTTATAAATAACTTCTCAGAAATAACAAAACCTCTAACAACCTGTCTAAGGAAGGACTGTAAAATTAAACTAACCGATCAATACATAAGTTGCTTTGAAAAATGCAAAAAACTCTTGTGTGAAAAACCAATTTTACAATATCCGGATTTCGAAAAACCATTTCTGGTTACAACAGACGCCAGCAATGCGGCAAACGGTGGTATATTATCTCAAGGACCAATTCGAAGCGACCTTCCAATATGTTATGCGTCTCGAACTTTAACAAAAACTGAAGAAAACTATTCTACGATCGAAAAAGAAATGTTAGCCATCGTATGGACGGTCAAATAATTCCGACCATACTTATACGGACGAAAATTTACACTAATTACCGACCATAAACCATTAACGTGGCTTTTTTCTCTCAAAGAGCCCAATTCAAAATTAATTCGGTGGAGGCTAAAACTGGAAGAATACGAGTATAACATCGTATATAAAAAAGGTGTCAAAAACACAAATGCAGACGCACTATCCAGAACGATCCCTGAAGAACAAATAAATCTCAATTCAATCAGTTCAACTTCTACTGATTCATCAAAACATTTGATATATACATCAAAAAGTCAAATACCAACTTCCGATACAATTCTTAACGAATTTAAAAGACAAATCATCTTCGAAATCAACCCTAATAAAAAATCAAATTATGACGTAGACTTCAAAATTCTATTCGCAACAAAAAAACGATATACCTTTAAAAAAGATAAATATGATGAAGCGATTTTGACAGAAATAATCACAGATTATGTCCAACCAAATATTAACACAGGATTTATATGTAATGAAGAGACTTTCAGAATTCTCAACAAACTCATGACCACTCACTTTAAACATAATCAATTAAAACTCATTTGCTGCAAACATCTAGCCATCGATATACAAGATGAGGACATGCAACGCAGACTAATTCTAGAAGAACACAATGATAGTAACCATCGTGGAATTGCAGAAAATACTGAACGTATAAAATGAAAATATTACTTCCCTTAATTGAAAATACAAATTAATTCTCTAATAAATAGGTGCGAAATATGTCAGACTTTAAAGTATAATAGAAATGAAAAAGCTATTAACCATCAAATTACAGAAACCCCCACAAAACCTATAGAAATAATCCACATCGAAATATTCTTTATCGAAAAAGAACAATTTTTAACAATCTTAGATAAATTCTCTAGATCCGGTGCAGCCCAAAACCTAAACGGTAAAAATACTACATCGCAAAAAGTTGTTGAAATTTTAAGACAATACATAATGGCTCATGGCCAACCAGAAAAAATAATAGTAGATAACGGGAAGGAATTCAAAAATGATAATTTTAAAGAATTATGCGCTTTACATAAAATAAAGTTACATTTCTCATCTGCCAGAAGCTCAACTGGTAATTCTCCTGTGGAGCTCTTCCACTCAACAATCCTAGAAATATATAGAATTCTTAAAGCCAAAAACCCGAAAGATACTCCAGAAACTCTAATGACAAACGCAGTTATTACTTACAATAACTCTATTCATTCCATTACCCATATGACAACTATGGAATTAAAAAATGGTCATTACTTTAAAGGAAATGCTATACCTGGACCGATTTAAGAAAATTAATAGAAAGAGCCAATAAAAATAGAACAAAACCCCCTCGCTTAAAAACTGGTAATACAATATATTGGAAAACAAATAGAAGAAATAAAATTGCAGCCCGCTTTAATAAATTAAAAGTTCTTACAAATAATAAAGTAACAATACAAACTAAACTAGGTAAAATCCATAAAGCAAAGATTAAACGTCCATTACAGGTTAGTTCCGGCAGGGGGACAATCAATTAATGTAAAAGACATCAAAGACACTAATGGTATACTACCAATGAAAATCAGTAACGCAAAAATCGTATCATCACATATAAGACTACTTCACATAATAAACCTCGACAGGTATCAAGAAAACATAGAAAAAACAGCCAAAAGCATTGACCATGTGAACACCCTAATAAATAAAGAAAACAATAATATCTTTAAACAAAAAATAGAAACAATTCAATACAATACGGACACCTACAACCAAAAATCAGACAAAAACGAGGACTCATAAACGGTATAGGATCCATCATAAACTCAATTACAGGAAATTTAGATCAAGATGACTTACAAAATTTAGAAAAAACAATTGACCAAATCAATAGAAATGAGGATAAAATTACGGACAAACTTAATGAACAAATACGAATAAATAATCTTATGTCAGACAGATTTGCAAAAGTTCAGAAATACGTAACAGACCAAGCTAGAATTATTGAATATGACACCAGACTTTTGACTAACGCTACAGAAAAAATTACTACATTATTCAGAATAGACCAACATCTACATCAAATTATTTTTAACATATAATAGAATCAATTACATTTGCTAAGCTCAAAATAATTTCAAAACACATATTAGATAAAAACGAAACAAAAATTATAAAAGATATTATGCTTAAACAAGGAATTGAATGTGAAACCGAGGAAGATCTCTATAAACTCATATGGTTACAAGCATACATGAACAAAACCCAACTTATTTTTTCCATCCAAATTCCACAATATAATCTATTAAATTTTACATATTATGAAATCACACAAACCTTCATAAATAACACATACATAATTTCAATTCCAAAATCCTAATAAACCCTAAATTTTACCAATATATTACGAAACCATGCGTTACGCTGAGTAAATTCACGTCATGCGAAGCAGAAAAGTTACAGAACACCAAAGAATCCTGCATACCAGCTATAATATCCAACATCCCAGCAAAATGTGACCTGATAAAAACAAAACCAAAGGACTCAGTCAAACAAATAGCAAGCGATAAAATTTATGTATTCACAACAAACACAACACTATTCACATCAACATGCAACCAACAACAAAAAGGTGTAAAAGGACCAAAAATCATCGAATTTCAAAACTGTTCAATAACCATAATGAATAGAACGTTTACCGCAAAACCCAACTTACTCTACGAAGAAAGCCTGTTAGAGCTACCGTACAACGACATCATACCAGGGAAAATAAAATCACCAATCAGTCCAGAAAACCTGGAACAAATAACAATCCAACATGTACAACAATTGGAACACTTACAACATTCCAATGCAAACCAAGAAATCCATACAACAATTTTGTACAGCATAATAGGAATCCTATTATGTGTAATAATTCTTTTCTATTTTCTCAGGATAAGATATAGGAATAAAAACAGTATAAAAGCAGATACTCCCAGGACCAATACAAAATTTTCTTTTCGGCACCTTCTTAAGGGGGAGGAGTTACGTCATCACAAACCCGACATGATAACTACACCTGCATCCACAGTACCAGTTACAAGAACTACACAATAATCATAACATTACAATAATAAAATAAACATTCACAGGAATATCAATAATATACATATTCCTCTTATCATTTATTTTAACACGGAATAAAATACTGTAAAAATAAAAATTATTAAATTAATTAAAAAACAATAAATAATAAAATATTAATTAATCAAATTTCTTTTAATAAATAATTGTTCCAAATAAATTTCACATTATAATAAACATAATTAAGTGAAGTTTAATTTCGTGAAGTATACACGAAACATAATTCGCGCACCAAATTTCGTGACACAAAAAAAAAGTTCCTCATTCGACAAAAAAAAATTCGAGTGGTTTAGTGTGTAGCACATGATGGGTTTGAAACTCAGCCATATGTACGAGTATCTTGTTTTTGTGTTGTATACGAGTCAGTAGGCGAATGTAGTAACAAAATAAGTTTTACGAACTAGGACGGTGAGTTAGTGCATAGTGATCATGTGTGCTGCCTAAAAGCAGCGGTTCAACACAGGGCCAAGCAGAATTTAATGGTATTTTGTTGCTTTTCATTGGCAAGTTTTGTTTTGATTCAAATGATAAACTAAATATTCCCTTATAACCGGATGTGCTCCCATCTTACAAGTAAACTGTAAAATTTGCGACGAGGTGAACGCGAATGAGAGTGACTTTTGTTTTGTTGTTGATTGAATCCATCCTGGTTAGAAAACCGTGTCATTAACTATCGCTTCGTTTTTGTAAAAAACAATCGGATCGAGTAAGCGATAGCTTTTTTCAAATTTATCCAATTTAAAATTAAAATTTATATAGTTGAAATGGGTTGAACGGTAGCTAAACCGCTAAAGCTAACCCAGTGTCATAGATTGTCTTCATGGTATCCGAAGCGGCATTGGTTCCCGCAGCTCAGGCGGGTAGAGGGAAACGGTGTGGTTTTTGGGGTACCCAGATAACGCCATAGTTTATCGCAATAAATAGGAAAAAAATAAATTAACCCTTCAATGCATGATTTTTTCTATTTTGTTGAAAAAATTCTACATTATAGTTTCTGCAATCCTTATTTATAATATTAAAATAAGAAATTCTAATTATTTGTAGTTTCCTCGGAAAATTGATTTTCGTGGTTGTATCATATATGATACGGCATGCATTTACGACTAAAAAACAAACATAATTTTTTTTTTTTTTTCAATTTTAAATTTCAATAACTAAAAATGTTACATATAGTTTTTCACAGCCTAATTTAACAAAACTATTTAATAATAAAAATTAAAATAATAAAGGACATAACACAATTTCTGTCTTTGTTGCAACAAAGATGTATGTTGCATTTTTCACACATTATAAAAGTGAGTTTCGAACTTCCGGGTAGCTTACACCGCAGTTTTTCAGATGTCCAGTTGAGAAAATGCGATACACTGGCCGACGTCTATTGCAGCTGTGTAACTTGCGTTGGGTTTTTTTCGTTTACGTTTGACTCTGCACAAACTTTCAGCAACTTGAATTCTAAAATTCATTAGAGCGAGATGTTCCTATCCTAAATCAGCAGCGATTCTTTTAGAAAGTAACCATGAATTTACCACCATGGATATTTCTTAAGATGGTAAATATTCGTATGTACCATTTCTTGGGGCGTTTTTGTGGTGACCTATATATTCTTTAGAGCACGTTCGGTTGGTAACTTGCTTGAAGGTAGTCTGTCACGACGTACTGTGCCAATTGATTGAACACCAACTTTATTTAGTTCGATAATCGATGGTAAGCTCGTGTAATAATAATCGAAGTAATCGTAGTGGTTCACATTTCTTGGTATATTTCGTAATAGTCGAATGACCAAATTTGATGAGCTCCCCAAATCTTTTTCTGATAAAATACGTTTACCATTTTCTTGCCCCGAAAATTGTTCAAAATTGTACGTAAATTTTCACTGAGAAGAAAAATTTGTAGCCCTATTTATGCGGCTTCATTTGCGTGTACTGTTTCAAGTAACTTCCACTTTTAGTAAAGCACATCTGTTCATCAATAGATATATTTCGTCGATTGGAATCTTCTGAAAGTTTTTAATGAGAGCATCTATTACGGGTCGTATTTTGAACGGGCGATCGCGATTTCGATTTGTGTGCGGCATATTGTTCTCATTGCGATTGAAATGAGGAAACTAACGAATTTTTTCGAATTGCTTTTTCGTATTATATTGTTCCACTTCATGGGACCAGTATCAGCGCAAACTTGTTAGTTGGTACATGAATGTAAAAATATACACCCCGAGAAATTTTTCCAAATCCTTCCCGTTTATTGAAAACGTATTTTTGATGTTAGTTTCCATTGCGTAGTTATTTGATTCTCTAAAGCTATCATCATGTTAATTAGAATAGAAAATTTCAAGAGGCGTTTGTAGTTCGAGAAGTTCTTGTGGTGATTTATCACCGTTAAATTTATATTTATCTGATATAACATTCAAATGTTTTACTTTCCAAATAGTATTACTATACAACTTTTTTAATTCCTTGACCTCCCTTGTTTCACTTGTCACCTCAATTGCGTTGCCAATATCAGGATCTTGTAATTCAATCACAGGTATATTTTGAATGTCTAATGGTACATCGTCATCCATTTCAGATGGTGGTTCGATTCGGAAGTGGCACTTTGTTGGATTTCAATTATAAAAATCATCGCCCCACTGTCTTCTTTCTCATCAATGTCAATAGAATTACATATTAATAAACTCCTCCATTTCCATAGCATTTAAAAACTAGCGTTGATCAGTCATTTTTAACTAGCAAAAATGTTGAATAAAATTGATTATTAAAGAAGACTTCCACCTTTTCTTCAATTTATACGGTTGTATCATATTTGATACAACCAAGAATTGTGCCGTAATTGCATGACGTATCATATATGATACAACCCATGTTTTTCAATATTTACAATGATAATACAGACATATATATGTCAAAATGGTTGAAACACATAATATAATTACATATATTTAATAAAATATTTTTATTATGTGAAATAGTTTATAAATACCCTAGAAAAAGACGACCAAAAATCTACGTTGGTTGCGAAAAACTAATCACCACAGCAAGCGAAACTCAACCGGCATTATTCCATAAAATTACGCGGGAAAACTAAATTTTGTGTTGGTATAGGTTTTCAAAATGTGTATAAGAAAATTCTTTTATAAAACAAATAAGAAATGTTTATGTATACGTGTACTTTTTTGTAATATGAAATGGTTGTATCATATATGATACAATATGCATGGAAGGGTTAAAAAGTAAAAAATTGGGATAGGTTGATAATGGAATTGGATAGTATTCCGTTACATAGTTTTCTTGTAATATCAATGTACTGTACAGTTCTGAACGGTTCCGTTATTATAGAGAACTGTACAGAACTATACAAAACATCGATATTGCAAGAAAACTATAAAACTTTTATAATGGATTTTTTGTTATACTTAGATTACTATTTGATCTTATAAATATTTAATTTTAAAAATTGATACAATTGATTGAACCGATTGGTTTTTTTTTTTACAAAAACCCAGCTATTAGTAGTCTGTGGGGCATATCCTCCATCCGGTCGCAAATTAATTATTTGCGATCAGAAATATGGTTACTAGATTAAATTTGCTATGCCAATTGACACATTTTATTTAAATATAAATTTATTTTGCGATTGTAGAGTAGAAATCTACGAAAAGACTGCTACGCATTGTCCGAGGTCGCAGTATTTTTATGTATTTCTACTTAACAATCGGCCATATTCCAGAACTTCTTTCAAAAATCATTCAATAATCCCATTTCCATCTAACATACCCAATCCCATAATAATCGGTTAAGAAACTACCGAGCTCCGTCCCACATGGCCATATTCCAGAACTTCTTCCAAAATTCATTCATTAATCCCATTTCCATCTAACATACCTAATCCTATAACAATCGGTTAAGAAACTACCAAGTTCCGTCCCACATGGCCATATTCCAAAACTTCATCCAAAAATCATTCAATAATCCCATTTCCATCCAACATACCCAATCCCATCATAATCGGTTAAGAATTGATTGAGTTCCGTGCCAGGTGGCCATATGCCATAATTTCTTTCATAAATCAGTTAATATTCCCATTTCCATCCAACATACCCAATCCCATCATAATTGGTTAAGAATTGATCGACTTCCGTCCCGGGTGGCCATATTCCAGAACTTCTCCCAAAAATCATTTAAGAATCCCATTTCCATTCAATATTCCAATAGTGTAAGGTAAAAGAGTGACGAACTGTGAAATCGGGTATTCATTGAAATAATTTGCTGTATTGTCATGTGAATTCCGCCCAATTATGGTAGAGTGTATAATGCACGAGTAAATGTTCCAAGTGAGTAGCAGCCTGAGACAGAATTCAGGTGAGTTGCTAGTTACAAATCCAGTTTTTCATTCCCCTGCATCGTATAGTATATTATTTCAAAAGATGATGATCATGGATTTGGAACAGTTTGTTACGACTCTGTGGTCATAACATTACTCTCTTCTAGTTTTTATTTTGAACTCTTGAATTTCAGTATGTATAGTCCTTTGATTAATGCTGATGGCGTTACTATCTGTTGTTGATAGACACTTTAAAATTTGATTTTATGAATACTAACCTCCTTATCCACATCCAGTATCATGTGAATTTATAATAGTTTTTAGAGCAAGACCAATGGTCACCTTGTGCGTGTGTGCGACTAATAAGATGTAGAGGAGTTTTTTTTTTGTTTGTTTCTCGTTTTTACATAAGAACATGAGGCGCGGTGTGAAAGAGTGCACGAAAAAACAAGAAACAAAATGTTCTTTTTGGTGCGAGAAATTTTTGAGTCTGGTTTTGAACGATCGAGTTAGAAATCACAAAATGCCGATTTTTTTTTTTTTTTAAACTAAAGATGGTTTTTTTTAGATTTTAAATTGGTTTTATATAAAACGTTTTCATTTATGATAAACAATGAAGTGGTGCGGGTGCAAGTTATAATAATAAAAATATGAAATTCAAGCATTGTTAAAAATAAACTAAATTAAGACGAAGTTTTATTTGAGGAGTGAGAAAACTGGCGTGAAACAATTAAATGCACAGCCGGGAAAAGTTTTCAGTTTTGCTAGAAAACATAATTGTTATGGTTATGGCCCTATTAGGTGCTGAAAGTAGAATCTGGGGACATTACTAAATATTTATTTTAAAGTGGAAAAAAGAAAAACTAAATAGGGGACTTCGTTTTGTTTACGGGCTGCTACCGGAGGATTGCCTCATATTTGACAGCTGGTCAGCTGAGGCCATTTAAATTACTGGTGTTTATTGAAAAGGCCACCCAAAAATTACAGGTGGCCAACCGGCCAATTGTAAAATTTTCCAAAGTCGAGAAGACGCCCAACAGTGGATTTATTTTCGGTTTAAGGCGATGTACGCCCAACCATATTATTTTACGGTTAAGGCGAGCCAACGCCCAACATTACAGATGGTCGTTTGTAAAATTTTCCAAAGACGAGAAGACGCTAAATGGCAATTTTCGGTCCAACAGCGGGAAGACGTCCAACCCTTACGGCGGAGTAACCGGACGGCACCGCTACAGTAAAGTAAAGTTTTATTGTTAATTTAAATTGTTTTATTATTTTAAATTCAATTCTACTTTGTAACTTTACTAGTCCATATTCAAATTTTCAAGTTTATTTAAATTTCATTTGTGTAATCGAGCACTAAATAACGAGTGTCGTGCGCGCGATGGGGGTGTACGTTGCTTTCGCTCTCAAATTAATCCTGTTCCGCGACCATTTTCTTTTCTCTAGAGAATTTTTTTTTTCTTCGTTGTAAAGATGTATTGAATAAATAATTCCGCTGGATTTCCACTGGCATTTGGCCATATTTTTATTTTCTTTTGGTTTTATTTTGACCCAATATTAACCTGATTGTTTTTTTTTGTGTGTTGTTAAACTAATAAAATGAAGTGGGAGCGGAAATTCCATTCTGTGTTGATATCACATTTGCAGGCTGGGGTTGTCACCCCTCCCCCCTCCCTTCATCCACCCGGCAGGACATCCACAGGATCGGAGTGGCGAGTCCACTATATGTGAAGTCCATTTGGTGACAACCGTAAAATCCACACGATCTCCCCGTACCACTTCGGTGGTCTCATGCTGTCGAGGTGGGAATTGTGGAGGATTAGCTGAAGGTCTCTCCGGGTGAAGAGAAGTGTGGTCTGTAGAAGAGATGTAGTTTCCCTTTAATGCTGCTTTGTTGTGGCTGGGCATCAGCCTCTAGTGGTCGACGAGTCTTTCGAGGAAGGAGGGGGGAGGGCGTCTTTTCAGCAGACTAGGTACTTGTCAATCAGGGAGATCCTGTCGTCTCTGGGTGGGCGCATCCAATTTTAATTAAATGTTAATTTCAGTTTGGTTCAGTGTTACGAAGTTTGCTTTTGTTTTGTTTATTCTGTTCCACAGTTTAGGTCAGGTGCACGCAAGACTCAATTTCCCCACGACCCGCGTCGTCATTAAAAACTGTGGAATGGTTTTTGAACCATCATGTAATAAGTTTAATTAAGGGGTCCGAATCGAGTTTGTTCTTGTTTCTATGCAGAGCAACGACCATTTCAGCGGGTATGAGATAATGAAGATTTAATGAATCGATGGTGCGACTCTAAGCAGAGATATTTCGAGTTTTTTTTAATACTTTCATTTCACGGACGCCTTCAATTTCAGCCATTAACTTTTCTATTCATCTTAATTTAATCTTTTAGTAGTGTAAGTGAAAAATGTTAAGTATGCTTCTCTCAAATAAGTTTTCAATTTGCTGTATTTTGTACAATATATTTGTACCTAACATCAAGAAACGTAACAAGCATTGTATAGTACAATAAAAAATTTACAGTCATAACACTTTGCGACAAACTAAAAACAACACATATTCTTATTCATAAGTAAGAAAATTGTAGTAAGTGTACCTTTTATTTCGCAAAGTGCCACCATACAAAACTACTCCAAATGTTAGTATCAACGAAGGCCCCAACAACGTTGGTTAGGACCCCCAAAATTTTAAAGTATATCGATATCCTCTTATTGCTCTTGTTATCAAACGGAGCATTGTTGAGACGGTAACCTATTAAGGTAAAAATGTATTTCCAAACGGTATAACAATGCTTTCACTTTGTGTATTAGATTTTCTGTTCCGTTTACTGTCCACGTGGCTTATAATGAAATTCACCGCAGGAAATACATGAGAAATTAAATTAACATCACCATATGGAATATAGCAGCCACTCGGGCTAAAATTATTCCAGAAATAATCATTCAACCGCTAAATTACTTCATGCATTTTCCATCTAAATATACAATACACACATAAATTAAGTACGGTGTCTCTGTCAAATGCGGAAAAACAAACAACAAAACCAAAACAGACCAAAATGAATTAAATCTATAAAAGAAAATGGAAATGAATTCACTTTCATCTCACAAACTGTTTTGTTTGTCGTCGTCTAGCGAGATCTAAATAGAATACTCTATAGACATGAATATAAAGAGACAATTGGACTCGAGGCTATCGGGAATATCGAATCAAATTACTACACAGTGTTTTTTTTACTATGTTCATCCGAATTCCAATCCTCCCCTAAATATTGGTTTCCGATTTTATTTTTGTTGTTTTGTGCTTCCTCCTCCTGAATGTATTTTTACTTTTTTTATACATCGACCGTCGTAAAAGAAAGGTCATTTCTCGGAGAGTTAAAGGGCACAATTTTGCGAAAAATAATAAATTTAAAGAAAATTTGAAAGTTTGATGAAAAACATTATAAAATTGTTTAGGATGGTGAAAATCTCAGACGGTATATAACTTAATTTTCATTTTGATTTAGGTACATCGTGTGTTATGTACCTGTAAACGGTGTGCGGAGGAAAAGTGTTATTTGTCGGAAAATACCTGTCACAATCTCCTACTGTGTGTGTTTCTGAATATATATGGTATCTGTATGTATAGGTAGGTATGTGTGATAAGACAATTTCCTTTTTTGATAATTTTTCTGTTTTTGCTTTGTTTTCCGTACAAATACATAAAGAAAATCAAAACTAAATAGAAATGAATTTATTTGATTTGAAATTTTTTATTGAACTTTATTGAAAGTTTATTTGTGATAGATTTTCCTTTTATTTTTGGTTATAGGATTATCCGAAGACAACACAAAATAGGAAAAATGAAAAAAATTTGCATTGATTTATTGGAATTTGTTGTTGTTTGTCAAATTGATTAATAGATTTTGTCTTACAGTTCGAATTTATAAAATATTTATTGTTAGATTTTTATAGCTAAGGTAACAGATGTCCTGTTTTTGGCATATAGATCTGTATACAGACAGGCTAGGACAAAAGTAAAAATAAATAATAAATCTTCTTTCATTCAAAATATTGATTAATATAAGGAACAATTTTAGAAGCTTAGTAATAATTAATTAATTTACGTGCACAGGAATTAGTAACCGTCTACGGGGTATGTATCTAACTGACGTAATTCTGCCATAAACGAAATTTAATTTGATTTTTAAATATGGGATTAAAAATAATTTAAATGTGGGTGCTTTAGAGAACATTTATTATGGAATGGTATGCTAAGTTATCCAAGTATTCCATCCAAGAAAAAAATATTTATCGCCAGACAATGGGCGCTTTCAGGCCCTTTATCATGATTAGTAAAATCATCGCCAATTTCATTTGATAATTTCATAATGCTAAACATTTTCGTAGCGCTACCTCCGAAAAATTCCATAACAAGTGATTTAGGGAATATTATTTCAGCTCAATATAATATGTTAATGGCCAATCCGTGTCTGCTAATTGGCGGCAGGCTTCGGCAAGTTCTTTGTTTCAAAAACTTCTTTTTATTATACTTGTTTTACAAATATGCTACTAATCATTGGCAACCTTCTTTATTTGGGTGCTAGTTATGAATTAGCGGTGGAATAACACGTTCGGCCACCATTTTTATCGGTGAACACATTTATTTATAGCGAGCCGCTTGCTCCAAAACATCGACTCGCCAAAAGCCACGCCTAAAATGGGAAAATTCGATTAAGATTTTATTGGTTTTAAGGCGCCAATGACTCGTTTGGCTTATGGAACCACGGAGTGTAAACAGAATTTTGACTGACACAAGGAGGAGATACTAAGAGTTGCGACTAGATATGACCAATATGTGTGCAATGCAGGTTAAGAATAACTTGATATTTTCTTAACCAGTTCTGAAATTCAAAAATATAACCCATCGTGACTTTTCTGAAATTTTTATTTTTAATTGTTTGTGAAATTCCGGAATATAGCCAGCCAGTTCCAAGCAAAGTATCACGCTGCTAATTTTCCACTGATTGTGCATATCCATACTACGGTAACTTGAATCGGGTAACTATTTCGTTTCTCTCCCCTTTACCTATAAAATAAAAAACATTTATAGATAAAGCGGAAAGAATCGAAGTAGTTACCGGATTCAAGTTGCCGTAGTATGAATATACACATTTGGATAGAATTCGGCTCTGATGTTGGTGTGGAAACATGCTATAAAGATAGCAGAAACTTTCCAGTAGAAAAAATGTGGTTTGTTATTCACCGCTATAGGCATCACGATCACAAAAATGATTTTTTTTCTGCTGATGTTTTTCGAAACCATCAGAAAATTTTTGAAATTTTTATGCAAATTAATAATTCTCTGCAGAAAGTTTTATGAAAAATCAAAGAATTGATGAAAAAGAAGAAAAATATATGTTTAGACGTTTTAGAGCGAACAAAGTTAATTTTCTTCTAATAATCATCATTATGCAAATACAGGATAACATCAAAAAAATCGCCACCGTTGATAGCACTCCTTACATTTTTGAAATCATTTTAATGTGAAATGTTGTCAGTTTTTTACAAAAAGTGTTAAAAAAACACAGGGGTTTTTGAAAAACACAGGGGTTACTTACGCCATGTATGAATCTTATGTTGCTCATGTATATATAGATTATGTTCTCAGCTACCATAAAAACAGGGTAGGTAACATACAACCAGGGTAGTAACAGGGATTTTTTCTAACACTTTTGTTAAAAAACTAAAAACATTTCACATTAAAATGATTTCAAAAATGTAAGGAGTGCTATCAACGGTGTCAATTTTTTTGATGTTATCCTGTATTTGCATAATGATGATTATTAGAAGAAAATTAACTTTGTTCGCTCCAAAACGTCTAAACATATATTTTTCTTCTTTTTCATAAATTCTTTGATTTTTCATAAAACTTTCTGCTGGTTTCGAAAAATATTGGCAAACAAAAATTCATTTTTGTGATCGTGATGCCTCTTGTGGAGAATAGCAAAACACGTTTTTCTGCTGGAAATTTTCTGCTATCTTATACAGCATTGTGGAGACTCCAAATCAATTTTTTGTTTAGTTCTATTATATAGTTCTAATATAGAATAGAAGCCTCAATATATTGCATGGGGCTGACGAACCCCTCAAATCCTCAAAGTCAATCATTAGCAACCTGGTTCTGGAAGGTGAAAGCAGCCTGTATTAAGCCCTAGAAGCAAAAACGCCACGCATTCCGAAGATAGACGATACGTCACGCAACTTCTATCTATCCAAACTTTCAAGTAACTACCAGATAGTCATTTCGCAGTTATACGCATTGTTCAGGCGATTCAAACGCGCGTCAGAGCTAAATTAAATATATAAGAAATTTCTATCTGAATTTCTTTCTTTTCTTTCTATCTGACAGCAAGCTCGATTGGCTCAATTTCTGTCCGTGGTCGATACTAACGCTTGCTTTATGCTGTATCACAATTTTTAAAGGATCAAAATGTTCCCACCAAACTTGGAGTGGTATTGAAACATCCTCAAAAGCTGACTGGAATCAGTCACTCAACGATATGCTGATAATGGGTCCAAATGTTCGACCCACATTGTGGACAATTGTTCTGCATTTTTGCTTGTATGAATCCATTTTCTCAACAGACAACTAAAACATGTACCGTCAGTTATCTGATACACAAACTGAACCAGTCGTACCAATGATTTTACCAATGAAAACCAACACAATTACAGGTTACGTACTAAACTTCAAAACACAGGTCGCCCTGTTGAGGTACGTGAGACCCTGGCGTCACATTCCTGACAGAAACCGTCGTTCACAATCAACTAAGCAGACTGCACGAGTCATGGTGCATCCTGGATGAATTGAAAAATCACCAATTATGGTGGACTGGACGAAGCTTCCTAAGTCAACCAGAGTAACAATGGCCAGCACAGACAAATATAGATATTTCCAAGCACATGGAAGAAAAGTCAGCTTAGATTTCCAATAATTTCGCAGTCCAAGGCGAAAGAGAGAAATTGATGACCGAGACAATAAGACTTTGATCCACCTTTTCACGAAATTTTCAAACCACTAGAAAGTCTTGCGCATCGGCTGCTCGTCGCGTGTTTAGTTCAACCCATTACAGTCATGTTGAGTGTTGACGAAATCAATCAGTCAGAGGCTGTACTGTGTACAGAGCAGCACCTTATAGAATTCTCCTAGCAATATAAGAAGTTGCTGCAGCACTTCGCCGGTTTCTAACTAAAGCAGTCTCCTTCAGTATGCACCATTCTTAGATGATGATTTGGGCTTGAGAGTGGAAGGTCGCATCAACACTATCTTAGCACTGTATAACATGAAACAATAAGTCAATGTATCGTATACTAAATCCACAAGAATTAATGTCCCGCTACAAGAAAGAGGTATTTCATCATCGAAGCACGAACAGTCACTTACCTGGAATGTGTTAACCAATGGAATGTACAATTCGCAACAACCAAAGTTTGTACAATTCGCTAAAGTGGAGCTAGTCCAGAAACCAAATTGTAACCCTGTGTTCTTTTCTGTACGCCAACACGAACCGTTTATGTGAAACTAGGATCACTCAACAGTTGCCGTTAACTTGATAGTCGATAGAGTTAAATTCAAATCCAAACCACATGGTGCTCCTCACATAGGGGGTTATGGAAATAAGCTCATCATCCTGTACAACAAGTGTGTGATTTAATTGACGAGAAAAATCATGATTCCAGGCATTGTTGGAAGTATCTTGTAAATTTAAAATTCGCTGACGAAAATGAGTCGTAGTCCTTTGTGAACAAAATTTATCACGTGATCTGTGGATGCTAGGACGAGTTATTAGCGCTTATCCTGGTAGAGATGGTAAAGTTCGCGTGATTAAACAGAAAACGTTAAATGGTACAACATTTATGAAATTGCCTCTAACGAACGTGTGTGAAATGTCAAAATATAAATGAAACTAAAAATGTACTTTTTCTCGTGTGAGTCACGTCAGAAATCCCATTTTGGTAATCCCACGGTTTTCTTATTTTGTCGAGTAGTACATAGTTGAATGTGCAATTTTGTGCGTCTAACGATAAAATTTGTGCATAATGTACTTTGGGAGATAACGTAGGATTTCTGTCGTGATTATCACACCAGAAACCCCATAGACCCGTTTAATGATTAAAGCATAATGTTTTGCTTTAGTTTAATTGTGCAAAACTGTGCATATAAATCTAATTTAGTTCTCCTCCAGAATTGGTCAGGATTTTTCCTAGAACGGCTATATCTGCCTATTTACTTACGATATGTATAACGTCTATTGAAGTAGATCAACTATGTAAGAAAAAGTCGTAGTTTTCTAGTCTCAATGCTAAAGCTAGATGTGCATAACTTCATAAGACCATAGTTTATTGGTGGCATACCGTATCAGCTAGAATTGGGAACATACGAACCCTTAATGCAACCCTAATTTCAACAGATAAATTTCTGAAAAATTTTATACGGATAATTTAGAGCTAATATAAAATATGGGGACCTAGAACCACCAAATATTCCTAAACTCCATACTTTTAGTCAAATAAAGCATTTAAATAAAAAGAAGAACTTGTTACATATAGTGATCCATGTGTGCTCTTATTTTATTAAAGGAGACAATAAGATGCAAAAACGCTATACACGATATTGGTTTAGATCCATTTTATGTCTTTTGCTGAGCTGCAAATAAATATATTTAAATCTGATTTAAGAAGCTGTTCTTCTATGAGCATTGACAGTACTGGGTCCTTAATTGAACCCCCTTTTAATAATATAGATTCTGCAAAAGCAAAACATATTTTTTATATGCTATTTTCTCGAAATCAGCTGGCACTAGAGTTAGCGTTCCATAGCCAGCCAGTTCCAAGCAAAATATTACCGTGCTAATTTTCAACTCATTTGGATAGAATTCGGTTCTGATGTTGGTATGGAGACTACAAATTAATTTTTAGGAGATAAGCAATCTACTTCACAAAAAAGGTAGAACCTACTCAAAACCCATTTTCTGTTCACTGTGTATGAAAGAAACTCCACGTCTGCTCTACTGTTAAAGATAAAATGCTATGGAATTTAAGGAAAGTCAAGAACGCATTCGCTCACACAATCGATGTTTTAGTTGTCTTAATACTGAACACCGGTGTTAAGTTTTGCGACTCAAAGTTAAGATGTGCCATTTGTTCTTCACAACAAGAATAAATATAAATCTCTATAAATGCATGAAACTAACATCACAGATTCAAACCCCGAATCTGTCACTTCCCCTTTGACTCAGCCAAAGATACAAGACTTGCAAACTGCATCAAGTTTATTGTAGCGCTGTCAACAGCTATGGTCTTAATAATCGACAACTGAGGAACCAAGTAAGAATTCTTTTATAATCGACTCATGTTTCCAACAACTATAAGCTTGTAACGTTTAAAGGGGCTAACGACTATCACTGGCATTGGTAATACATCAGCTGACACATCTCGAAGTATTGTCACAATCCGGTTATTTCGAAAATAGTAACTAAACTGCCTGAGTTGATGTACGGGGATAGTTTGAGGTAGCTATCTACTATGCAGCTTACTAATCCGTAGTGTTATCAATCCAGAAGCCTCGATAAAAGCAGCCGGTAAAAGTAGCCGGTGAAAGCAGCCTGTGTTAAGCTCTAGAAGGAAAACTTTATGCGTTCTGAAGATAGACGATTTACCAAGCGATTGACAGTCAAGTCCGATCTATCCAAACTTCAAGTAACTACCAGATAACCATATTTCGCAGCTGGTCAGTCGATGCAAACGCGAGTCAGAACTTCATTGTAAATATAATTTCCTAAATACAAAAAGCTTGACCACGCTGAGAAGGTAGAAGGTCCGGTCGGTACTAACGCTTACTTTATGCTGCATCTCACTTATTAAATCATCAAAATGCTACACCAAACCTGGGGTAGTAGACAATACTGGCTGGAATCGGTCACTCAGCAATATGCTGATAGTTCCATTCTTCTTTATTTTCGCTGATACACAAACTAGACCAGCAGTACCAATTATTTCGTAGGCAAGATGATGATAACAATTTGTGCTCGTATCAACTCATTACGCAGGTAATTTACCAAAACCAACAAAATTACAGATTGTGTAATCAACTTCAAAACAAAGAGGTCGCACTGCTAAGAACTTTTGGTCATAAGTCAATTCTATCGCATCGGAGCACGAACATGCACTTACCTGCCAATGGAATCTGTTAATATGTCTGCTTTGTTTACTGGGGTTGAAATAAATTTTACAGGTCCATTCAAAGTTTATACAATTCACAAAACCTATTTCGGGACTTATTTCGTGGCCGCTGTAATTTTCTAAAGGAAATGAAAACATTTTTTTAAACATCGCAAAACAATTGCCGTTAAATTGATAGTCAATAGAGTTAAATTCAAACTCAAACCACATGGTGCTCTTCACATGGGCGGTTATGTGAATCCTGGGGGCCTACTATGGAAATCGATCGTCGACGTTTTTTGTTCGTTGTTTATATTCAGCAATAGGAATTACTATTGCTGAATATAAACAACGAACAAAAAACGTCGACGATCGATTTCCATAGTAGGCCCCCCTGTGCTGATCGTCATCATCGAAAGAACTGGCACTCACACTTTCGCACATTATTTTATAGCGTCCAGTACAACAAGTATATCTGACTTAATTGATTAGAAAAATTCGTTACTTAAAATTTGATCTATACAATATGGTTCCTGGCATTTGGAAGTATCTTGTAAATTTACAATACTTATAAGAAAATGAGTCGTTATTAGTGACGATTTTGTCATTAGTGTCAGCAGTATTGTAGTCATTTGTGAACAAAATTTATCACGTGATATGTGGATGTCAGGATGAGTTACTAGCGTGTATCCTGATAAGGATGGTAAAGTTCGTGTGATCAAACTGAAAATGTCAAATGGTACGACATTTATAAAATTAACCTTCAATGACCGTGTGTGAAATGTCAAAATCAAAATGTAGCTATTTTTTCTCGTAATTGTTAAAAAATCTCTTGAGGTGAAATCAAAACCAAAGACGAAATTTATTAGCAAGAAAAAAGCTATTTAACATGTTTAAGTTGGTTTCCATCTGTAGTTGGGGATCTTCTCTAATCAAAGCACCATACGTAATTACCGCATCATCCACAAATAGCTGAAGTTTGCCGGATAAATTGAGTAAGAAAATATCTTTGATGTAAATTTCAAATAACAAAGGGCCTAAAATGGAGCCTTGAGGTACTCCACATTTTAAAAAAAGGTCTTCAGACTTGTAATTTCCCAATTGAACATAATGTTTTCGATTGAGTAAGTCAAGAAGAGAAAAAGCTCCACCACAAGCACCAAGTGTACTTAATTTTTTTAATAAAATGGCTTGATCTATACAATCAAAAGCTTTGGCTAGGTCAATGAAAATACAGGACGTACATTGTTTGTCGATAAATAATCGTCGATTATCATAGCCGTTATCATACAAATTGACGCTAAATGGAAGAATTTTCTACGGTTGTGTATTTAATTAAGAGAGAGAGAGAGAGAGAGAGAGTGCTGAAGTGAGTGCTGTAGAGTGCTGAAAATAGACCAAAATACGGAACAATTACAAACACCATTACAATCGAAAAACCAAAGTAAAATTTTCTAATAAGTTGAAAGTTGTAGAAAGCGTACTGCTATTTCTCTCAAAACCAAACTGATTAGAATTAATTAACCCATTTACTACCATTGTACCCGCATGAGTACAGAAAATTTATAAAATCAATAGCGCTCCTATCGGTTAATATTTATTGTTTTTTTAAATTTTGTTGCTAATATTCCTTTGTCTCTTTCTTGACTACAGGATTTTGTCATTTTTTAGATATTACACGTATAACGGTAAATTTCCGATCTATTTGTGTAATACATAGTTTTTAATTTTTTGTTATTTCAGTAGCTCAATTCATTTCGGGAGTATTACATACTCGTAAATGTGTTTGCGTATAATTTCTTAAAGTTGTCTGTAAATTGCTAAAATATAATAGTGTTAGCGAAATAAATTACAATAAAATTATAATATTCGGAAATCATCGATGTATGTATATCTAAAGTAGTCTGTACTCGCTTGAGTACACTGGTAATATGAATATAAAAAATTGCATTAATTTTTTTCATTTACTAGAATGGATTTCCCCTCAATTCCAACTACCTCTTTTTATGGAAAGCAATTTCGAAACTTAGCAGAAGCTGTAGACGCAATTGAATGGGCTAAAGATTCAGGTGAAATCGATATTGTGATTATCCCACCTGATGTAGACTGCAACACTGATGTGGATGAGATTGACGACGAAAACATTGATACGGACCAACTACCAGATGAGGTTCCTGGAAATATTAAATTATTTTTCAGTGAAGATCAATACGACAGCGAGGACGACATTCCATTAGCAGAAGTTAGAAAACGGATGCGGCCTGGTTCTCCAGGTGCAGTACCAAAACTTCCACAATGGTCAAGTATAACCAATGACATGTCAATGAGTACTACAAATAACTTTACCGGAAAGTTACAAAATATGATTGAGCATCTTGATGGGAAATCTCCTGTTGAAGTATTTGAGGTACTTTTTGATGATGAAGTTGTGAAGCTTATTTTGGAACAAACTCGGTTATATGCTGCACAAAAAAATAATCATGGTTTTGTCATCGAAGAAGACGATCTAAAGATTTTTATTGTTATAATGTTTTTTAGTGGATACCACTCTATGCCACGAGAGGGAATGTATTGGATGATGGCTGAGGATACACGAATGCCGATCGTGGCTAATAATATGTCTAAAAATAGATTTTTGGACATAAAAAGACACATTCATTTAGTTGACAACAGCCAAATAAATACTAAGGACAAAATGGCTAAAGTTCGACCTCTAATGAACAAATTATGCCAAAAGTTTCAGCAATGGGGTTACATGCATGAAAAATTGTCAATCGATGAGGCAATGATTAAGTATTTTGGAAGCCATTCGTCAAAACAATTTATTAGAGGAAAACCTATACGATTTGGATTTAAAAATTGGATGCTAACGAGCAGCTGCGGTTATTTATATAGTTTTGATACGTATTGTGGTGCTAAAAATGTAGAACCTTCCATCAAAAAAACATTACCATTGGGATCAAGAGTTGTCCTTGATCTGCTGGAAACTGTCCAACATCCAACGGATCATATTATATATTGCGATAATTACTTCACCTCACATGATCTTTTCTCACTTTTGATTGATTGATTGATTGATTAGAATGTACGGCCAAGACAAGCAAGGATCCGGGATACGCCGGGCCAACCATACACCCCTTTTACATATAACAAGATGGAGGGATAGGAAAGGTTGTTAGGTATGATAGACTTGACCCGGTTACAGACACCTAAGTAGTCAATAGTTAGTAAAGCACAAGACGGCACAATTATTTTTGTTCTTCGGGATATAAATAATCAGCAATCAACATCCTAAAAAGTAATAGATTAATTAGTAAATGTCCTGATATAAAATTTCATTATTATGAGTGATGAAATTTTATTTAATACCATTTCCTCATATCAATTTACAAAAACGCGACGCCAGGCCCGCCACACACCTTTCAATTTTCCTGAAATAAAATGTCATTATTATGCGGTAGAGAATCATTATTTTGTACGATATAATTAAATTATTCTTGAATAGAATAAATATAATGTAATGATTATTATAACTAAATTAATTATAATTTGATTGTCGTAAAACAAATAAAATAAAATAAATTGAATCCAAATATTGTAGTATCAAACGGATGGATCCCCTCTTCAACGGATAACCTTACCATCCCTAATAAACCAATATGTTTATTAATAAAAATAAAAATGAAACAAAGACATCTGGTTTCAAAAATAGCTAATCTGGAATCTATAAGGTAATACATCAATAATGAATGTGTCACAGGTTAAGAATCCCAACACCAAAACAAATGAACCCATTACAATTTATTCCCAATCAGAATTAAATAAAACTATTAAGCTAATCAGGAATCTGTAAGATGACAGAATTAGTAATAAGTAGCTACGAGTATTAGAAAATAATCTAATTAAAGAAGTGCCATGATCCCAAAAATACAAAAAACATCTATGTATCAATATTTGTCTGATTATAAATTTTATTGTGTAACCTCCAAGCCAAAAAATAAGTCAACCCATAAAGTTTCCCTCCACCTACACTTCAATGTTACATATAACCATAGTCATTTAATCTATTAAAATAATATTAGTAAACCAATTGTCGTGAGACAAATTAAATCTTAAATATACAATTAAATTAAATTAAAATAAGAAAAATTACAATTAAATTGTAATTACAATTCGACCTATAATTAAAAATGTATTATCTGGTTAATAGTGGGAATCTATTATATTCCTAGCGACGGCAATTGTCACTTCAATGCAGTTCTTGAAGCAAACTAACTTCAATCTGAAACCATAAATGGCGGTTAACAAACACGATCAATTTGGAAGCTGTATACCCAGTAAAACCTATTGAAAGCGCTTATAAGGAAGGAAATTCTTAATTACAAAATATAAATCTAAACCAACTTAACCCGGGACTAAAACGTTTATGTACAAATTATAATTTATTAATTTCTAATAATAAAACTCAGTATTTATAGCTGTCCAATCAGGAAACTATAAATAAAATATAGTATTAATGTTCATTATCTCAGACGACTTAAGAATCTTAAAATATTTAGAAATTTTACCACTTTAAAATGTATTATTATTAGTAAGTCAAAATACGACCAAGTAGAAGCCGAGCAAAATACACGGCTTGCACATACGCAGGCCCAAATTGCACGAATGCAGATCCCACTCATCCACATCTCACACATGTGACGGAGAAACAAACCCCCCAGTCACTCGAGCATAAACTCCGTCCAACCATCCCCAATTCTGGCATAATACCCCTTACCCTCAAGCAAATCTTCACTCAGAACTTCACCATTCTCGGCTACAACGTCCCTAATCCGACGACTACCGTAGAATAGAGAAGAAAAACGAACGAAATTACCACTCTTCATACGATACACTCCAACCAGACTAAAAAAGACACCACCACAGAAAATGGCAAATCTCCAAACGAAAACCACCCCAAAAACAAAAACCAATTCACCAAATATATGATATACAAACAAAGGCAATGCCCAGTAGAATGAAAATTGATTTATCCGCCGCACCTGTTACAAGATACAAACCAATATAGCCAAAAAACTTTCCAAAAAAATCTATAGATTTTGCACGAAAGCTTCTCTCCGTGTTTACGTTCCACATACGTACAAATAAAGTCCCTACATTTCGAGACGGCCCCATATGCATGCATAGACACTGATTAAACAGTTATCTGATTTTAGGTTTTTAGTCATTATTAAGTAAATAACTCATCACGAATTAATATAAAGCAATACTTCCTGTAATTCTTAAACGATTATTATATTATTATTTGTTTTCGATTATTATATTTGTTTAAATTAAAAAATGTCCGTATTAATATGATGCAGACTAAATAAAATAAAAATAAATAATATGTTCTAAATTTTTTATGTAATAATTTACATATTTTATAAAATCATAACCCGAAAACCATTAAAAAACTGGCTTAACAATGTGCCCCAAAAGAGTCCAATAAATCTTAGTCAATTTCGTCTCTCTATTGTTATAAGAAATGTGTGAAAAAGTGATGACGTATTTCAATTTTTTGTTTCAAACACACCAGCATCGGCAAAATTAAAAGATTAATTATCACGGCTTATAGCGTAAAATACAGTACGCCAATTTTGTTTAAAATTTGCAATATAAATAATTAACTTTACCACAATTCGAGAATATCGGAACGAAAATTTGGCTAAAGTGAATTTGGTAAATTTGTAGAAGTAAATTTGGCTAAAATACTGCAACTGAAATTTTTACCTGTTTCATGATAGTGTAATTTAAATTTTTATAATATTGATAAATTAAAACCCCAGATTTTTAATTTTTATATGAAAGAAAAACAAAAAATATTTTTGGAAAAACTGAAAATTTTCCCGGAAAGTATGGGGATTTTTTCGAAATTTTTAGCTGGCACCTCTTAAAAGTGATCGATACCCAATTATGTAAAGAAATTAAAAAAAAAATTTCATCCTATACGATTTCCGCAATGTATACGTCATCTACACTTACGCCATCCGCCATATTAAGAACTAATTATCAGGGTTAGGAGACTTATGTGTAAAGTTGTAATACTGATATTAGCTCTACCACAATTCGGGAATATCGGAAAGTAAGTTTAGGTACACATGTTAAACACAAGATTTTGAAGAGAATCATAATGTTTCTACTGATAATTAAAAAAGACATTTAAAAAATGCCATCACCTTTAAGTGTCAAATTTAATTTATGCTGCTATTATGTCAAGTCGAATTGCTAAAAACACTACACATTTATATAGCCGACAATCACACGGAACATATTGAAAAAATCATAAAAAATTTCTATCAAAATGTTATATAAAACAAATAATATAGCTAAAGTACTTACTCGTTAGTGGAACGGTGCGAAAAACAAATCAGTACGTAGCCCATGTGAATCTGGTTGTACGTACGGTAAATTACAACACAAAAATTTATTTATTCTAAATATAACACTACACTATGTAACATTAATATAAAACTCTCACTAGTATAACACACAGACACACACTTTAATTAACTTATTATTTATTTAATTAGATAAAAAATTAACTACACAAAGCACTAAACGGGAAAACACTCTCACATGATCTTTTCTCACTTTTGAGAACAAAAGGGTTTAGAGCTACTGGTACAGCTAGAGATAATCGCATCAAAAAATGTCCTTTGAAGTCAAGCAAAGACCTAAAACGAGAAAGCTGGGGATATTTCGAGTATAAATATGACTCAAGCAATGGTCTGATTATTGTTAAATGGAATGATAACAGTGTCGTTACCGTTTGTTCAAATTTTGACACAATTGAACCATTACATTCAGTCAAGCGTTGGTCAGCTGTCGAAAAAAAAAGATTAATATACAACAACCTAAAATGATTGCAGATTATAATCTAGGTATGGGTGGCGTTGATTTGCACGATCAGGCCGTCAATGCATATAAAATTAAAATTCGAGGCAAGAAATGGTGGTGGCCGATTTTCACATTCATGCTGAATTCAACTCTGGTGAACGCTTGGAAGCTTTACAAAGTAGCCACGAATTCTAGCGACGATTTGCTCTCGTTTCAACGAGCTATAGCTAGACATTATTTGAGAAACTATACCGTCAAAAAGAATTCAAAACTATCAGTTCTGCCAAGTGTTCCTGCCACGGCCGGGGCCCATTTCCCAAAGCGTATAGAGAAACCGCGACGATGTCGAGAATGGCATCAGAGAATTAGATGGATCTGCGAACTCTGTGACATTGCGTTGTGCGTAGAACGAGATTGTTTTAAAAAAGCTCATTCTAAAAATTTGTAGTTCAGTTTTTACCATTGTACTCGTTTGGGTACAGCTTTTTTAAAGTGCTTTCAACTATTTTTATTGAATTATAACTATTTATTTTTCTTTTAATGCTTCTAAATAAATGAAAATACAAAAAAAAATAATAAATTTCCTTTTTTAAATAAGGGTGGTTTTAAATGGGTTAATTGATTATCATCTAAGCATAGTTTTAAGCTTTTATAGCTAATCCTTTCAAAAGATTTTGGCAATGTTGGAGGAACGGATACGGGCCTTAATTTATTAATATCATGTCTATAGAACCTGAATTAAATAGCGGTGTAATACGAGTAATTTTCAACTTGGCAGCTTTCTAATCGGCAGCTTATTGGTTAGGATTGTTTCATTTATACCAGTGCATAAAATAGGTGTTATTTTAGCATTAAGCTCTTTGACAAGTTTTGCTGATATAAATTGGACGCCCATTGAGCTAGAAAAATTAAAGCCAGCTTCAAATTTACCCAGTAAACTATCTACGTTAGGATGCAGTAAAATAACAGGGTCAGTATTATAGGGTAGTAGTAGTATTATATTTTTATTATATTATATTATTATATTATATCCAATATCATTGAAGTATTTATTGAAATTATTTACAACTTTCTTTTGATTTATGATCAATATATCATCTGCAATTAAGCTGATAGGATCTTCAAATTTCTTATTACGATCTTGCAAGACTTCGTTTATTAAAGACCACCTTTTTTAGGAGATCGTATACTATCCTCTAATACTTGTGTATATATTAATTCCTTTTTAATATTATTACTATATCGTAAGATAGCTTTTTAAAATATTTGGTTCTAAAGTGTACGTTATCGGGATATTTTTATTTTAGTTTTTGGAATTTTATTCGAGATGATATGATCTGTTTAAGATTATTTGTAAACCAGGGGTTGTTGTATGTATAAAGATTTGTGCGAAGATAAAAATAGGCAAACGATATCTATTTATATATACAGTGTATATACCGCCTTGGTCAAATTGCGACTGCTACGCCAGCTGCATCGATGCAATTGATGAAGTCTATAAAACATCTTATTCATCGGATCTTGTTCTTATACTGGGCGACTTCAATCTTCCGAATATCAACTGGAAACATGACATGGAGTTTAACTGCATTCTTCCATGTAATATCAATAGCGATGCAGAGTCCCTATTCGTCGATGCCATGCTTGGTTTTAACCTCAACCAAATTAATATGATTGCTAATAGCATCGATAGGTTTCTGGATCTGGTATTCACTACTGAGGAGGATGCTTTCAAAGTAACTGAATCAATGAATCCATTTGTTGTAAACGATATCAACCACAAACCTTTGAACATTGTATTTGATACAACCTACTGTAACCGCGGAAGAAATCTGAGCACCTTCCAAGAATGAAATTCAACTTCAGTAAGGCAAATTAAGCCGGTCTGCAGAATTATTTAGAAGCAGCAAATTGGGATCTAACTTTAAATCTTGACAATGTTAACGAAAATGTTGATAAATTTTATGACTTCATTTACCAAGGCTTTGAACTTCATGTGCCTTTTTACAATAAAGCACCAAAAACTCATCCTGCGTGGTTCGATGACCTGCTAACCAATTTAAAAAACCGAAAATGTAAAGCATATACTAAAATGATGAAATCTCGTTTGGAGTCCGACAAGCTAGCTTTTTTACAGCGCAGTGATGAATTTGACGTCTATTTCAATTTTAAGTACAGGTCCAACTTTGCAAGTATTGAAACAAAAATTAAATCAAATCCTAAAGAATTTTGGAAATACTTTCGATCCAAACGTGAAATCGAGGGATATACATCCAATATGACTTATAATAATACCAGCTCTTCGGACGCAAAAGTGATAGCAGACTTGTTTGCAGCATTTTCCCAATCAGTATATAGCCCTTGTGATAATATAGAATACACTGATAAAATAGGCAACAGCAATACTTCTATTATTACCCCTGTCATACATGAAGAGAATGTTATCTCAGCCTTAAAAGAATTTGGAGATGGATGTGGACCGGATGATATACCCGCCTTTATATTAAAAAGGTTTGCGAGAAGCTTCACAAATCCACTCTGCAAACTCTTCAACCAATCGATAACCACAGCCGTGTTTCCTGATAAATGGAAAATTTCGAAAATAACACCTATCTTTAAATCGGGTAAGAGAGAGGATGTCTCTTGTTATAGAGGAATTTCAACATCTTCGTCAATTCCTAAATTATTTGAGCTGATTGTGTGCAATGCTTTTAAATCTACATTGATACGTCACATCTCTTCTTACCAACACGGGTTCATGCCTGGAAGATTGACATCTACCAATCTGGTCGCATTTACCTACAAAGTGTTAAATGAGGTAGAAAATCATCATCAAGTAGATGTAGCGTATACAGATTTTAGCAAGGCGTTCGACTCTATATGCACCTACCTCAAAGCACTCCAAAGTCTGCGCGAATTCGGGTTTTCAACAGAATTTATTAATTGGTTCAAATCGTATCTAACAAACCGACTGCAATATGTTTTAATTGGGAATGAGAAATCCAATGTTATCAAAGTGACCTCTGGTGTTCCTCAAGGATCGTATATTGGACCCTGGATTTTTATTGTGTTCATCGATAGACTAGCCAAGATAATCAAACACTCAAATGTTCTAATATTTGCTGATGATGTAAAAATTTTTCACACAATTAAACATGAGCATGATGTTGATAAACTGCAGGATGACCTCAACAGGCTTAGTGAGTGGTGTGTCCGAAATTCATTACACCTCAATATTACCAAATGTAAAATTATGTCGTTTCATCGGAAAAAATATCCAATAACTTCGGCATATAAAATAAATGGTGCGGAAGTTCCAAGAGTACGGGAGATTATTGATCTAGGAATCACATTTGTTGAAAACGTTAGTTTTAACCGTCATATAGATAATTGTATTGCTAAAGCTAACTCCATGTTTGGCTTTGTCAAGCGGTGGACTGGAGAATTCACAGATATATGTACATACTATACGCACATTATATTACGCTTATGTAAGGTCTCAAGTAGAGTATGCTGTAACGGTTTGGAGCCCCTCTTACGCTGTGCACTTGAACAGAATCGAAAGCATACAAAAAAAAATTCTTATATTCCTGTTGAAGAAAACTGGCTGGAATTATGATTACAACATACCATTCTACGAAAATGTGGCTCGTTTACCTCCTTACTCTTCAAGGTGCAAAGAATATAACATGTGCACGCTTGAAAACGGGCGTCTACTTCTGGATGCCGCTTTTATCGGAAATGTCCTTCTCGGCCACATTGATTCATCCTTCATCCTGGAAAACATATCCATAAATGTTCCAAGCAGGACTTTGCGTAATCATAAATTTTTGGCGCTTGAACACCATCCAACCAACTATGGCGGCAACAATCCCATTAATCGATCTGCAAAATCTTTCAATGCCGTAATTGATCAATTTGATTTTAATTTATCAAAAACCAGTTTTAAAAAAAAGTTAAAATCGTATTTTCTAAATTTTTAATAAGTCCTTTGACAGTTTCATATTTGAAGTACTAATTGTTAATTTAAATAGTTGTTTTATTTATAATTCTTATTTATTTACAATCTAAGTGTGAATAGATTATTTTTTTTTTTATTTTCTATTTTTAAAATTCTATTTTTAGATTTAATTTTTTTGTTCTCTTTTTTGTTAATATATTTTATATTTTACTTTTGTTAATTTGAAATCATAATTGCAATGTACTAAATCAATTTCCTTTAATATTTAAATAAATAAATAAATAAAGTATACAAATTTTGCTCATGTTCTACTTTCGTTGTATTTTTAACAATTACACTAACTAATTTTCGGTAGAAATTTAGAAAAGATGTATTACTAGCATCTACAGTGTCTACGTAGGCATTGTAATTTTGTTGGTTAAGAAGTGTTAGCTGTTTGGTGACCCGCCTCCGTTTGTTGGGAGCTGAACAATGAATCAATAAAAATTCATGGCCGCTAAGATCAGTGGAGGAAATGAGGATGTGAAATTGATGTGGTGTTGACGAGAGAACATGGTCTATGTAGGTACTGTTACTGTTAGAGTATCGGATAGAATATTTTTTATGAATTTTGCTTTTAATTTTAAAAGAATACATTTTGAAAATTGTTTTATAATCGATAATATCGTTGTCATTTTCGTTTAGAATATTTAGGTTAAAATCGCCAATCACGATACTTTGTTTAAATTGGTCCAAAAGGAAACCAAAATATTTTAAAAAGGAAGATAATTCGCTATTTTATTAAACCTACGTTAGAGAATGTATAATTAAAAAGTTATTTTCCAAGTACGATCTACTGCATTTAATTTCGAAATCGAGCCCGAAATTAACGAATACTGTAATGCCACCACTATCTCTATGTTGACGTGTTACGTGAAATGATTAAAATTTTTCTAAGTTTATAAATTCTATATCACTACTATGAAGAAAAGTTTCTGTTAACACTATAATATCAATTTTTTGATTCAGTGTAAACAGAAGTTCCTCAAATTTTTTAGATAGCAAGATTTCCGAAGCGTTAATTTTATCTAAAAATAGTTTGTTGACAGCAAAAATATTTTTCATGGTAGGATTTTCTGCTTGAAGTAACTGAATTATTTTTGTAGAGCTGCGTGTTACCGGTAGGGTCATATTTAGGTATTACAAAATTAGTTAACAAAATACAGAATAATATCACTGGATTATGTTAAATCAAATATTGTTTAAAACTTTAAATTGAAATAATTCTTGTTCACTCACTGTTGTTGATCACTCAAATAACTCAAATTTCAGCTAACAACTTTATATTGATCGCTTATGAAATATGTCAAAACAGCTCGATGTTTCAACGCGGTTTTGTCTGTCGCGTCACTACTCACAATTAATTTTCAGATATCATGTGTGTACATATTAACCGACGTTATTAAATAAATTATTATATAATATATTTTGTTTTGTATAGTTTAATCACCAACTTATATTTTATCACCATTTTTTTTTTTTATAACAATTAACTTTTATAATAATAATAATAATAATTATAATTTTATTTTTTTATACAATAAATAATATTATACATATATATTGTTGGATGCAGTTCGCAGTGGATTCAGAATCCCTTAAAGAGAATTGCATGCAACAATATTCAATTCTATACTCTACAAATAATAACATATTTCAAAAATACAATGTAAATAAAGACTACTATAATCTTGGCATCTATACCTTTTTATATAGTATATTTATTTATAATCGCTTTTAAAAAATCAACCATTCCTTTTTTAAAATTAACATAATTTTGCTGTTTTATTTCAATAATGACTTCGTTATACATTTTAGGGCCTACGAAATTAATTCGTTTGCGACCATACTCATTAATAGTACAAGGTTTCAGATTATTTTTATTGCGCGTGAGATATTGGTGATTATACGGACTCAAATTAATATTACTCACGCTTAGAGTAGCATTTCTTATCCTATAGCAAATATAATATTGCCGATCTCATATACATTTTTTCGCCAAATTTTTTTTTAAAAGATGGAACCAATGCACACTTACCCACCATACGGACACTTTTTTCATTAAAAAGTTTAGCTAAGACAACAATTTTTGTGAGACATCTAACGTTACATGAACAAAATTTTACGAACTTTAAATTTTTTTATCGATCTTTATTTTCGACGATTTGCACATGCTGGATGCACATGTTGAAGTATCTGCATATACTTGTTGAATAAAAACGTAAACAAGAAGCAAGGCAAGATCAAGTTTGAATTTCTACAATGGTTTTTGTTTTTCGTAAAATATTATTTTTTTTTTGTGTCCTTTTAAAACAAAATTATGTTTTGTGTCCTATATTACCTACGAGTAAGTACCTTATGAATGAACTGTGAAAATATTTTATGATACGAGAGACTCCATTAAAAAGAAGTTATTGTAAATAAGACTTATTATTATTGTAAATGCAACATTGTTATTCATATTATTAAGCGATAATTTGTTAATCCGTGGATAATTGATAGTAGGGATAATAAATATGTAGATTATATTTTTTTAATATTAAATCTAAGGAAGCATGCACGTGTTAATTTTATCTTGTCTTTATGAGTGTGTATTTTAAAAACGCATATGAACAAAATCGACCTTGAACTAGTGTATGAACTAGACATTTTTGTTTTATAAACTTATTCTTAGTGTGGAATACCGTCGATGAGGTAAACTAGTTCAGCGTTGCACTTTTTTATTTATTTATTCTTGCATCGATTGGTTTTGATACCGAAAAAATCTGAGAATGATAAAATTTCATAAAAGGGCCGCAATTTATAAATATAGTCTAGGAAGTAAGAATATTATTATATAGGAGCCTATTATAATGTAAAATATTATTTCGTTAAAGAAACAGCAGCAGATAATTTTTTTTTATGAAAGCTGATATTCGATAGGAACTAGAAGAAACTCGCGTTTATACTTGATAAATTTGAATTTAGTTTGACTGCCGGTTCATACGACGGATAAAAATCTCGGATTTTTCTATCCCAGATTTTTGTTTAATTTTTTTCAACTTTTTTGTATGAAAAGAGGCGTGTCTGTTGTATAATTTACGTGATGTAATTGGTTTAAACGGTGGGATAGAAAAATCCGATATTTTTATCCTTCGTATGAACTCGCTGTGAAGGAAGACGAACAAATATGAATATTTATACAAAATATTTTTTTTATTTTTTCCTGTGATGTGTGTGCAATAAACTTTTATTTAAAAAAGTCGAATATTATAAATGGATTGTTTCTCCAAAATTATTTTTCCGAGGAATTAAATTATTTTTCCTTTAAATATTATAAAGTTTTAACAGGAGAAGCTGCCACATTAGTTCGTCATATCGCAGTAACTGAGGCAAACATAGTGCGGCTACGGAGAAGATTAAATAGAGATACGATAAAAAAAGGCTCGTGATGACAAATCTCATAAAGCAGTTTGTTGATAAGTCAGATATATCAAAGGTTTCGGCTAAGGCGCTTCATCAAATAGCTGACGTATCGGATGAAGTTCTGAGAGGATTGAAGGTGTTAGCCGAAGCGGAAAAGGGACCCATGGCTCATTCATATTTTGGTAAACAAATTGGATAGTGTGACTAAGGGCAAATGAGATAACTGTAGAGGATTTCCCTACGATGAGAAGATTTTTCCGATTTTGAAGCAAACGAAGTGATTTATTGGATGCTATAGAAGTCAATAAAGTGTCGACCAGCAATCGAGTTAACTCCTTCCAATCAAGTGCAGAGCTTTTGTGCCTTAAATGCTCCCAAGGCCATTACCTCAGTAAATGTGACCAGTTTCTTTCCCTAAGCGTTAATGATAGACAGGTAGGTTTTGTGCCTGAGAGAAAGCTGTGCTTAAACTGTTTTACTCCAAGCCATCAGTCAATCGTATGCAGCTCGAGTTATACATGCGGTAAATGCCACAGAAAACACCATCTTATGCTACACACCGAAGATGCAGTCAGGCCAACAGCGAACACGGCTACTAGAAAAAACATAGAAGAGGCTATGACTCATGTCGTTGTCAAATGCAGCAACCATATCAAATTTCCAATCATTATTACCAACAGCAGTAGTTCGAGTTCCAATCTGGAAATCTACAAATATATGCAGAATGTTGCTGGACTTGGGATCTCAAGCGTTATTCATTACCGAGGAATGTATGCAGCGATTAAAACCTACGAGATCAAAGGCAAACTTCGCAATATGAGGCTTGGCACCGAGAAAGGTCACTACGAGAGTTTCAGCTTGTGTTACATTGAAATCCTTACACTCGACAAAGAATGAGGTGGTGAATTTTTTTTTTGAATTTTACTGTTACATTTTTGGTTTTGCGCAGCAGTGTCTAATAAAGAAACTACAACATTTTCATTGTGAACTTTTAATTTTTTAGGTAACATAAAATAGCAAATATGATTAACAATTAGCTTTTCTGAGATTCTGAAATTTTCATCAAAAAATATTTACTGACGTAAAGTAGTGTTAAGAGTTAAATGATACAGAAAGAAAATAATTTCTTTAAAAAAATAGAATTCTAAAAGTTTTGTTTAAATTTGAAATACTTTTTAACTAAATATTAATAATTATTATACCTAGGGAATCCAAGTCGGTTCTATCCGACTTTGTGTAGTTGGGCCATTACTTACCCCCCAGAGACTTCGGGAAATGCTGCAAACAACCGAAACCGACAACCCTCCTATGCTTCTCAACGAAAATGGAAAAAATAGAAACGTATGTTTGTAGAAATCGGTAAGGTAATGGTAAAAACACGGAACCGAAAGTCGGGTACCCGAAATTCGGGTAATTGGGTTCCCTAGTCGGGTAATTGGATTCCCTCCAACGTATGGGATATGTACGTTAATGTTTTTTCCATTTTGGTTGAGATGAATAGAAGGGTTGTCGGTTTCGGTTGTTTGCGGCGATGCCCGATGGTTTCGGGTGTCTCTGGGGGTGAATAATTGCCCAACTACACGAAGTCGGGTAGAACCGACTTGGATTCCCTAATTATACCTTATTTAAAAGAGAATAGTATCAGCTTTTTAAAGAAATTAATACTTGGAAATAAAAATAGTTATTTCTCAAGATATTGAAGTTTCTTTAATACAAGGTGCTGCGTCGGAAGGCTGCTCTTTAAACATGTATAACTTGAAAGGGGGGCTTTAACGTGCAAAGTGACAGAAGTAACCTTACCTTCGTTTTGATCAAGAAATCTAACGGTACCATTCGTGTTAGCTACTTTAGGGACACCCTGTAGATGATAATTAATTAATTAATATAAATATGGGCAAATATTTGAATAATAAAAATTTAAGATTTATTTACTTAAATTTTTAATATTTCTTAATAAATTTTGAGTTTGAGTTTCTTGTATTTTTTAAGTTCTGGAATACGATTCCAAATTAACCAGAAACTTGAATATTGCTTAAAGAGATTAAATGAAATTTGCTATGATCTGCGGGAATTGGATTCTAAAATTAATTGTTTTTGAAGTTGTTACATTGTATTGGAGTGAAACTTCATACTTAAGCTTTTCTCATAGATTAGGAGATCCCAGTTATTTTTAGCCGAAAGTCCGGGAGTGGCGTAGGAGCCTTTTCGGTTTGTGCAAATATTTTGCAAAGTGTATTATTATAATTAGAAAAAACATTATGAACTAAAAGATTCTAAATTAAATTCACAATAATATTGGCTAAAATCAGTGTTTCAATTTGAAACAAAATTTGTTCAGATCATTTTAATTTATTTTACGTATTAAAATAAAGTAAAGTAACCATGAAACATGTTGATCTTGCGATTTTTGTTATTTTCTCACAGAAAAGCAAGGTCTGATGAAAACATCGCTGCTGTGCGAGCTGCGAGAGTGTACGGGAAACTCCTTGGCAGTTAAATTTCTCGTCATTCACAAGATCTTGCCCCGCGACTTCAGCTTGGCAAATTTAGTGTAGAGGCTTGGGTCTACACCCGTATAAAATCCAACTGACCTAAGAACTTAAGGTAAACGACCATAGACAACGCCGTAAGCTAGCTGGTTTAACTCTGGAGCAGTTAGAAGTTAACCCAAATTTCGCTAAAAAATCATCTTTATCGACTTCTTCCTTTGGGGCTACCTTAAATTGCAGATCTATGCGAGTAAATCGCAAACAATTGATGCCCTCAAAGTAAACATAACGAACGCCATCCAGCAAATTCAGCGAGATTTATTCGATTCATTGAAAATTGTACCTCCCCAATACGTCCCACCAAGCAAAACCCCAACGGACATTTGAATGAC
Source organism: Nephrotoma appendiculata (assembly GCA_947310385.1). NCBI lineage: Eukaryota > Metazoa > Arthropoda > Insecta > Diptera > Tipulidae > Nephrotoma > Nephrotoma appendiculata. The sequence goes on from OX371224.1 coordinate 65,972,992, forward strand.
GTTATTTTCCAAGCTTAAATACCATAAAATATTATTACAAACAAAAAATTTCACACAACATGTTTTATTTACAATTAAAAATCGAGCATCCTAGTAAATTTAATTTCAAACACGTTAGTTTGAAGTTTAGCTTTGATAATGATGTTAAATTGACATCGAAAGCTTAGAAATTAATTATCATAAATTTAAAATCTGAGCCATATACCAAAAAAACCTTATATTTACTATTATTTACTCATAAAATATTTTCCAAATATATTAGTTTGGTTAATTTTTAATTTTTATCGGAAATGATGACTTTTTCTAAAATAAAACTTTATGTCACAAAAGTTCGACATCTATATAGCCCAGTCGGATTGACTAATCTGTATCAATTTGTATTAATTGCGAGATTCTTGCGAGATTTAGTGGGAATCTGTGTTCCAGAAGTGGCAGCTTCCACGGAAGCTTTTTCAATTTTTTCACTGATGTTAAAAAGTTATAGATTTAAAGATTAAAGTTTTAAATAAATTTAAAGATTAAATTTACAACAAGGGTTGATTTTGTTGGTTTTCTGAAGTTTACGCGGGAATTATGATTTTTGATTGTGCAAAACAGTTTTACCAAAAGACAAGTAACTTTAATTTTTCGCTTTAGAAATTAAGTTTGATGTATTCGAGATCTATGTATACATTCGTGGTAAAAAAAGTGTGGTGTAGGCCACAACATATTCACCAATCCAATTGTTTACAAGTTTTTCTGCATCAATGCACTTTGTGCCAATAATATTTGCCACGGAGACGCTGGCGTTCATGCGTAATGTTTACAAAAAATGTCAACAAAAGTTTCCTTTATATAATATACTCGTAAAGGTTAGTAACATGATACTATAAGTAACTTGTACTATGGAATTTTACTGGAAATAAAATAATAAATTTTAATTTTCATCCCCATGCTTCTTTTATTGCTCCAATTTTAAAAATTTATAAAATTAATTTACATTTAATTGTGTGACGATATTTTAAAAAGTTAAATAACAATCGTTAAAAAATCCAAATGTAATCATTTATTAAATTTGGTTATGCAACCAGTTCCAACTTATTATTTTCAAACAAAAAATCTATATATATATGTAGGAAAATCGGATTAGCAAAACAACTACAGCTTACAAAATTGCGTATTCTTTATTATCAAATCAGTAATGGAATGAATGATCCAAAACCAAAAATTGCATTCTATCTAGAATATTATATACTACAACATTGACATAATTACACAACACAAGTTAAAAGGTAAAGTATATAATAATTATAACATAATTTACGTCTGGGATCACAGGGTGATACCACTGATCACAGGGTGATACCACTCGGCCGTCCTGCATTATCATCCACCCCGGATGATCCTTCCTCGGAAATGACTATTTCATCCTCTGCAGCACAATCATCGTCCTCATCTGAGATACCGCAATAATATCGCTTCATGAACTCAGCGCAAGTCAAAGTTTGTATTGGACCATCTGAGTTTCCCACCTTCTTGACCTCGTAGCGGTCGAAACCTTTGACATGTATAACTTCATATGGCCCCACAAATTTGCCCTGCAATTTCAGGCCACTCCCGAACTGAGTTATTTTTACGACGACCCAATCACCAACGCTATATTTTGGGGCAGGCTTACGTCTCTTATCAAAATAATTTTTATTTTCCTTTTGAATTTTTCCGATGCTTTGCCGTGCCTTATCGCGTAGTATACTTCGCTCTTGATTGAATGCCTCTGCTGCTTCTGATTCAAATGCTTCTTGAATCCTAACGTCTTCAGGATTCCTCATCTTTGTGCCCATGAGCAATTCGAACGGCGACATGTTAATTGCTCTCTGATAGCTGTTGTTAATGTATCTCTGCACACGATCTATGTGCTTCCACCATTCGTCTGGTTTATCTCGAGATAGCTTTGCTAACACCGGTATTACTATTTCGTTGATTCTCTCAACTTGGCCGTTACCCGTATGCGTCCCAGTAGTTATCGTTGTGTGCTGAATATTCTCCCTTTGACAGTATTGTAAAAATTCAGTCGACGTGAATGCTGTACCTTTATCCGAAATAATATGTTTAGGGTTCCCGAATACAGACTTCTGGACTTCTAGTTTCTGTATCACCTCTTGCGATGTAAGTGATTTAGTCGGGTACAGCCAAACAAACTTGCTAAATCCATCTACAATGCTCAGAACGTACTTGTAGTTCTTCTTCGATTCAGTTAAATGACCAAGGTGGTCTATATGGTAAGTTACCAGTGGTAAATTCCCCTTCGGAATAGGATTAAGTTGACCATCCTGTTTCCCCATTTTCCGATTTAGAAGAATGCAATGAACGCAGTTTTTAATGACAGCAATAACCTTCTCTCGTAAGTTTGGCACGAAAAATTCTCGCTGCACCAGTTCTTCTGACTTTTTGACACCAAAATGACCTTGCTCGTGGCAAGATCGAATGATCTCCGACTGCATTGCTTTGGGCACCACCAAATAGTTTGTACCTTGAATATTTTTGAACAAAATACCATTATTACTAATATAATTATCGTACGCACCTGTTTCTAATAATCGAAATACAACTTTGAGGTGTTCATCGTCTCTCTGGGCAGTTCTAACTCGATTAGTGACATCACCTGATATTACCATGACCATTGGACCTCTTGATAGAGCGTCCACATGACGCATTTTATGTGCTGGCCGATGTTCGAGTTGATAGTCAAACTCTTGCAGGTGAAGAGCCCAACCAGCAATACGTGATGACAATTCCTTACGTTCCATTGTGCCCTTGAACGCGGCACAATCTGTTGCAATTTTGAATTTTAGTCCAAGCAAGTACACACGGAATTTCTTCAACGCCGAAACAATCGCCAAAACCTCCAGCTCGTAGCTGCTATAACGTTCCCTACACGAAGTTGTTTTTCGGCTATAATAGAAAATTGGATGCATCTGTTTATCTTCCAAACTTTCTTGCAGTAGGACAGCACCAATCCCTATTTTGCAGGCATCGGTATGTAGTTCTGTAATCGCCGTCATTGAATAAATTTGCAGAACTGGCGCCTTACTTAACACATCTTTAAGTTTACTGACTGCTGCCTGATGCATCTTGCTGAATTCAAATAGAGTGTTCTTTTTTAGTAGATCCGTCAATGGCTTTGAAATAGTTGCGTATCCTTCCACAAACTTTCTAAAATATCCTGTTAGACCGAGGAATCGCTGCAACTGCTTGACTGTCTGTGGTTCTGGAAACTTCCAAATAGCACGTTGCTTTGTTGAAGATGGCTTAACCATTCCGCCCTGTATCTCGTATCCCAAGTATTCTACCACAGTCACAACGAATTGACATTTCGACCACTTAATTTTTAGTCCGTTTTGCTCGCAAGTTTCTAATACCATTTTAAGCCTCACAATCGCCTCTTCTTCACTTTTTGCTAGTATGATCAAGTCGTCCATGTATACGCATACGACTTTCTCATTACATAATCGTCTAAATATGTTATTAACATACCTTTGGAATACAGCTGGTGAGTTACATAGACCAAAAGGAGCGCGAAGGAACTCATACTGTCCGAATGGGGTTACAAATGACGTGAACTTGATGGAATCCTCTGCTATTTCTATATGAAAAAATCCATTGCGCAAATCGAGGGTTGTGAAGTATTTGGCTCCTTGTAGTTTGTCTATTTGGTCATCTATTAATGGCATTGGATATCTATCTTTTATGACCACTTTATTTAACTTGCGATAGTCCACGCATAGCCTTTTGCTGCCGTCTTTCTTGTTGGCTAAAACAATAGGACTCGCATAGTTCGATGCACTTGGTCTTACAATTCCTTCGTCGATCCAATCATCTATCTGTGTTCTGACTATGTCCAACTCCAACGGTGCAAGTCGTCGAGGTTTCTGGTAAATAGGGTTTTTATCTGATACTATAATATTCATTTTAACGTCTGAGCTCATAGTGTTGGCCTTCGCATTGTAGCCGGTAACCATTCTTCTGATTTGTTCCTTCATGTCCTTATTTACAATATGATCAATGTCGATTTGAATGTCTTCTTGCTCAATTGACATAACCGAAAATTCAGGAATAAACTTGCGAATTGATATAGTTTCGGGCGTTAGAACGGTTATAGCTTGTTTTAATAACTCTTTACCAACTATTATATCACATGGTAGTAAATTATCTGGAACAATGTGAAACGTCGTAGCAAAGTAATCACCGTCCACCTCAACTTCCGTCTTGAAGCGTCCCACCGTAACCAACGCACCCGATCCGATGCCGTGAAATACAGTAGTTTTGCACTCGAAGTTAGGTGAACCAATAAGTAAATATTTTCTTTCACTTATAAAATTAAGATCACTCCCGTTGTCTATCATTGCTAAAGCTTCCTTTCCGTCGATTTTAATTTTCTTTCGGTCCTTTACCGCATGTACTTCTCCTGATCCAGATGCGGCACATAGCTTAGAGTTTTCCAATTTGGGGCACTTTGGAGCAATGTGACCAAATTCGTTACAGCGATAACATTTGGGACCTTTCTCTTTATTTTTGCAATTTTGGTTCACATGCCCTAACTCACCACACGAGTAACACTTCTGATTTTTATATTTTCTATCCTTTCTAAGCTGCGAACTTGTTCGGTTTTGGTTTGAACTCGATGGCATTTTTTTCTTCATTTCCTCATAACATAGCAATTTCTTCTTGAAATCATCCATACCAGTTGCACCATATAAAATTGCCTTATTTGGTTCGTAGTCGTGAATGCCATCTATGCAGTACTGAATTATTGCGCTTTCTTCGATATTAGCCATATTTCCTATTTCTCGCAATGCAATTAAATAACTTTTTAAGGATTCATTAGGGGTTTTCTTTCGATCAGCCATCATACGATGAATCCTAGCGCTATTGTGAACGAGTGCAAACTCTTGTCGCAAAAATGTAGTTAGGCTTGTCCATGTCGTCAAGGATTTGGTTGATTTCAGACTATCTTTAGCTGTTCCTTCTAGTAGCCGCTTTGCATATGTTGTTTTTTGTAGATCCGACCAGCAATAGCTTGCCGAGGCTTCATCTACGTCTGCAATACATTTATCAAGAAGATAACCGTCATCTCCGTTAAACCTCAGAAGCGATTCTTCTATATCTTTAAATGTGAAAAACGTGGGTTTTGGTTCAGCTGCAGGTGTCGTATTATCTCGGTTCAAATTTTGTTCGCGCTTGAGCAGCTCGATCTCCTTTGTTTGCAACTCAAGCTGTTTCTTCAGCAATATCAGCATAGCTGACTCATGAACGTCTGATTCGATTTGCGACATTCTTGGTTCCCGATCGTCTTTGTTTGCGGAATTATTGGTTTTTTCTCTGAAGTAATTTGTATTCATCGCAGATGATTCAGTTGGTTCGCCGCTATCCTCGTCTGTGTGTTCATTACCGTCGGCAGTGCCAACATTGCGAATAATTTGAGTTGAATTTGCCTGTATACGAGCATGTTCGATTTCCGGAGTTACGTTGTCCTCGTAGATCACAACTTCGTTATTGCACTCCTCACGGACTGAGATCTGGGCCACATTATCACTAACATCTTGATTTACCGCAGTTACTCGCGAATTGTTGTTCCATCGCGTAAAATCTGCAATCGAAGCGAGCATTCCAAAAAAACTCATTTCCGTTTACAATATGGTCGATTACTCTTAGCAATATATTGATTTATTGTTTATAGAAAACACAATCTCGCTTTTTACGGTAACACTGCACAATGCGGTTGTTGCTTACGTGCAATTTTACCGTTCAACCCAAATTAACGTAAACGGGTACAGTTGCGACTCGAACAGTAATATCAATTTCTAAGCACCAATCAGTCCTTCGACCTTGATGCTATATATAACACGTGCACAAAGTTTCAATCGGCCACAATTATTATAATGGACACACACTTTTATATTAATTAATTAAAATTGTTTTCACACCTCCAAATTTCCTTTTTGTTTCGTTAACTGCTACATATATTTTAATGAGCACCTTCTCATTAAACGATCCCACTATATTACAAAGTCGCGCACACCTTTTTTAGCTCACACTACACCGTTTAGCGTGGCGCACTTTCTCGCGAAAAAATCACCTTTTTTCAACTAACGACTTTAATTGACCACCTTACATATAACGCGAATATAGTTACCACCTTCGGGATCCCGGTTGAGCCCCCATGTAGGAAAATCGGATTAGCAAAACAACTACAGCTTACAAAATTGCGTATTCTTTATTATCAAATCAGTAATGGAATGAATGATCCAAAACCAAAAATTGCATTCTATCTAGAATATTATATACTACAACAATGACATAATTACACAACACAAGTTAAAAGGTAAAGTATATAATAATTATAACATAATTTACGTCTGGGATCACAGGGTGATACCACTGATCACAGGGTGATACCACTTATATATAGAAATCTAAATCTAAAATCTGATTCTATTTCCTGCCAACCAAATTAGATTTTTCATTTTGAATTAATATTAGTGAACTATTTCCATGTTCCAGGAAATCGCTTAAATAAGTGAAACAATCCCAACTAGTTGAAATTACTCATTCGATAAATTTTTCGTAATCAGCATTAATTTTAATTTTTATTTTTACCAAACCACTGGACTTTTCGCGACCAGGAGGTCAGTAGACTTACTTTGGCAAAAAATCTGAGGAGGAGTTACACGAAACTGGGGATAATCACTTGATTACGCCGAGTTATCAAAATACTTTATTATGCAATGTAAATTACTAAATGGGTACAAGACTCAGTCGTAATATAAATAAATAAAAAAATAAAAAATATCCAGATATCATTACAAGTCAATCATCTGTTCAACCGCTAAGAAATATTAAAAAATTTAAGGTTTATTTAATTTGTCCATATTTCATACTTAAATCGTTAAAAAAATTGGCTACCTGCTTTTTAATATTATTAATGTATATTACATCTTGTAATTTGTATGTTATATTAATAACTATCGTTTATATATTAGCATTAGAATAAATTGCAGTCGAGAGTACACGATTAACGTAAAAAATAAGAAGAAACAAAATAGGAATTTAAATAATTTCGTTTTTCTGTTTATAATATTTAAAGGAAAAATAATTTAATTCCTCGGAAAAATAATTTTGGAGAAACAATACATTTATAATATTCGACTTTTTTAAATAAAAGTTTATTGCACACACATCACAGGAAAAAATAAAAAAAATATTTTGTATAAATATTCATATTTGTTCGTCTTCCTTCACAGCGAGTTCATACGAAGGATAAAAATCTCGGATTTTTCTATCCCACCGTTTAAACCAATTACATCACGTAAATTATACAACAGACACGCCTCTTTTCATACAAAAAAGTTGAAAAAAATTAAACAAAAATCTGGGATAGAAAAATCCGAGATTTTTATCCGTCGTATGAACCGGCAGTCAAACTAAATTCAAATTTATCAAGTATAAACGCGAGTTTCTTCTAGTTCCTATCGAATATCAGCTTTCATAAAAAAAAATTATCTGCTGCTGTTTCTTTAACGAAATAATATTTTACATTATAATAGGCTCCTATAATTTAATAATATTCTTACTTCCTAGACTATATTTATAAATTGGGGCCCTTTTATAAAATTTTATCATTCTCAGATTTTTTCGGTATCAAAACCAATCGATGCAAGAATAAATAAATAAAAAAGTGCAACGCTGAACTAGTTTACCTCATCGACGGTATTCCACACTAAGAATAAGTTTATAAAACAAAAATGTCTAGTTCATACACTAGTTCAAGGTCGATTTTGTTCATATGCGTTTTTAAAATACACACTCATAAAGACAAGATAAAATTAACACGTGCATGCTTCCTTAGATTTAATATTAAAAAAATATAATCTACATATTTATTATCCCTACTATCAATTATCCACGGATTAACAAATTATCGCTTAATAATATGAATAACAATGTTGCATTTACAATAATAATAAGTCTTATTTACAATAACTTCTTTTTAATGGAGTCTCTCGTATCATAAAATATTTTCACAGTTCATTCATAAGGTACATACTCGTAGGTAATATAGGACACAAAACATAATTTTGTTTTAAAAGGACACAAAAATTAATAATATTTTACGAAAAACAAAAACCATTGTAGAAATTCAAACTTGATCTTGCCTTGCTTCTTGTTTACGTTTTTATTCAACAAGTATATGCACATACTTCAACATGTGCATCCAGCATGTGCAAATCGTCGAAAATAAAGATCGATAAACAAATTTAAAGTTCGTAAAATTTTGTTCATGTAACGTTAGATGTCTCACAAAAATTGTTGTCTTAGCTAAACTTTTTAATGAAAAAAGTGTCCGTATGGTGGGTAAGTGTGCATTGGTTCCATCTTTTAAAAAAAAATTTGGCGAAAAAATGTATATGAGATCGGCAATATTATATTTGCCTATAGATATACTTGACAGTCTGCATGAAGTGTAAGGCTTTTACCGGTAAAATATTTTCAGCCTTTAGAGCGTATAAATCTCTCGATGAATATAGAATTGGTAATTTATATATTGCTTTAATACAACGGTTCTGCAGAACTTGTAGCTTTCTCAATCGCGATTGGGATGAGTTGCCATAAACAACGAGGCCATAAGTAATTCTAGAGTGAATGAAGGCAAAGTATATGCATCGAAGTATTTTCGTAGGTATATAATGAGAGGCCTTACGTGTAAAACCAATTATTGGAGAAACTTTTGAGCAGACCGTATCAATATGATGCTGCCAATTAAGATGCGAGTCTAAAATCATTCCTAAATACCTATAAGTTTCGACAAGCTCAATATTGACATTTGCTACAGCAAGACTAGGTAATGTAGGAAGAGGTTTGCTAATTGAACGGAATACCATGTATTTAGTTTTAGCCAAGTTTAAAGATAACATATTCTCATTAAAAAAATCAAGTAAAATGTCAAGATCATGTGACATAAACTGCAGTCCGTCAATCGGATCCTTAACTTCATAAAACAGTGCTGAGTCATCAGCAAATAACCTAAGTTTTCCTTTTAATAGGAGATTACCCATGTCATTTATGAATAACAAAAATAACATAGGGCCGAGTACACTGCCTTGAGGTACACCGTACTTCACCAAACTACTCTTACTACTAGCGCCATTAACAAAAACGAATTGTTTTCTATTCGCGAGATAACTTTTCAATATGTCATAAGATTTCCCTCTAAATCCATACCAATTCAATTTATCTAATAATAATTCATGGTCCACTGTATCAAATGCTTTCTTTAGATCTAAAAACAAAGCACATACATAGAACTTATCATTTATGGAACTATTAATCATATCAACTGTTTCAACCAAAGCAACATCAGTCCCTGAACATTTTCGGAAACCATACTGAAAATTATATAATAAATTGTAAGTCTCTAAGAACGAATTAACCCGTAATGCTAACAATTTTTCTAACAATTTATCTATAATAGATAACGTAGATATTGGTCTGTAATTCGTTAATTTAGTTTTATCGCCACTTTTGAAAACTGGAATAACTTTTGATAATTTTAAACAATTTGGATATATTCCAGTTTCAAAAACCTTATTAAAAACGTTTGATAAAATCTGCGAAAAATTGTTGATGTGGAATTTTAGGACATTACTATCGAGCAAATATGGTCGACCTCCTTTCTTGGATTCCAAATCAATAATTAAGTTAAATATTTCAACAGATGACGTATGCTTTATAAATATAGTTTGATTAACAACGTGATAGGTATTAAATTCAAAAATATTTTTGGAACTATTAATCTGACCAGCCAAATCTTCACCAACATTCGAAAAGTAATTGTTGAATTGAGATGCAATTCTGTATCCGTCAGATATAATTTCCCCACCAATATTAATAACAAGGTTATGATTGTTGCTACCCAGTAAAGCATTTATATTGAACCACAAGTCACGTTGGTTGGAACTCCCCCAAAAACCTTTTCAAAATATCTCTTTTTGGCATAATACTTTTCACGTTTAATCACCTTATCCATTTCTAGAAGTCTTTGGTTATAATCGCTTACATTTTGGTTTGTTGGTGAACTATTACGGAGTTGCCGCTTGAATTTCTTTAGGATTGATTCCTTTTTATTAATTAATTGCCATTAATCGTACGTGATCCAAGGGCAATACGAATTTTTTAATTTAACTGTTTTTTTAATAGTGCGTGTGTATTTGGTAATTAGTTCTTCATATTTCTCTGTAATGTGAGACAAAATTATATCCGGTTCAAATCAATTGACATCCAGACTTGTCAAATAGTTGTCAAAATCAGCATTTACTCGATTATAATCAATTATTTTCTTTTCTAAAAGTTTATTAGCTCTTTTGTTTTTATACGAGAAATGTGAAGCAATAAAGTTGTGATCGCTAATATCAGAGAATAAAGTTGAATTTACAACCTTCTGAAATCCATTAAACCCGCAGAGCACATGATCAACTATATTTCCTGATTTAGACCGAGTTTCAAAATTGTTCGTTGCAACTATCCCAAAACTTAACAAAATAAGTTTTTATAGTCTGTTACTACAGGAGTTGACTTATTTAAAGGTATATTAATATCGCCTAGTATAATGTTGTTACACTTTTTATGAATAACTAATTGTAATTCTCTAAAGTAAATATCAATATTCGAGTCAGGTGGGCGATAAAACGCAGTGACATAATTTCGTGAAAACTCGTTAAGTTTTATTTGTATAAACTGAAATTCAAAATTTGATTCGTCGGTTTTTATTATATCGAAGTTTACATCATTCCTAATATACATCACAATACCACCACCGGTTCTATCATCTCTGCACGAAAAAATATGTACTTCTGAAACCATTTATATTATAAAAATTTACATTTTGGGTTTTAATCCAGGTTTCACTAACAATAATTATATGAAAATCGGAATTAAGATTTTCAATGAATTCGAGAATCGAGTGAAATTTATCAAACTTATTCATGCCACAGGCATTAAACTGTATAACGCGTAAATCCAAGTCAGAGCTTTTGATCGAAATCATATGTCTATTGTAGTCGGATCCGCAAAGGAAATATTTATTTATACAATTATCACTAAATATATTATCTAGGTTGTAGCTAGCCATTACAATAAATAAAAATATTAATATTCCACTCAAATATTGAAGGAATATTCCTCATCAAACTACTCTCAAATAAATTGTAAAGATATACAAAAAAAAATTGTAGTAGAGAACAAAACCAATTATCAATTCACTAAACATTTGTAGGGTTCTATTTATAATATAGCGCTTAAAAGTATATGTATTTTTACTTGACAAAATTAAACTAAAAAATCTGAGTGAAAACAAAAGTTTGACATTATACGTCTTGTAACTAAATGACACAAAATCAAAAAAATTTGTAAACAAATCTCTATGGATATGGATAAAAATTATGTAAAAGGTAAGTTTCAAAAAATATATAAATATGAAAAGTAAATATTTAAAAAAATACTTAATTTATGATTTATAATTTTAATTTCCGGAATCAACGGCCTGGATGTTGTGTTGCGCTGAAGATGTTGTGGAACTGGAACAGCTTTTGATGACGCGATTGATATCATTGAATGAATGTATGTGATACACTTTTGCATCAGTTGATTTATGTAAGTAAATTTTATTATCACTACACCACAAAAATTGGAATTTAAACTTGTGCTTAATATTTTTAGCTTCGCTTAATATTTTTGCCAGCTGGGTCATGCAGATAAATTGATTTTCTTTTTTTACGAAATTTCGTTAGTATTTTAGATTTTAATTCTAATGATTTTAACGTGACAATATACGAGCTTTTTAATTGTGAATTTGATGATTTGTTGTGGGAAATATGACTAACTGCCATAATATCCTCATTAGAAATTTGTACTCCAATTTTGTCAACAACTTCACTTATTGAATTAGAAATTTCACTATCATTTCCGGATGGTAGACCAACAATAACTATATTTGTTTTATTTAAATCCTGATTTGCATGATCAAGTTGAGCCTCCATATAGTAAATTTTTTGCTCCTGCGCCTCATAACTGGTCTCTAAAGCAGAAATTTTTTCATTCATGGCTTGATTTTCGTTAGATAAACGGGTAACAGTTTCTCTTATATCATCCATTGAATTACACAGGAAACTGAGGGAATTTTTGAAAGATTCAAACTGATGCTGCATACTTTTCAGAATTTGTATAACTTCACTGAGTGATGGATTGTGTGAGCTCAATTGCACAACTATGTCGTCATCACCACTATCAAGAATTGAATTATTGGCACTGGTGCGGTATTTAGTTATTAAATTTTTAATTATTTCTACTCAGCATCAACACAACATTTCTAGCCATCTTGGAAATTATTCATTTGTTAGGTTTATCAAATTTGTTACTACGAGAAATACGATTATATAAAGAGCCCTAGGATTCTTAGAGTATGCGAATGGCAAACGCATTAAGCCAGATGAAGAAGATAAAACCAAAATCGAAAAATAGATTAAATTCGACGCCAAGGTAAAAAATAGCAATTACGGCGATAAAAACAACCATTCATTCATAGCATTAACTGTGAAACTGCTCATCAAAGACTGGATAATGCGCAACAAAAGTGTAATCTACTGCAGGATTTTTAAAACTATTTTCTCATTAATAAAATTTAAAATTTGGCTCGAAAATTTGGAATTTCAGTTATAGTCTTTAAACACAATGGTCGATGACATAATATTTATGAATAAAATACTTACAACTTGCTGGATAAATATAAGCATTTCGACACGGGGGATTCAAATCGAATATCAATATATTTTTCAGCAACGGTATATTCGAAATAACAATACAGCACGTATTTCCTGAAATTCCAATTAAATGATTATAATTTAAATAATTTATCGCCTATATTTAGTTGTAATTTGTTGTCGGTTACTTTGATAAATACCGATAATAAATCGTCATCGATTGATATTCTAAGAAAACGAATTAAAATATTATTCATATGATGGGATTGTGTATGTTTGATGGAAATGGGATCTTTAGATGATTTTTGGAAGAAGTTATGGAATATGGCCACCTGGGGCGGTACTCTGTATTTTTTGAACCGATTAACGTTCGGGAGAAAGCTCGATATATCGAATAGGCTATTTCCTTCCAGAAATATTGTACGTATTCACGTCATATGTCTGTACACGTGGTAGAGACACCCACTTTATTTTTTGTTACTTTTCATTATTCTTACTAGTTAGTATTACAAATAACGCTGGTCGATCAGTAAAGAGTGAATAATACAATTTAACGAGTGAATTTTTAAACCCTGAACAAAATGGATTCGCCGATTTAAGTGAATTTATTGCAAACAAAAAAGGAAATTAAAATAAAGGATTTCCGAATTAAGTAAAACTATTGGAAACAGAAAAGGGAATTAAAAAAGTGAGTATCTGTACCAAGTGTCATACGTACAAGGTTTCTGGCAGGAAATAACCTAGGCGATACATCTAGAATTCTGGCTAACGTTAATCGGTTACGAAAACACAGGGTTCCGTCCCAGGTGGTCATATTCCAGAACTTATTTCAAAAATCATTTAAGGATCCCATTTCCATCCAACATACCCAATCCCATCATAATCGGTTATGAAATTAACGAGTTCCGTCCCAGGTGGCCATTCCAGAGATTCTTCCAAAAATCGTTTAAGAATGCCACTTCCATCTAACATCCCCAATCCCATATAATTGCTTAAGATAATAAAATACGGCGAAATTTTTTGGAACTAGATGATAGGTATATAGCTGCTGCAACAAACTGCATCCCCCGATTTTGTTATCAGTTTTCTGAATTGCCTCCTAGTTATAAAACGTGATAAGTATTTGTGTAATTCTTAAATCATAATTATTAAACTCAAATCATGTATCACATACACAAAAAAATGTTTATATGTATTTATAAAACTTAAAATCATCATACCGCGATCTTTTAAGTATATTTGCTCGGATTTGAGATTAAAAGCATTAAAAATTAATCTTAAATTAAAAATAATGTTTCAAGAATTCCATTTTCTCAATTTCGTACACTAAATTTCTGTTTGACTTGATCATAAATTAGGCACAATTTCATAAAACACGTGGAAATATTATTTGGTGCATACAATTCATAATTCAAGAGTAGTAAATCCGAACCTAGAACAAATCGGTTGAATTTGAGCATTTTACGAGTATTTCAAATTAAGAATATTATTTTCAAATTATAAAGCCTTAATTGTGAAGAAAATTTACTGCTTGGGTTAAATTCATGCATTTAATTCATAAATCCTCACCATATGTTCTTGAAATTTTAAAAATTTTAAAATTTGTGCATTTAAGAATACACTATTCATAATATTAGATTACGATTTCTCTCAGTGCAGTCTAATTTTATTTGGGATCAAGGTATAATTATCAAACGATACTACTAGTTAGTTTTCAGTATATAAACTGGTGTTAGTAAAAACACTTTTAGAAATGTAAGAGCTTTTGCCTTTCCACCTCTTTTTCTTTTTCGGTAAGGCTCACCTCTCCTAATCTCTGTATAATTTAAATACATATTCACTTGACGAAAGCGGTTTTAATAACCGCAGATGTTTTTGATGATACAAAAGTTTTGCCAAAATACCGGTTAATTTAATTTTCCCATTCAAGGGTGGTGTTTTCAAGATATATTTAAAGTTAAACTCCAAATACAAAAAATCTTTTATGAAAGATCTTCCGGTGGGCTGATTCATTAAATCCGACCGGGCTCGAAAAATGTCGAGCTCGAAAATTTTCATGATTACTATCAGAGCTTCCTTAATATAAGAGCTGTAAGATTCCGCCATTTTTTTCCATGTGCTTTCCATAGAGGGGAAGCTTTTTGTACTTTTTCATACCAACCAGTGTATTTTAGTATTTTTTTAGAAGCTTTTTTGTATATAAAAACATAAATTCTTTGTTTGAATTTTCAATGTGAATGGTTAACTCAATATTCAGGAAAAGCATATTTTAATATTGAGTCATATTATGTTGAGTTAACGCAAAAACATTTAAATTAGTTTAACACAATTTTTTTTTTTTTTTTTTTGTAGAAACAAGAATTTGTTTATGTGTAAGTCCAGAAAATTAGAAATTAGTATAGAGTGTTCCATAAAAAAGTCAGCAGTATTTTTCCAAAATAAACGTTCGTTAAAAAATGCTTTTGGAGTAGCAATGTAATATGGGGATTATTGTGTTTTCGGTTCTATTTCAACATTGTTGATGACAGACTTCGAAAACTTTTTTTTTCGTTACTTGTTAAAAATTTGATTTTTCATCGCAACAAATTCGCAGCCTATATTGTTTCATCCTGTAGTATAAACAACACAGAGCTTCACCAAATAAAAATATTATAATTTGATTAAGCTTTTCGCAATTACTAAACCTGTTAAAAGATGTCGCTTTCAAATTAATAAATTAATTCAAATTACCCGTATAGAAATTGTTACACAAATTGAAAGGGGGTCTTCAGGTTAGGATGGTTGTAACGGGCGTGTCATAGCAGGCAGCTCGTTGTATAAACGAGTTCAAAGTACGACTTGTGCTTAAAGATTTTGTATCCGTATATGAGCCAACCATGCAAAAAATGGGTAGAGCCACGGGACATTTATATACTCACAAAAACCATTAAGTTATTAACAGTATACAAAGGCCTTGGGTTATTTTATTGAATTCCACACAACAACGATCCCTGAAAACGTGCACGGACGAAGCTATAAAAATGAAAAATGAAACATCCATAGCCTTTCCAGACCAGTAGATCTACATAATCTATTGAACCAGCCGGGAATTACTACAATGTATACGAATTGTCTGTCATACACCTTAGCCGAGGGCCTTTAGCATCAAAAATCCTTGTATTAACAAATTCGTGTACATTGTAAGAATTCCCGCCTGTGCCCTAATTCTCTAAAATAAAATATAGAAGTCTAGATTTATATTGGATATCGTGATGTTTTAGTAAATTCGCATTCTCTAAATTTTTTTCAAGATAAAATGTAAAGTGGCAAGATAAGTTTATGTCAAAAAGTAACACAAGTAATTTATCGAAGAATAACTTTGCTTGAATATGTAAAACGCTTTCGTTTGGAAATTATTAATAATAATTAATTGCAATTTTTGATATTTCAGTTTATAATTTTATTTTGGAATTAAACAAGCCAAGTTCTAACAATTTAAATAACTGCGATACTTTACATAAAAAAGTTATAAAATTCTTTCCATTTAGAATGTAAAAGTGGACTGTTATTGATGAAATTAAAATATTCTTTCAGTAAATCAAACATTTGAATATTTTAATCGATCGTCTTCACTTTACCTATACTTTTGTTTAGTTTTATCTCCACTATTTCCACAAAAACAATAAAACAAATAAATTTATTATTTATAATTTTATGTTTAAAGTAGGGAATAAATAATGTACCTATTTACATTAGAAGAAAACGACTTAAGAGGTAGAATATCCTAGAACGAGATGATCTGTGAATTACAGAAAAAGCAATTTTAGTTGGTCAATTCTCAAATATAAATGTGAAGTGTTTCAAGTGTCTGATTTGACAACATCTAAAATGGACCCGCTCTCCACATAGCAAGCAAAGCTTTCAACTTGGTGTGTACTTATTTATTTATTAACCTTACAATTTAGAATAAAACCGTACACGTAAAACGTTGAGCTTTTAAGCTCATTTGTTGTCAAATGTGCAGTTTATTAAAATTCCAAATACAGCCTTTTCCTTAATTTAATGGTTATCCCGTTAGTTTTCTGCTAATATGTGGCACTTGCAATATTTTACTTGATTACACATGCACAATTAAGACAACTGACGAGCACAATAAATATGACGGCCTATAGAAAATCTAAATTAGTTAACAAATTTCAGTTTGTTGTTGTTTAATATTGCATTTAAAGGCACTAGAAGCTCTCAACAGTCTCTCTATAAGATCTTACAATGCTTTAATTCTAAGCTATTTATTAATCTTATGTTTTGAGAAATTAATAATTAGGACAAATTTCGAACGTGCAGGTAATTGATCAAAGTCTCACCTCCTACTCGTTACCGATCCTTAAGATTAACGCAAACATTTTCCAAAGATTAAAAATCTCTCTTTTACTCATGGTAAAATAAAAAATCGTAACACTAAAACGTCCCTCCATAACTAGACCTACATCAAATACTAGAAATGGTTTCGATTAACAAATTTTCGGTGCTATTGAGGAGGCACATAAACAAATATAGGATGAGCAACTCGTGGAGTTCGGAAAAGTGGCAGTGGCTAACTAAATTTGATCTTTAAATGAGCTTCGTTGCTTAAAACGCATAGCTTTTTGCAGTTTACTCGAAATTCTAAAATTCTAATAAGACAATCCCGAACTTTTCGAGATCCGCATGTGCGGAAAGAGCTAAATAGGGCAACGAAAAGAGCTAAATGGGCCTTCAACAACGAAATACACTGAAATTATGATCTGCTTAAGAGAGATTCGATTGGATTTCAAAAACATATCGCAAATATTAATTACATAATAATGCGATTTTGTACTTAATATTAAGAATAACCTTTAAACAGATTAGAATACACAACATTAACCAAAATTCAACGGATCGATCAATTGTAAATAAGACTTATATTGTACACGTCTTTGCCATACGAAGTAAATAATTTTTTGACTGTTGTAATGTTCTCGTGAAACATTTGGTTTGTTTTATAAGTCTATCTAACCGTATCTTGATTTGAATTTCAAATGACTCCCGACCCCGACTATTTTTCAATATGATTTTGGGGTCTATGTGTGATTCTAGATGGCTTTGATGTATATGCAACAATTTACGTTTCTAGAGATTATATTTTTTGAATTATTAAGGATATAAATAATTAAAATTTCGTTTTGACGTTTAATGTTATCATGCTCGCTTGCTGTCAATAGGTTTATCTTGGGTAAAAAAACTGTTTACAGAATGCGATTTAAAAATGCCAAGATAATATATTGTATAAAATTTTCACCTGTAAAATTACCCTTACCACAACCCGTAGCAACTTGAACTATAGATTGTGAACAGATGCTATTTAGAATAACTTATATCCATAAGAATAATGATGAAATTTAAATGGGAACGGTAGTTATAGGCCCTCAAAGTTTAAATATGAACATACATACATCATAAGCGTGTGTTAAGTTTTGACATTTACTTATCGTAACCGTATTAAATTTTATCTTGGAGTGTAATTACAGAATGCAAATATTGTAAAAAGGCAAGATAAATTATCGTTTACACGTTTACAAATTATCTTACTGCTTAGAGAATTAGGGCACTGGATTGGATCGAAATAAAAAAAAACAAAAATTTGGAAAAATTGTGACATTTTTCTATTATTGTTTTACAGCGCGCAGCAACTATGATGGTGAATATTTTACGACGAAAAGTTTTATTTACGCCAACCGAATAATAAATAAAATTTATAATTGTTTTGAGTTTTATTAATTATGTTAAATTATTGTATTAAAGATTTCGCACTTAACTTACAATAATAATGGTTTATTTTCGTAAATAGTTATTTAATTATTTTACACTTTTCTGTAATTTCAAGTAAATTTATTACAGAGACATCTGTAAAGGGATTTTCAAATTACAAAAAGCTCGGTTTTGCAATCGAATAAAATTGAAGTTTTTTACGTTTTGTTCTGTTTTGTAATAATATTTAACTAAGAAAACCATGACAACGTTGATTTTTTGTATACAAAAATAATTTTCGTAAATAGATTTTGATGTAAAAATTTTATTATATGAATAATATTATTGTTTCTACATGGTGATTCATAAAATTTCGTTTCAGCTCACGTTTTCTCTTTAATTTTGTTATAAATGGGAAATGTTTAGATTGCTATTAATTGCATCGTTCATCTCAAAAATTCTGATGTTCATGTGCCCAGAATTTACCAAATAAGTTACATTTTTATAAAACTAAATTTTAAATTGGATGTAAGAGAAATCCGCGGCAGCACCCTTTATTATCTTACTTTTTAAACCTACACAACTAAACGGAAAGCTCATTTGTATAGAAAATTAATAAATTTATGCTCCGCTTTATAAATACTATATTATGAAGGCTGATTTTCAAATATGTTGAATAGTTTATTAAAAATAGTTTATTAAAAATATAAAATTAAAATTTAGATGATTTGTTTAATTTTTTATTCATAAATTCATGTTCAAAAATTTTCCAATTACCACGGTTTCTTATAGTAATTCAATAAAAGCTTCCCCTCTACTGAAAGCTCTCTTTTTAATATTACGGCTCTTCAAAATCATAGATGGCTCTGTTACTATACTTACTATTATTTGTAGAATATAGCTGGAAGACGAATATAGTTGAAAGCTCATCAGTTTCATTTTCTACACAACCTGCCCCAAACATCGATGTGACTGAGTATATCACTCGAAAAACCAATGCCCCTAGTTGTAGGTGCTTGTTAGTTTATAGCTTCTGAAATTACGATTAACATCCAGCAAGTTAAAAAATATAATTTATATCAAAAGGGGTGCACATGTTGAACCAGAGTCCCTAAACCATCACCCTTCATTTAAAAATTGTTTTTTGCTTTTTGTTTTAAATGGACATTAAGTATTCTTCATATACACTTGTAATAATTTTGAATGTATGATGATGATGATATTTTATGATTTTCCTAACAGCAACAGCACCACAACACTACATACATCCATACATATGTACTTAAAGTGAAAATTCATTAAATTTTGTTATACGATGTTTTTGTTGGATCCCCGTGGCGAGCTGCAGCTATCGGGGGGGTCACAGGTGGTGGATAGTGAACGGCCTATCGATAGGTAGGTTAGCGGTGAATTAAATAAGCCGTCCCCAACCGCAGCTCTGCTGGGAGGAGAGTCTCAGAGAACGGGGGAATGGTTAACCTCCGCTCACTAAATTCTGAGTGCCTAGGATACCCAGTAGGGAAAGGCGAACTGATGGCGCCTTAAAACCATCGACCACAACCACGGTGAACCGAACGTCCGTCCCCTTGTGCTCCCGAGCCTTCAGGTAGCGAATGGGGAACCCTATAAACGGGCATCTCATGAATGAAGTGGGTCCCATTGGCTTGGGATATCCATATGAATGGTGAATGAGGGAGTGAATGCGGGAGGAAGACGGGGGTGCGGGGGGCGGGGTGCTCGGCGAACCAATGGGCTGGATTAAGGTGTTACGCGACCCGTGCTGATAATCGGCTAGACTGGGGGCCCATTTAACAAAGCCCAGTCGTGAACGGAGCCCTCTGGATACCTGGCGACCTCCAGTTGTATTTAGCCTTGCCTGCGTACACGGATCTCTGCGCAGGTCGACTTATATTTCTCCGACACTCGTGGGAACAACATGGAAAAAAGTAAAAAAAAACAAAATAAAGGGGCCGGCACCCTTCAAAAACCGGAGGAAGGGAGTAACTCTAACCGCGAAGGTGGAGCTACATCTTTAGGAGTAACGGTAAGCGACACTTTGGCATCGAAGCCAGGTGGAAGTGGATCCGTCAAAGGAGATAAGGGGGGAGTGAAGGAGATCCCTCCTTCGAAGCGTCGATACAGGGAGAGACGGTCGGCGTTCAGGGTTTTGGAAAGACTGGCTGCGACCCCTGAGGGGCAGCTTACAGTCGAACAACGTAAGTCTGTAGCATGGGCTAAGGAAACTGTCGGCTGTGACAGCTCGGAAAGGGCCCTTGGGTCTAAAAGACAGAGGTCCCAGGATGAGTTGGAACCGGGTGACAGTAAGCGGGCCAAGGTGCAGGCAGACAAGACGTCGGGTGCTCCTAGAGATCGGAAACTGAAGCTATTCAGTGAGATCCTAAAGGAGCACGTGCTGGTGCTAGCCGTCATTGACAGAAGTCAAGAAGATGGGAGCATCACGTCAGAGAAGTGGAGAGTAGCGCATAATGCACTAAACTCCATTTTTCTACGGATCCTGAGAGAAAATCCGGGATCCCCTCCATCCTACAGAGATGCGGGATGGTACCAGGGGCGCGTGAAGTTGACTGCGTGCTCAGACCAGAGATCGGCTGACCTGTATAGGAGAGCGGTAGCCGAAGTAGGCGAGGTATGGCAGGGTGCGAGGCTTGAGGCAATCTGCAGGGAGGAAATCCCGAGCAGGCCGAGGGCACGTGTATGGCTGCCAACCGAGCCGGAAAAGCCGGAAGAGATCCTCGAGATCATCCGGGCCAGCAATCCCGATCTTCCGACCGAAGACTGGAAGATTGTAAAGCGAGAGGAGGCTAAGGGAGGCTTTAGATTGGCAATCATGCTGATCAACAAAGAGTCCCTGGCTTCCCTCGCAAAACTAAAGGGGGTGATCAACTTCGGGTTCGGGTCGATCACCCTTAAAATATATAAAAAAGATGAGACCGAGGCGACTACGAAAGACCAGCCTGGGAGTGACGGTGAACGGGCTCAGCAGGAGACGGTCAAGCGGGCTGAGGACAGCCGGGAAAGTGCTTCGGACGCAGGAAATGTCGTTACTGGAGGTAGCCTCCTCTCACTGGAGTCTGATGGGGACATCCTGTCGGGCTCTCGACGAGAGGAGGATAGCGGCCGGAACAACGAGTCAGATGGCACTACCCCGATGCAGGGGGTGCAGGTAGAGGTGAGTAAGGTTGACTACAATGTTTAGAATTGTACAAATAAACCTACATCACACGAAGGCTGCCTCGGCAGCTCTCGTGCTCAGACTGACTAAGTCTGATGACGACTTAGTGTTAATCCAAGAACCTTGGATTAACAATAATAGGATCTGTGGCCTCAGAATGAAAGGGTATAAATTACTAT
Source organism: Nephrotoma appendiculata (assembly GCA_947310385.1). Classification (NCBI taxonomy): domain Eukaryota; kingdom Metazoa; phylum Arthropoda; class Insecta; order Diptera; family Tipulidae; genus Nephrotoma; species Nephrotoma appendiculata. Next base: position 65,994,903 of record OX371224.1, read on the forward strand.
ACTCAAGCAACTCTGACAAGATCAGATCCTGTATTTTAGCGAAAAATAACTTGAATATTTTTCTCCTTCCTCAATTTAGTAGCGGTGATGTTACAGCAGTGAGTGTTGAGGCTGGCTGTGAAAAATTATGGCTGGCCTCAGCCTATATGGATCGTGAAAAGGGGATTCCACCGGATAACCTGGGGGAATTAATCCGGGAAGCAAATCACAGAAGGGTAGGTGTTATACTCGGATGTGATGTAAACGCACATCACACCATATGGGGAAGCACAGACATCAACGAGAGGGGTGAGTTATTTTTTGATTATTTATTAAATACCAACCTTTTTAGTTTGCAATATTGGACGAGAACCGACATTTATTGTTTAAAAATCGACAGGAGGTTCTAGATGTGACCTTTGCGTCGGAAACGATCTTTTCATATGATCAGAGGGTGGAGAGTGGCGAAGGAGCACTCATTCTCTGATCATCGATATGTAACGTATAACCTCGAAATTAAACCTGTAGCCCGGAAAGCCTTCAGGAATCCCAGAAGGACAAACTGGAACAAATATAGGGAAGTGTTGGGAGAACTACTGCCGCTGGAGGTCCCGGGACTTCCGGCGACGGTAGAAGAATTAGACTGCATGGTGAATATTGTCACAAGAGCGTGCAATCTTTCATTTAATGCTGCGTGCCCCCTGATAAAGCCTAGGGGCAGGGCAGAAGCCGATATGGTGGACCAAAGAGCTGGGAACGTATCGGAGAGTGTGTAGGACAGCTTTTAACAAAGCTAAGAGCACAAGGGAGGTTCGGGATTGGGACCTCTATAAGGAGGACCTAAGAAAGTACAAAAAAGAGTTGAATAAGGCACAAAGGGGGTCCTGGAGACTCTTCTGTTGTAGGATGGAGGAGGTCTCTGAGACTTCTCGCCTTAGGAAAATTCTAGCTACTAACCCAAACCAGTCCTAGTTATTTAATTAGACCAGACGGGTCATGGACAACTTCAAGTGCGGAATCATTGGAGCTCCTTATCGAGACCCATTTTCCGGGAAGCTTTGAAGACTCGATGGAGCCTGGAGCTCATCGAGCAAACACCTTCATTAGAGATGGAGGGCATCTTGAACAGGGAGCGAATCCGGTGGGCGCTGAACGGTTTTAAGCCGTATAAATCGGCGGGCCGGATCGGATTATACCAGCAGAGATCCAAAGGAATTCGGAAGTCATCCTCCCCTGGCTGGAGGGTATTTTCAGAGGGTGTCTGAGACTAGCTTATATTCCTAGGAAATGGATGGAGGGTCAGAGTGGTCTTTATCCCGAAATCGGGAAAAAGCTCACATGCCTATCCAAAGGACCTGAGACCTATAACTCTATCATCCTTTCTGTTGAAAACCTTGGAAAGGTTGGTAGATGTAGGCACTCGATCAAAAATTGAGCCCAGGAATTGGGCAACGTCGCAGCATGCGTACTGTAAGGGTAAGTCGGTGGACACAGCTCTGCACGATCTGGTACGCATGATTGAGAAGTCAATCTACTCGCAAGAGTTCTGTATGGTAGCATTTCTCGACATTGAGGGCGCCTTTAATAATGTAAAAACGGAGGCGATCATGGAAGGACTGCTACCTTTGAACGTGGATTACCCCATAATAAGGCTGATAAATCAGATGCTGGTAAGCAGGATTATTACTTCGGAACTGGGGGAGGCCACCATTAGAAGGCGGGTGGTTAGAGGAACCCCTCAAGGAGGTGTAATGTCCCCCTTTCTTTGGAGTGCGGTGATGAATGGTTTGCTGTTGGAACTGGAGAGAGAGGGGATAGGGGTTGTAGCATATGCAGACGATGTAGCGTTGGCTGTCTCTGGCAAATATCTGGATACGATTAGGGACGTTATGCAGAATGCGCTCCTGATCGTTACGAAATGGGCCAGCAAATGTGGATTAGGGATCAACCCTTCCAAGACTGAGCTGGTACTATTTACTAAGAAGTATAAAATTCCGGTAGTTAGCCCTCCTACCGTGAACGGCATTAGGCTGGCTTTTGCTGACAGAGCAAGATTTCTGGGCATAATCTTGGATAGTAAGCTCAGCTGGAAGCCTAACATTGTGGAAAGGGTGAATAAGGCTAATGTAGCCATTTACTCGTGTAGGAACGCCATAGGTAAGAAATGGGGTCTGAAACCAGAGCTGGTGCACTGGCTCTATACGGCAGTGGTAAGACCAGTGCTGACGTACGGGGTAGGCGTGTGGTGGCCAGCTCTGGAGAAGGCAACATATATAAAAATGATGGAAAAGGTGCAAAGAACGGCCTGCATGCTTATAAGCGGGGCACTTAGGTCAACACCTACACGCGCTTTGGAGGTTATGTTCCACCTTCTTCCAATCGAATTTTTTGGTAAACAGATAGCAGCCAATGTGGCTACGAGACTCTCGGCTGTCTCTCAGTGGAAGTGTCTTCACGCGGGACACTCGACGATAACTAGATCGCTAAGGGAAGAACTGGCGAATCTAGATTATATTAAGCCAACGTTGTGCTTCGATAAAGGTTTCCGGACCATCTGTCCTTCGAGAGAATCTTGGAGGGACGGATCAATACTGGAAAACGAGGCACTGCAATTTTTCACGGACGGCTCTAAGCTAGACGGTGAGGTAGGAGCCGGAGTCTTCTGTGAGAAGCTTAACGTTAATATTTCCGTTCGTCTCCCTGACTACTGCAGCGTGTACCAGGCTGAAGTGGTGGCGATAGGCGAAGTCGTGACATGGTTGAAGCATAATGTGGTATCCGTGAGGGATATCGCAATTTATGTGGACAGTCAAGCGGCAGTCAGGTCACTGGAGGCGGTTTGTCTGAAGTCACGGGTGGCGCTGGATTGCCGATCATCTCTTAACGAGATGAGCGAGTATTTCAGCATCCAGATAATCTGGGTCCCTGGTCACTCGGACGTCACGGGAAACTGCAGGGCGGACGATCTAGCTAGGTACGGTACGACTCTCCAGATACAGCCGGGAAGGGCGGGTCTGGGGAGGCCTATAGCAGCACTCAAATTGGCGCTCAGTAAGCAGGCAATTGCCTTGACAAATGAGAGGTGGACCAACTCTCTCACGTGCAGGGTAGCGAAACAGGTTTGGCCAAAACTGGACCTGAAGCGCTCCAAGGCACTAGTATCCCTAGGAAAACGAGAGTTAGGATTGGTCGTAGGGATACTGACAGGACACTGCCTTTTTGGGGAACATGCAAGAAGGATGGGTCTACAGACTAATGACTTTTGTAGAAGTTGTTTGGACGAAGAGGAGGAGGAGACGTTGGATCACTTCCTATGCTCGTGTCCGGCACTATCACGCAGAAGGCATAAGTACTTAGGTGTGTACAGTATGGACAGCCTTTCGGAACTCGCGGGCTGTAGAGTGCGAGATATATTACGCTACATAAGTAGCTCTGGATGGTTTCAACGGGAGTAAAGGGGAGATAGGATCCTGTGGTATCACAATGGGCCACTACTGGCCTAAGTGTGCGATAGCAGCCACTCCAACCTAACCTAACCTAACCCTTTTGTTGGATCGTTTAAGCAAAAAAAAAAAAAAATTATGGATTTTATCTTTTCGTACAAAGGGCCATGAGTACGAGAGAGGGTGCAGTACATATACAGGTATATGAACATAAAAAACATATATTTTTAATTACTATTTACTTGTAGGATTTAGTCTTATATACGATTGTGTGTGTTTATTATGTTTGTATTATGAGGGTAATAATTGAAGACGGTAACGTACACAAAACCGGTAATTATATAAGTTTTATTACATGCATCCGAGTTAAATAGCTCGTAAACTTCTGCATTCTAATAGATTTGTATTAAAAGAAAATATTTAATTTGACTATACGACCCTCATCGATTTCACTCGATGTTAAGGTGAATCACACGAATACACACATGTATTATATAGTTCTAATAGTATTATTATCAAAAGCATCATCCCTTAAATTTTCCGACTAAAATGAACTCATATAAATAATGTATAATCTTATGGCCATCATCTAAATAGGATCCACCTTGCAAATGATATACCGAAAAAAAAAAAATTGCCACACACTCGTACCACCGCATACAATAAACGTTGATGTCTTATTGCCTCTATTTTGTACAAAAATAATTTTTTCATCCTTTATCCTTGATTCATTTTATTTCCCTTGAACTTTTCGTTTTCATTTTCTTTTATACAACCGTATACATATGCACGAGTATGTTGTATATATAGTATGTTTGCTGGGAAAATGAAAATCTATAGAGGAAAAAAAAATAGGTAGTTTACACACATGAATGGATATATTGAAATTTAGTTTTTTTTCGCATTTGTTTCCCAGCATCTCGTTTGGTTGCCCTTGCCCCTAGTCTATAATGTGCTGTTTGATTAAAATTAAAAGATACCAAACTGATTTATGGGCGACGGAGCACAATCGTACCGTTTTGTAAGATGAAAATGTATAAAATAAAATGATTTATACTTGGTGAAATATTATGGTCAGATGCTTTAAGCATAGTAGCGCAGCTGGATGTACCGCAAAATTTTAATATACGATAGGTTCATTTAATTATGAAATTGAGTCTTATGTTTACAATTTACGCTATTTACCGAATTTGATACGTTCGGACCAAGGCGCTCTAGAAACATTAATTCAACTGCCAAGGATCTCATATTTTAGATTTCTTAACTATACATCAGTAAAACTGTATGTGAAAACCTGAGTATCACTCGTTTAATATATATAATTCAATCTGCATAATTTCTACGCAATAAATGATCATTTCGTTTAGGTTCTTGGGTCTACCGAATTTTATATGCCTAGAAAAGCAAATCTTTATCAAGAATATTTAATGTGCTGACATATGAAAACCCAAGTTCTTAAGAACGATGTCTAATTGATTGTTCTGAATTTCCATCCACTTTTTCAGCAGGACGTTTATGTTTTTGACGGATTGGATTTTTAATATCAAAAACACTACCATTTGTCTCAAATTGTTTAATTATATTACGAATAGTAAACTCTGTATGTCGATTATGTTGACCATATATTTCACGTAATGCGCGAAACGTAGCCGGATTAGATTCATTATAAAAAACAAAGTCGGGTTAGTTACATCATTTATAACTCAAGAAAAGGCTGGACCAATTTTTATTTTCTTTGTTTTGTGTGGATTTGTCTTCGCTCCGAATAGCATAATAACTATTAAAATATTGGAGAAATTCACGAAAAAAAAATTATTAAGAAAATTCATTTTCTCATACATTTTGTATGGAATGGCTTTTATGATGATATCTAGAGAACGGGTTCACTGATTTCGATGATTTTTTTTTATTTTGTTCGTCTCAATACAGTGGTGGTTTAGGAAAAAAAGAAATGTCGGAAAAACTCAAAAGGAAAACCCAAAAAATGTAATTAAAAACCTTTTTTGTATATGAATTTTGTATGTGGTGTTTGTATGTGACGATTGGTGCAGTGGTTAGAGCTTCGGCGCTTGGGCCGCAAGGTACTGGATTCGAATCCGACTGGAGGCTGCATGCAAATTTGTATTTTATTTTTTTTTATCCAATCTATTTATTTTATCTACTTAACTATACAATTTTATGATGGAAAAGGTGAGTTATTTTTCTTCGATACGCCCGGTGGAATTGGAAAGGCCTTCTTCATGTCATTAATTTTGGCCACTGTTCGTGTGAGATCCGATATTGCTGTAGCAGTTGCTCAGCGTTGCAATTATCGTTAAACCTTCAATCGGCTGAAAACCCGACTTGCAACATTGCGAAACACTCAGCAATTGCGAAACTTTTAGTAGCAAGTCAAATCATCATCGATTATGAATGTACAATGGCGCACAAATGCACATTGGAAACACTCAATCTCAACTGTCCGATGATTTCCGTCAAAAAATACCAGTGATTCCAAGATCGACCGCTGTCGATGAGATAATCGCTTGCCTCAAATCATCGACACTGCGTGGCGCTATGTGATGAAACTTCAGCTGACGAGAAACATGCGAGTTGCATTGTTAAAACCAGAGACAATCTAAAAGAGATATTTCATCTTATATAAACGTAAAAATTTAAACTGCGAGTTCATTTTCTGTAAACAGCCGCGAACAATCAAAAATATTTTGTTTTTTTGCATATAAGTATACGCAGTTTAACGAAAAATCACAGACACAACGATGACATTGGAATATCAGAAATATATTTTGTTTTCATTTTTTAGCTCGAACGAAAAATTTAATTTGATTGTCTGTGGTTAAACGATCCATCTGCCGAAGATTTCTCCAAGTAATTGCTGACTATCGGTAATAGCCATGTTGCGGTCGACGAATCGAACGGATTGATTTCGTTTCCTCAGAACTTTTGCAATTTTGTCTCTACGAAGGACGAGCTGATCAACAAAGTGTTCCCGAACATCATTACTAAGATGGGGATCACTTAAATTTCACAATTCAAAATCTAATCGTCGGTCCCCTTCGTTCCTTCAAATCTATCGACTGTGTGACAAACAAAGACGAAGCAACCAACTATCCAACTGAAGTTTTAAACTCATTGGATCTGCTTGGCTTACCACCGCACAATTTACAACTGAAAGTTGGTGCGGTAATCATCATACTACGAAACCTGAATCAACCAAAGCACTGTAACGGAACGCGTTTGGTTTTGAGAAATCTCACTGAAAGTTCAAAGGTGAGGAAGTTCTCATTCCGAGAATTCTGATGATCCCAACCGATATGCCATTCGAGTTTAAACGAATTCAATTTCCAATTCGTCTTGCAATCGTCATTACGATCAACAAATCACAAGGCCCATCCTTGAGTGTTTGTGGCCTGAATCTAGAAAATGAATGTTTCTCTCACGGTCAATTGTACTTAGAATGTTCACGTGTCGGCAAACCATCCGCTTTGTTCGTTCCCGCACCTGACAATAAACCAAAAAATGTCGTATATCAAAAGGCGCTTTACTGAAGGGAATCGACCAAATTGCAACCCACCCAGCAAATAGTTTAAAAGAAAGTAGTGCAACAATGCTACGCAAATCATTTCAAATCAATTCAATAAAACAAAAGCCCTTGCTGCCAACGTGAATTACATTCATTTCAATGTAATTGAAATATATTTCATTTTGATTGAATTTAATTAATTTGGAGTATTCATTTTATCCGCCCCGGAGGTCTCGGGTTCGATTCCCGGTAGTGACAAGGAAAACATTATACGGCTGGTTTAGGATCAATGAATTAATCACTCATTATCCGAAATGAAAATATGATTATGAAACCTCATTTGAGGTGGCCAAATCCCTTGATGGGATATAGTGCCAGTGAGAGAGAGAGAGAGAGAGAGAGAGAGAGAGAGAGAGAGAGAGAGAGAGAGAGAGAGAGAGAGAGAGAGAGAGAGAGAGAGAGAGAGAGAGAGAGATAGAGAGAGAGAGAGAGAGAGAGAGAGAGAGAGAGAGAGAGAAAGAGAGAGAGAAAGAGAGGGAGAGGGAGAGAGAGAGAGAGAGAGAGAGAGAGAGAGAGAAAGAGAGAGAGAGAGAGTGAAATTCTATTTATCTTAAAAAAAAACTCAATTTAATAAAGCTACAATAACTTAAAACAATATGTATTGATTTTGAGGCGGTACGAAGTTCGCTGGGTCAGATAGTTTTGTAATAAATTTAAACGTGGTGCAACTGTGTATCTTTCCATGGTGATTTGCCAAACAAAACTGAACACAGATGTCAACTTTGAAGGGGGCTGAAAAAATAACGGCTACAGGGTTTATGAAATATAACACCGGAGTGAAGTATTTTACGTTAATAAAAAGTGTAGCTACACATTTTAACGAAAAGTGTAGACTCAAAAAGTGTGGACACACAAATTATCAAAAAGTGTAGCTGCACAAGAAAAAAAAGTTTGGAATTCACGTGGTTTAATTAAAATTATTAAAATAAACAAATATTGAGAATCACAGTACTACAAAAATTAGTTTATACACCTTCTATCTAAAAAAAAATTTTATAGTCTTTTTAATTGACAAAATCTTCGAACCATAAGTGCCGAGTGTGGAATTTAGTGTTCTAGACTTGTGATAATATCTGAAATTTGTAAACCCGATCACACATGACCCTAATGCTGCACCAGCACTTGTAGCACAATCCAATGAAAATGGCACTGGAATTTTTTACAGATTAATTACAACATATCGACATAGTTCAACCCCCAAAAAACTTCCCCTAAGGGGTGCAATTCTTCAAAACCCATATTTTTGGTTAAGCCATGCTTTTGGCATTTCAGTAATATTTCTTATATCGTACTGGGGTGGTATTACAATTTTTTACAAATTACCTACAACATATTGACATAGCAGAACCCCCCCCCCCCCCCCCCCCCCAACATATACTCATGGATTTATACAGCAGGCGTGGGCGTGCAAAAAAAATAGTTCATTCTGTATTGTATTACAATTTTCTATGCAAGAAATAGGTATCCCTAAATTTATTAAACGAGCCCACGCCCACAAAAATCGATCAAAATGTTTCGAACTTTTTTCTATGCAAGAAACATTTACCCATGAATTTATTAGAACACCCCACACCCACAAAAATCGATTAAAATACATTGAACTACCTTCCTATGCAAGAAATAGGTACCCATGAATTTATTACAATAGCCAACACCCACAAAATCGATCAAAATTTATCGAATTACCTTCCTATGCTATAACAATAATGAATGAATGGAATGAAGTTTCGACCTCTTCGAGAAATAACACGATCGGGAAACTTTTCTTGCAAAATTGGGATTATTTCGTTTCTTGTGTGGCACGTAGCGCTGTCTTGCTGAAACTAAATGTCGTCCACATCAATGTCTTCCAGTTCCGGCCATAATAAAAAAATCAAAGATCGACGAGGAATTTACAAACCTGGTTTTTCGTCAACGCTACGCAGCTACAGCAGCAATATTCTCAGTTGTTCTTGAGCGACGCACACGGTTTCGATTCTTTACATCACTAACTAGTCCCAACAGCTCAAATTTTTCCAGCAGTTTCACTATTGCCGGCCAAAAAGGTGCTTCACAACGATCCAAAGTGCTTTAGTTTTACGAACTGTGACTGCAAAATTTTCACAATTTTTGTAGTGAATTTTAAAATTTTCAGTGCGTTGTTGAAGCGTTTATGGTACCATTTTTAGTAATGGCGTAGTTTTTACTCGTCAAATGTCAAAAGATGACAGCTTCAAAATTGACAGCTGCCCAAATAGCAGGCTATACAAAATGAGACCTCTTATTCCGCCGTTCCATACTTTCGTCGTGATTCTTTCTTTGTTTCTTTCCCCTTCACCTTCAAATTAATTTTGTGGCGCGGAAAATTTTGATTCTTTTTCCAGCATCATTTTTGTTGGATCAACTGATTCTCGCACTACTCCAAGGATAAAAATTTCAAGGACACCTTGTTTATTTGTTGTTTTCGAGATAATTTCTGTTTCGAGAGGAAAATGGGATACCATCGTACTCCCGAATATTTTATTACCAAAATGATGTCTTTGACTAGATAAAAAATTTACTAGTGGGCAGTCTCTCAAATACCAAATTGTCAAAAATAAAAATACCGAAAAATATCCCAAATCACCTTGTGTAAATATTTGGTTTTTCGGGGAAAACAAAATTTGCATTTAATTTTATATTTATTTTGTACAGAATGTGGCATCGACATTTTTTACTTGGGTAGGAACGAGAAGCTATTTATACCCAGCGTTGAACAATCTTGGTGTTGGATTATTGTTATTCCCACTTCTAGAATGCATTGCACAAAAAAAGTTCAAGGTGATCTTGACTCAGCTAGTACCTACGTTAGTTCATATTTCAAATAATTTGTTTCTACATAATCTTTATATAGATTTTCTAGCATGAGGAGTCACAAGTAAAGTCCCATCAAACCTGCACCTTTATTTTTGTTGTAAATTGAAATATCTGAATTCAACTTTATGGACGATAGGTATTTAGTAGTTTTTGCGATCACAGGCATCTACTGATTCATGTTATTTCTAAAGGAGCTTTTAAACCTTTGCCGAAGGGATTACGCTAGTTCAGTAAATCGAATGCTAAATTGATAGTTCTTGTTTTGATTGATTGTAGCAATCGTAAATCGTGGTTACAAAACTCTAATGCAGTGGCAACTGATTCGGTCAGTGTTTGAGCTGCAAGCGAAACTTTCATCTTTTTATTTTGACACCGTACGTGAGCTTTTAAAAGTTTGTTTCCGAGTTTGAATTCCTCTTCCTTTTGAAGATTATAAAACTCGTCAATATAATTCCATCGTATGATTCCCTCTTCGGCTTTAAGTTCTTTTTCAAAATTCAAACGGTTTCTAGTTAGTTTCAGCATATTATGACATGGATCGAGAAGTATTAATATCTTGTGCAATGGAATATCTAAAAAATATGAACCCTTAATTTATATATAATACACATCAGTATGTTAAATATGTTAAATGTACTCTCTTTATGTACGTGCGGCATAAAGATGGCATGAAGTTAAATTACCTTTGAAATAAAACTAGGGTTTAGATTCATCCACACTTAGCACTGCTCCTTGATTTTCCAATATAATATTTTGATTTGTAAATAGTCCATCACATGTTATGGACATAACCTTCGTGCCAGGTTCAATTAATTTTTCAATTGCGACTGGTACAATTTCATTTTTCAGCGATTAAGACATACCATTTATTAGAAAATAAGCAATTGGAATTTTCCAATGATCAGTAATTCCATACTATCATAATTACTATGGGTTATACTGCCTCTTTTTCACAGTTGGTTGAATTATATTTATTCCCACGTCGACATTCCCAATTAAGCGACCACCAACCAACTCGGTTTTGCGCATGATGGACATTTCTTACAACATTAAAGCAACACATACATAATTCTTTTTCATCCTGGTTGTATAACGTTGCTTTCAGTTTAATAGCATTAATAGCTTGTTGGGTAAATCCGGGTGTGCCATCAATTTTTGAATACCATCGGCGAGTAAAAATGTAGGGTATGTGCAAAAACTTTCAGCTCCTTTGAATATTTACTCTCAATAATTTTATCTAATGATTGATTTGAAGCATATTTTTGAAACAATTCGGCAGGAACTTCTTTCGCTGAGTGTTTTATTATTTTCACATATTCATCGTTAATTAGCCCCTATAACTTTTTAATTTGGCTAATATGTATGTCAGTTACTGATACAAATTTTTTGACATTCCGACTTAGCTCTCTTTTTAAATGGTGAATTTGTTTACTTTTTTCCAATAAACGCGTTTCTAATTTAAAATATTTCGTTTTAGGAATAGATTCGGAGGCGAAGGATGCGTATAAGTTGGTACTGGAAAATCCGGATGCTGTTGACGGCCTTTCTGTAATTGGAGCACAAGATACTTCCGTGCGTAGCCAACTGTTTTCGAAATCCGTGGTTGACTAACTATTATCGGAACTAACTCGTTGAGGAATATAGTATGTTCGGAGTTTTCATCAATATTAAAATCCAATTCTTCGCGCTCCTGAATTTCTTCCGACAGAATGAAGCTTTCCTAAAATTATTTACGATTATATATAAAATCATATAAAAACCAGATATGGAAGAATGCATTTTAATTACAACAACTTCGGATAAAAACATATATGGATCCAGGTGGTGATTCAGAACATTCTTCTATATTAGAGCTTCCGGAGTAAATGATGTATGCGGATGCAATGATATCGCAGTGCTTAAATTAAAATATGTGGATGGATAGTCTGCATAGTTGTCTGTTTTTTTTTCATATCTTCCGTGGTTACTTTACGTATAGATAGATTAGTTCTGTCGAATCTCATAGTAGATTTGGCTGAACTTTTTGGTAGCTGCCGAATCACCATGCTTATGTTTCGAACCAATTTCTATTTTGAACAGTTTCTTTTTTGAGGGTGGACTACCGAACCGAAATACGAACCAAGGTACAATTTTAAAGATTTTAAATTCCCGATGCCATGTTGTTTGAATGAGTCATAACATTCATGGTCTTTCTTTAATTCTGTACCATCCTTTGTTCTCGAGATTCGGCTACAAAACCTTCCTGGACCTGAAATAGCGATTGATGTTTTGTGATAGTAGGCCAACACCAGCCGTGTATTCAAATTTGAGTAAATGGCCAACTTCCAAGATTTCAGGTTAAGTTAAATAAAAATTTGTGTCTCCTCAGACCTACCCAGCACAATCTTCCAGCTGCGATAAGGCTGTACACCTGAGGTTTGGAAACTGGCCATTTACCCAAATTTGAACAAGCGGCTGGTATTGGCTACTTAGTTAACACTAAACCGATAACGTACTTCCTTAAAACAATAATTGCCATTTCCGTCGTGCCAATCCTTGGAAATGTTAAACCAGTTGACGAATTCAACAAGTTCATAACATCATGCATTAAACTTATAAATATCAGGTAAGTCATTATAAGTTTACCTAATATCTAGATAGACTTCCTCAGCAAGTGCTCAATCTTTAGCGACGTTATTAATGGCTTGGACGACACACTATGTTAGACTGACTGTTTGAACCTTTTCTCACCTTTATGACAGACTGTCATGATTCTAAATTGTCGACGCCAAATATGGGGGTAATATCTCAAGAATCGATTCTCAGTGCACTTCCCAAAATATGTATTCTTCATAAACTTACATCCACTATCGATCAAACTTGTTTGAGGATCTGGGGTTGCACATTCAAATATGAAAGATGTATGGGATTTTCTACATGCTTTTTGCGAAAAAACGGACTAGACGATGTGCTTCATTCACATGTACGTACAGCTAAGAATTTAAAATTTATTGTTTCGCACAAAATCACAAGCAGCGATTACGCTATTAAATAGCGCTCTAACGAGGAATATAAACTACGACAAAGTATTGAATTAGACGTCACCGATTGATGACTTCCCAAAATTTGAAAATTTTTATCTAATCTCAAATTATTTGGAATAATCAATTTTTATGTAAGAGATGGCGCGCGTGTCATGAAAAAGTTGTGTGAAAAACTGTCATTCAGTAATTATAGGAAAGAGCATGTACCGACAGCAAAGATATATATTCAGTATCGTATACGTATAACACAAACATTTCCCATATCACCATAAATTTAAAATCATAAAACTCGACCGCAAACATTTTGTTACACTTCTTTATATCTCCACTAGACCCTATTATATTCTCATCAATTATCGGTCGAAACAAAATCTATTAATTATTTTTAACCAAAAACTGCTACACCAACAACAACGGGAGGATTAACATTAATTTTAATTTAAATTTAAAAGCAACCGTAAAACCGCAATACACATAAATTATGATAGCAACATATAAATACATTACGTATATGTTCTATGCCATGCATATGCTGGCTGTCTGTGTATGTATATTTGCATTTTCATAAAAGTTATGTGCACGGAGCAAATATCGAAAGTGAATGTGAGATATTGTCGCATATAATCAGATGTGCGAGCAAATAGTAGAGAAGACCATCACAGAGTCTGCATGAAAAAAATGAAAAACCTGAAAGCCAGATACAATGTATAGGTACATAAATACAGAATTTACCAAACTGTGTATTCGCTTTTGACTAATGTGTGATTTGATTCGTTATTCAAACAGAATTTTTTGTTTTTTAGTTGAAGTTTGGTTTTTCAATTTTCCAAATCAAAAACCGAAAGCTTACAAAATATAGAAAAAAAAAACATTGGAAATGGTTTTTCAATATACGCCATAAATTTAAAAAAATAACACGCCAATATACTATACATCTAACACCTCTGTACATAAATATATTATATTGTACATCAGCGATTCTTAAAAAATGGTCTGCGCAACTTTGAGCTGCTGTTTTGAGAAAAACATGTTTGAATTTTTGTAACAATCGTGAGCACATCGGCGAAAATTCAATATGGCAATGAAAATTAAGCAGAGTTTCAATCTCGTTTCAACTACCTCGTAATATAATAAAACAGTACATCGGAATTGCGATATTAAAATCATGAACAGGTTTGTCCAAATAAGAACAAAATGATTAAACTGAAAATTAGGGTTAAGAGACGAGGCAGTTGGCGGGAATAAGGACCAATAACAGACTCCTTATATTTATACATTGAAGATTATGAGGGTAACAAACATCAATCAAAATTTTCGGTAGGATTCCTTAGAAAATACTAAACGATGGGAACTCAATATCACAATATTTTGCTTAAGTTGGCAGAGCTTCCCACGTGTAGTGTACGTCGAAGTTTACTGAGATACAAAATGAGAAATGGTTGGTTGGTCATTTGCCACAGTTCCGACGTTAAAGCTATGAGACAAGCAAAGTTAACAATTATAGAGGATATATTTTCAATTAACTATCTACACTTCACCCAAAGTAGCGGAGAAACTTAAGTTTTGAGCGAGTTTTTTTCTTTTCATAGATGGTATTGTAACCGCGAAAATGATCGTAAGAAAGGAAAAAGTACTTGTTTAATATTTTAATTTTTCTGATGATATCACGCGAAATCTGCAATTCTTGCTCCCTGTGAGTGGCGGAATCAACTTTGAATATTGGATGGAAACTTGGTTTTTTGCGGTTGCGTTTGGTTTGATTTAAAAGTTTCACATGTCCAGTATCCTGTGGCACTATTCTGATAATTCCCCAGGAATAGGGAACTGAGAAAAGAATTTATATGTCATTCCTGTTCAAATATTTTTTTTCCGGTCTATACTGTGGAGAAAAGATTGATGTAAATATTTTTACATATCTAGCCGGAAACAAAATATTTGAACAAAAATTATATATAAATTCTTTCCCCAGTTTCTTTATTCCCGGGAACTACCAGAATATTGCCACTGGTACAGGAAATCAAGAAGCGCCAAAACAGGTGATGTTTGTTGACCACTATATGGGGTTTATTTTTCGAATCACATACCTAGCAAGCATTTTGCAACATATAGCGACCAATTAGGAGTAAACGGGACTTGAGCTCCATCTTAATGAAACCAAACATACTCGCATGCAACTCCACCGGTTCTTGCCTTAGTCTGATAATGCCGATTTGATATCTCAATTCTAAGGAATAATTTTTTAATTATTTAGGTTATATTATTATTATATTTATTAATTATAAACATTGAGGTTTGTTTTCAACCTAGTTTGACGACATTCACTATTTGACTGTTTAGTATTGACTATTGGCTCTATGCCACTAAATACATTTTATTTCTTAATAATAAAGGTCGCAAGTATTCTCGTTTTCGTATCGTATTCAGAAATGGGGCCCCTGCCCTCAGTTTTATTGTGATTGAATAGAAACAAGTTGTTCCTTGTCAACAGTCGCATGGAAAACAGAAAGAATAATACTAGCGGTCACTGTTTTCCACTTGCACTCACGTGCAACTTGATCTTCTTGCACTCAATATTATGAGCTAGATGGTTTCGTATTACTCTATTCTAGCATTTTAATACTGACTGAGGTTCATTTCATGACCTATTTTGAGGAGTCCGTTGTTATAGACAATTTAGAGAGACTTCTGCTCAACCTGATGGTTTATCTAAACAAATCAAGAAAATGTACAATAAGTCTATTTAGGAAGAGACTTACTATTATAGATTTTGAAATAATTCTCCACAAATAAATTCACGAATTGGAACTCTGTCGCTGAGTGTCTTCCCAAACTTGACTTATTTCAAATTGACTGACTTCATTGCGCTGACCGATAAAGCAAATTTAATTATTTATTTTTGTCATGTTGCTCTCATGATGTGATATGATTTATAATGTTATGATATGATGTTATGATTTGATGTTATGATATGATGTTATGATTTGATGTTATGATATTTATGATATGATATGATATGATGTTATGATATGATATGATGTAATGATATGATATGATGTTATGCAATGATGTTATGATTTGATGTTATGATTTGATGTTATGATATGATGTTATGATATGATGTTATGATATGATGTTATGATATGATATGATGTTATGATATGATATGATGTAATGATATGATATGATGTTATGCAATGATGTTATGATTTGATGTTATGATATGATGTTATGATATGATATGATGTTATGATATGATATGATGTAATGATATGATATGATGTTATGCAATGATGTTATGATTTGATGTTATGATATGATGTTATGATACGATATGATGTATATTATGATATGATGTAATGATATGTATGATGTTATGATATGAGGTTATGATATGATGTAATGATATGATATGATGTAATGTTATGATATGATGTTATGATATGAGATGATGTAATGATATAATATGAAGTTATTCAATGATATTATGATTTTATGTTATGATATGCTGTTATCATATGATGTTATGATACGATATGATGTTTTGATATGATATGATGTAATGATATGATATGATGTAATGATATGATATGAAGTTATGCAATGATATTATGATTTTATGTTATGATTTGATGTTATGATATGTTGTTATGATATGATGTTATGATACGATATGATGTTATGATATGATATGATGTAATGATATGATATGATGTTATGATATGATGTTATGATATTATATGATGTAATGATATAATATGAAGTTATGCAATGATATTATGATTTTATGTTATGATATGTTGTTATGATATGATGTTATGATACGATATGATGTTTTGATATGATATGATGTAATGATATGATATGATGTAATGATATGATATGAAGTTATGCAATGATATTATGATTTTATGTTATGATTTGATGTTATGATATGTTGTTATGACATTATGTTATGATACGATATGATGTTATGATATGATATGATGTTATGATATGATGTTATGACATGATATGATGTTATGGTATCATATTATGTTATGATATGATATGATGTAATGAAATGATATGAGGTTATGATATAGTATGATGTTATGATATGATTCGATGTTATGATATGATCTTGTGATATGATGAATATTAAAATTGTAAGTACCACATTTAGACTGTTTTCCAACTCACGACTTATTTTGTGGAGACTGACTTATTTTAAAGTATGCAGTAAGCATTTACTCGAAAACTTATTTAAGACTTATTAAACTTTCAGTTGTTTCCGAAATAGAGATTTAATTCAATGCAAACTTACTTGGGACAGTAAATAAGTTCGTGAAACCAATTCCTATGGTTTTATATACTTGCTTATTAGAAAAAGCCTAAGCTGATAAGTGTATTCGATAAAAGGGCTTGTTGTTTACATCCGAATAAGTCAGTTTCAACAAAATAAGTCATGTATTGGACCGCGGTCCTGGTTATAATACAATTCCGGAAAGTTTTCTGTGGAAAAATATTTAATCAAATAAACTCTCTGGTGAAGTGACTTATTTGAATAAGGCAATGTTCACAAATACTTCAGAACTTGAAATAGACTTTAGCATTTTTTCGGCAAGGGGCAGAAAATAGGTTACAGTGTGTGATGAAAACTCGCGGTTTTGCAAGCATCCGAAATATTTTACGATGTTTCAAAAATTTGCCAAATTTTAACTTAATAATCAGTTTAAATAAAATCGTTATGTAGTTATGTAAATATTTGTCCCAACTCTTATCTAATTACTTATAAGTAGTAATGGAAATAATAGAAAAGTACCACTGCACTATAATTCCGATTCCCCAAGAATTTCCATATACTTGTCTTGTACCACCTTCAATTTCCATATTCTTGCATTACACATTTCATACAATTACCTATTATTCCTTTATGAGACGTTGTGTGGCATATTTGTCAATTCACTTGGGTCTTCATTATGTCTATCTTTGGCATTTGGAATGTTCATGTCCAGCCAATGAAGATATTTGCAGCTGAGAGTCATGAAGAAGGTTGGCTCTGAAGTTCATGAAGTAGAGTGTCGACCTGTGATGCGATGATTGATCGTGTTGCTATTTGCACTAGTGGCTATTGTTTTCGATGAACAATGTGATATTTTTGAAAATTCGAACGCCTACAGATTCGATGATAATTCCTGTAAGAAGTCGTACTTGATCACACACGCTGTTGTGAGTTTCAATAGAAACATTAGCCACAATTTTCCTGATGCTGTCAACACTTCTGCATTATGCTCTTGAAATAGCTTGAGAGTCAATGTATCTAGGGGTCATTGCCATTTCACGGTTCATTGCTTTCTGGGGGTTTCCTTACAGTACAGGTTTAATGTAATATGCAATTCCGGGTGGGGTCAGATCTCATACTAACTTTGAATATGACCTAGGCGAACAACACTTTTTGGCTATTGAATCTTTACCGCACGTAGATACCATTGAACTTAATGACCTTGACGAATTATATTACTCTAGACAGAATCGTCATTTGGCTTAGGAGAGTTACAGAATCACGTCGGAAATAATATCTGGGTACTCTTGACCTTTCAATATGCCTTCGGCGATGGAGTTATCTTACGACTGCTGACATGCATTTTGCAACGATAGCAGAGTAGTAATGTAGATTCCGATGACAAATCTTTAGGCAGATACCCATTTGAAGCTCATGCGTGGTGTGCAAATTGAAACGTTGTAAATGTTATCGCAAAACATGTTGATAGCGGTTTTACAGGATTGAAATGCGCTTCTCTTCTTCTTGACTACGTTGGGATAGTGATGCCAATGATTTTGCACATGCAAATCGATCTCGCATTTTTTCTAACCTTGTTGTCGTAGAGCATCAGCAAATTATCTTCCAAATATTTTCATCACTTCTGTAATTTGCAGTTCTTATACTCTTGACTCACACTGTCAATATCATAACCTTTTGGCATTATTCGACCAGGAAAAACTTCTAGCAACATTTGCATCATACGACAAACTTTGTGTGATGGGGTACCGTCTTGTTGAAACCACATCTTCTGTAGGTCTGATTGATTCAATTCGGACATAAGAAAGTTTCAAACACGTCCCGATAGTGATCACCAATAACTGGTATATTGCCTCTATAGCATCCTTAAAAATAATGCCTCAGGCCTAAATGGCGCACGTAGTGGTCTTTCGTGTATCATTGGGAGTTTTCAGTGCCCAATAGCGGCAATTCTGTTTATTAACAAGCCATTATTGAGGCGCTAGATACTTCATAATAAATTGTTATCGACCACTCTCTACGGCTGTTAAATGCGAAATGACAAACGTCATTCAGAGCAAAATAGCGGCTAAACAAAATCGATCGTATTCGCCTTGAAAAACAGAATTATGGTTAATATCTGGCATAGAATCATTTGAAATAAATTGAAATGTTTCCTGGACATTGTATCAGAATTCCTAACATCTTCTCTGTATAGCTCAATAAATTTCTAGTAGTTTTGCGGGAAAGCCTGTACATGGGAGAAATATGACCATTAGCCCTTTAATAATTACTGCGTACAGAGGATTTAAAATATTGTTCATTATATATTGGTGCCAGCTACTAGTGAAGCTACGACAGTCAATGGAGTTTGTTTAATTCAGGCATGTTATGAGATGTGTCACGTGTCATAGAAATGGATACTGAAAATGATCACTATTAAATTTAAGTAATGTTGTTCGCATTTTAAACGCATTCGATACATTTGCTTGTAATATGACGAGAACCGATTGACGGTTATTATATAGCGACAGGGTTTTATACAGAATATATTATGGAAGATCTGCGGGACACAATTTGACATAAAGTCGATTCCAAATCCTGTGTTTCTGGTATCGTTTGTTAAGCATCACTGATGTATGTACCTGCTTGGTATAAGGCAGGTGTGGGTGTAAACCATTTTTCAATTTTAGAAATTAGAAACAAACCAATAACCATTTTTGTGCGAATAACAAGAGTTAACAGAATGGAATATACAGATACACAAAAATACACACACATTGAATTTAGTCATCATTTTTTATTTAATTTTTCATCCGTTTTCAATTTCCATCAACGAATTATTTTTTATTTTTTTGTTATTATTTTCCAACTTGTTCACTCGCACTCGAGTTTTTCATCATCATAAAAACGTAGGAAATTTTCCATTTTTATTTCATTCAATTTCACTTTGCAGTGTGTTCTCTCGTTTTTGTGTTTAGTCGTGTATATTGAGTGTGCGATATAATATAGAGAGATGCGGTGCGGTCTTTACGTACATATACTCGTACATATAGAGCCCTGCTGCTGCTATCCTATGCCTGCGGAATGGGTTAAGCTGTTTGTATATTAAACAAAAAATAAAATAACTATGATGTTATCAAGTTATGATTTCATAACTTGATTATGTTTAGTTATGTTGGTTTTGAAGTATGTTGAAATCATTATGATGAAGATGGGGATGATAAATCATTTCAATTTCAATTTTTCTATTTAATTTTTTGTTGCCTATCGTTTTGTGTCGGCTTTAATTTAATTATAAGTAAACTTTTGATGAGATTTTTGTATTTGTTAGTGTGCATTTAGCTATTTGAATTCGTAAATTGTTTAGAAAAAGTATAATTCGATTGCTATTTTGATTAAAGTACTGTTTTGTGGTATGCTAAAACGGTACCCCCAAAAAAGGTTGCCAATCTTATCCGGGTGATAAATGGTTCACCGCAAAATAAGAAATATAATATTTCGATGGTGTTCGAACATCATCTGGCTGCTGTGCACTATACCGAAAATGGTATCCATAAAACTGATTGGTACCGAAACCATTAGGATGTGTAATCTATAAACCAAGGAAACCAACAACAAGAAACTGTACAAAATCGAAAATCATCATTACTTTATATATACATTCAGAGAAAGAGGGATATCCTCCCCAAAAACAAAAAACAACAGATGTTTCAATTATCCTTAATGCATCTTTAAATAATTTATCAAAAAAATACCGAAAACCTCCAAAATAATTTTCATTCAAATTTTTCATTTGAGATGCTGCTCCATATTCCCATCCCGTCTTCGGAATTCACATTTATTTGCAACTTACGAGTACATACATAAGAAAACAAATTTTTTGGTACAGAGGATTCCTTTTTCATGTTTTCCCAGAAAAAAAAAATAAACAAAAATAAAAAAATAGGAAAATAAAAAATTTCCATCTCGTCTTCAAATTTACTGTAAGTCTGTGGTACTTAAATCATGTGCGCGATATATAGATGAAATGGAAATCATGAATTTTCGCTTTGGTAAGGAAAATATATTGTTTCTGCTGTGCAACGTGTGTTTGTGTGAGTCTGTGTAATATGCACGGAAAGAGAGATTTTCCAAAAGTTGCTTATTTATGTTGTGTGTTGTTCCATGGTTGCAGCATTATAGAAGAATATTTTTCCAATTTTATATTGATTTGGGAAGAAACGGGAATTTTATATTTTCACATACGAAGCAATATATTTTTCTTGTACTCCAATGTATATGGAAAAGATTACTGTAACATTTATCTTATGTATTTACGAGTATATATTTTACTCCTGGATATATAATATTATGTTTTCGATAATTTAATACAAATAACTTATTTTATCGTGCTTTTCTTAATTTTTCTTGTGCTTTTGGCTTAAGTGTACACAAATAAAATGTTTCGAGATTTACGTTTTGTAAAATTTGTTACTAAGTGTGTTTATGTATTACTTGCAAAATAGTTTTGGTTGGAAGTTTTGGATATAAAATGAAAAAACAGTTACTTTATAAATCGTTGGCAGTTTACCCTGAGGTGTATAAACATCTTGAGTAATATACAGTTGTTTTTATTTGAAGAATTATTTAAACTAGCAAATAAGTGCATATATATATTTTTTCTTGAAATTGTCCGACATCTTAAAGTCAAAATGTAATTGCTACGCTACCGCATATACGGATTAGACACATACAAAACATAAATATTGCAACCGGTGCTTATTCTATATTTTTTTAAATGAAGGTAGCGATTGAGTTTGGTTAACGGCTAAAATTCTATTATTCAAACCATACATATAATGAAAACCCATACTTTGAAGAAGCAAAACCGATATATTCCATAAGTCGTTGCAAATCACGCCTCTTCCTTTGCATTCATATAAACTGAGTATTAAACACAACCAATTTTTTGTGGGACTACTTCACTGCCGAGGTAGTGCGGTACAATTAGAAATACAATTAAAAGACATTTCAAAAATAATAAAATCTAAAACTCTAAAAATCTAAAATTCTAAAATTTTTAAATTTTAAAATTCGATTTAAATATATGTATCTAAATTACATTGATATATTGATATTTTTCTAAAATTCTAAAATTTTAATTCTAAAATTCTAAAATACTAAAATTCTTAAATTCTAAAATTCCAAAATTCTCTAAAATACTAAAATTCTTAATTTCTAAAACTATAAAATTCTTAAATTCTAAAATTCTAAAATTTTTAGTTTCAAAAATTTTTAAATTTTATAAAATTCTAAAACTTTTAAATTCTAAAACTCAAGAACTCTTTAACTATAAAACTATAAAATTCTAAAATTCTAAAATTCTAAAATTCTAAAATTCTAAAATTCTTAAATTCTTAAATTCTAAAATTCCAAGGTTCTAGAATACTTAAATTTAATAATTCTACAATCCTACAATTCTCATTTCTAAACTTCCAAACTTCTGAAATTTTAAAATTGTAAAATTCTAAAACTCTCCAATTCAAAATTTCTAAAATTCCAAGTATCTAAACTATATATTAATCTTTTGAAATTCTAAAAATCTAAAATTTTTAAATTCTAAAAGATTAAATTATAAAATTTTTAAATTTTTAAATTCTAAAATTCTACTATTCTTAAATTCTAAATTTCTAAACTACTAAACTTCTGAAATTTTTAAAATGTTTAATTCTAAATTTTTAAAATTCTTAAAGTTCAAAAACTTTCTAAAATTCTAAAATTGTTCAATTCTAAAATTCTAAAATTCTAAGTTTCTAAAATTCCTAAATTTTAAAATTCTACAATTTTTAACTTCTGAAATGCTAAAATTCTAAAACTCTTATATTCGAAAATTCCAAGTTTCCAAACTTCCAAACTTCAAAAATTTTAAAATTCTCTTAAATTCTTAAGTTCTAACATTCTAAAATTCTAATTTTCTGAAATTCTAAAATTTTACAATTCTGAATTTCTAAAATTTTAATCTTCTTAACTTCTTAATTTCTAAAATTCTAAAATGCCAAAATTCTATAATTCTGCAATTCTAAAATTCTAAAAATCTACAATTCTACATTTCTACAATTTTAAACAGCTGAATTGCTTAATTTCTACAATTCTAAAATTCGAAGCTTCTAAGTTTCTAAACTTCTAAAGTTTTTAAATTCTAAACTTCTAATCTCCTTAACATCAAAAATTCTAAAAAAATTTAATTCTTAAATTAAAAAATTGCAAAATTCTAAAATTTTTAATCTCTAACATTATACAATTCTAAAAATCTAAAATTCCAAACTTTCAAACTTCTGAAATATTAAAACTTTAAAATTCTAAAATTCTTAAATTCTAAAATTAAAAATTCTAAAAATCCAAAATTTTAAAAATCTATTATTCTGAAATTCTAAAATTCTACAATTGTTAACTTATAAACTGCTGCAATGCTAAATTTCTATAATTCTAAAATTTTTAATTCTTAAATTCCAAAATTCTAAGCTTATTAACTTTTAAAATTTTGAAATTCTAAAATTCGGAAAATCCAAAATTCTCAAATTCTAAATTTCAAAAATTTTAAAGTTCTAAAATTCTAAGCTTCTAAACTAATACACTTTTGAAATTCTAGATCTAAATTCCAAAACTTTAAAATTCTGAAATTTTTAAAATTATAAAATTTTTAAATTCTTTATTTCACACTCTTTTACTTCTGAAATTTTAAAATTCTGAAATTCTTAAATTCTTAAATTTTTTAATTCTAAAATTCTAAAGTTCTAAAATTTTACAATTCTACAATTGTAAAATTCTAAATTTCGTAACTTCCAAACTTCCAAAATTCAAAAAGTCTCAAAAAGTCAAAAATTCTAAAATTCCAAACTTTTAAAATTCTAAGATTCTAAATATCGTAAATTTTAAAATTCTACAATTCTAAACTTCTGAAATGCTAAAATTCTAAAACTCTTAAATTCGAAAATTCCAAAAATGTAAATTGCTTAACTTCCAAAATTCTACATTTTAAAATTTCTAAAATTCTTATAAATTCTAAAATTCTAATTTTCTGAAATTCTAAAATTCTAAAATTTTACAATTCTAAAATTCTAAAATTTTAAGCTTCTTAACTTCTAAACATCTTAAATTCTAAAATTCTAAAATTCCAAAATTCCAAAACTCTTAAATTCTGTAATTCTGAATTTCTAAAATTCTTTCATTCTACAATTTTACATTTCTACAATTCTTAACTTTTAAACTGCTGAAATGATAAATGTCTACAATTCTAAAATTTTAAAATTCTAAAATTTTACAATTCTAAATACATATTATAAAATTCTAAGCTTCTAAAATTCTTAAATTTTGAAATTCTATTATTTTTAATATCATAAATTCTTAAATTCTAAAATTCAAAAACATTAAAATTCTTAAATTTTTTTCTATCTTAAATATTTTGATAAATTGGTATATTGATATTATTCTAAAATTCTTAAATTCTAAAATTCTAAAATTCTTAAATTCTGAAATTCTTAAATTCTAAAATCCTAAAATTCTAAAATTCTCAAATTTTAAAATTCTAAAGTTTTTAAATTCAAAAATTCCAAAATACTAAAATTCTAAGATTCTAAAATTCATAAACATTAAAATTCCACAATTATAAACTTCTCAACTTCTGAAATGCTAAAATTTTAAAACTCTAAAAATCCAAAAATTCTAAATTTAACTTCCAAACTTTTAAAATTTTATAATTCTAAATTTATAATAGTCTTAAATTCTAAACTTATAAAATTTTGATTTTCTGAATTTCTAAAATTCAATAATTCAAAAATACATAAATTCAATAATTTTAAAATTCTAAAATTTTAAGCTCCTAAACTTCTTAGCTTCTTAAATTTTCAAAATCTGTAATTCTGAAATTCTAAAATTCTAAGATTCTACAATTCTCTATTTCTACATTTCTCAACAATTCTGAACTTTAATCTAAACTTTTAAACTGCTGAAATGCTAAATTTCTACATTTCTAAAATTCTAAAATTTTGAAATTCTAAAATTTTTCAAATTCTAAACTTCTAAAAGTCTTAAATTTTTAAATTTTAAAATTCCTAAATTACTTAATTCTAAAATTCTAACATTCTAAAATTTTAAAATTCTAAAATTAAAATTTTTTGAACTTGACTTAGCTCCTTAACTTTTAAAATCCTTAAATTCTTAAGTTAAAAAAAATTATAAAATTATAAAAGTCTAAAATTTTACAATTCTAAAATTTTAAACTTCCAAACTTCTGAAATTTTTATATTTTAAAATTCTAAAATTCTGAAATTCAAGAATTAAAAATTCTTAAATTCTAAAAATCTAAATTTCTAAAACTCTGTTACTCTGAAATTCTAAAATTCTACAATTGTATGATTCTCCATTCAACAATTCTAAGCTTTTAAACTGCTGAAATGCTTAATTTCTACAGTTCTAAAATTGTACAATTATAAAATTCTAAAAATCTAAAATTCTCAAGTTCTTTTCTTCTAAACGTCTTAACTCCTAAACTTCTTAAATTCTAAAATTCTAAAATTCCAAAATTAAAAAATTTAAAAATTTTAAAATTCTAAAATTTTTAAATTTTAAAATTCTGAAATTCTTAAATCCTAAAATTAAAAATTCTAAAATTCTAAAAATTTAAATTTCTAAATTTCTAAAATTCTGAAAATCGAAAATTGTAGAATTCTAAAGTTCTAAAATTTTAAATTTCTAAAATTCTAAAATTCTATTTCTAGCTAAAATATATTGATATATTTCTATCTAAAAAATATATTGATATCTATTGGTATTTTGATATATTTTGATATACATATTGATATATTGATTTTGATATATTGATATTTTTTTTTTGATAAATTGATATGTCCAGATCATTTAGAATTATTGGTAAAATATTGCATGATTTTCTGAGAGGCGGGCGACGAGCCTACTGCTTTACATCGGTAATGGAGACACCAAGTAATTATAAATGTTAAGGATCCATCCAACTAACTTTCACTATTATAATTCAGATTTGGATCTGTATATAGCATGAAGTTTCAAAAATGTTAAGTTAGTGGAGACCGAATAGTTGGACTTAGAATTTTTGACATAAAACTGTTATATGCTGAAAAGGTAGAAACGATTTATTCTACCATAATTTATAAAAATCGCCTGCATATTTTTCTGTCACTATTAGCTAATGGCCTTGGTGTCCCTTGTTTATATAATACCTAAAAGGCCTCTTAGGAGTATATTATTTAAGTACTCCTGGCAGACCTTTAGGTAAATCGCCTTCATAATAGTTAAAATAACTGAAATGAATCCATTAAAAAGTAGAGCTAATTATAAAACAGCGCTTACAGCTACGAGACTCTTAAACGACATAGGGTATATTAACCCTCGTCCGGCGGCATAATTTTACAACGCTAAAAGGCGGCAGACGTACAATTGTACTGTCATATATTATATATGAAAATCGTCACTGTAGGCATAATTTTTGTATATAGATAATATTTGGAATTTAAACATTATTAAAATGTAGAGATCTCACAAAACTTTAACTCGCTCCGGCTTCTACAAGAAGACTTATTAGTATTTAAAAACAGAAAAGGTACAATTGTACCTATGCCGCCTGACGAGGGTTAATTAGAAGGTGAGTGTTAATGCAAAATATCTTTTATAGAATGTATGTCTCACTTTATACGAGTTTAAAGGATAAAATATAAGGCAATAAAAGGTAAAACATATATTGTACTTTCGTTCTAAATGAGGAACAAGGACTAGCAAAATTTACAATGTTAGTCCTCCAACTAAGACAAAATATTAAAACAAAATTCAGTATACCAAATGTTCTGAACCATTACTCTTACAATAATTACCATATTTTACCAAATTAAATTGGCTTAAGCGCGATGGTCTGAGTATTAGTACCGTAATTAGAAAAAATAAAAGTATTCGTGCGTTACCAACCACTAAAATAAAAGTTTACTCGTATTTTTTTGTTTTTCAAATTAAATTTTCAACCTGAATCAAAAAATTAACATTTAGATGAGCCCAATGTAAACACCTTGATCCATACATAACAAACAATTATTTCAATTGATCCGTATACGAATACGAACACATTTATTTTGTTAATCAACCCATCCATTTAAAATGCAATAACAATAAAATGAAATATTTCGTGAATATACAACAGAAAAAACCTTTCCACCCTCAGCCCACCGCCGCCCATTAACTATTTATATAAATTTAGTTCAAAACAATTCCGTGTATTTTATTCAGTCTTCCACGTTGCTCGCCCGCCCGACCAAAACAAAACTTTTTCATTATTTTTGACAATTTATTTTATGGACAATTCGAAAAGTTATTCAATTCAGATTTTTTGTTCGAAATCAAACAAAAATTACTGTGTGCACATTTTCAGATGATGTCTACGTTGCCACTCTCCCCCCAAATCGATTTGGTTCGGTACTATTTACACAGAAAAGTACAATTGTGTATATTATGTAATTTATATAGAAAGAATCTGATGTGGGGGGACGTTGACGATTTCAAAGTACGGTGAAAAATTGAAAAGGAGTTAAAGAAAATTCTCAATTTGCTTAAAGTGTCATTTGGTTATTTTTTGTATTTTCTTCGTCCTTTTCGTAATATTTTGAGTGTATTTACATTGTGATAAATATCCCGCCTAGAATTTCATTCCTTGACTTCATAAAAATATTTTTTTTTTGGGTACCCATTGTTACTTATGTATTTATGTATATGTTACTATGCAGTGCGTTTATTGTGATTGATTCCGCCTTTTATTTTTATAAGTATAGTGCCGAATCCGTATTCAGAGGTTGATGATGATTTTCGGCAGGATTACGAAACCACCATTAACCGAAAATCCATCAAACTGTGTATGTGCTCTTGATTTATGATGAATATTATTATTTGTAATATATGTTTGGTACAATACATAATGTATGGCCGCAGGTGTTTTTCATCAATAAACGAACACCATAAGCAACCCCTTTTGTTGGAAAATCGTAATTCAATGTGTGTGTATATAAAATAAAGTAACTAACCCAAATCATACAAATAGACGAGTAAAGTAGAAAAAAAAATGTTTTGGGTGTTAAGTCGTAAGATTAATATGTGTATATACAAACATATATAGAGATCTTAAATTGTGTAACTTAGGGTCGAGTACAACAACAGTGTACGAAAGAAAATTTCATTTAAAACTTTTACAAAACTTCGACATTTGACACACTTCTGAAATAGAATGGAATGAAAGGAAAATGATTTTCTTTTCGCCTACATACACATTGCATTTTTCATTTGATTAAAAGCCTTAAACTTATGTACAATAATATATGAACAAAAATTAGAAAACTTTTGTGTGAATACGCTGTGAAGGGGACGATTTGGTTTTATTTGGTAGACCTGTGTTCGCCAAGTACATTACGAAATTAATTTTTTATTTTATTTTTTCTAATTTTACAAGAAGAAGTATCGAGGTTTCATCATTACAGAATGTATGTAAAACGATTTTAAAATGTTGATATTTGTTGACACGGGCCTTTAAAATACCCTTCTAAGGCTTCACAATTTGGCACATTTGGCACCGTGGCGTAAAAGTCTAATTCGGTGACTGAGTAGTTTATTGCATCCCATTGGGTTTAGGCGAAATATAGTCAATTGAGATTCGCAACTCTCGGGTTCTATTTGTGCTCTATATAGCACACTATATAATTCAAGTGCACTGGTATCGCACTGCCCAGAAGGACTGGCTTTAATCGGCGGAGTGGCACCAGTATTGAACCGTATTTTCTACATCGCGTAGTTAATTAATATTCTTAATGTGTAGATAATGTATTTAGATAATTAATAAAATGACATTGAAAATGCTCTACATATAGAAAGTATTTCGACAATCTCGAATATAATTATTTCTGTTGGCAATCAGACAGAAGCAATAAGACAGTTTGTGATAATTCTATGTAGTCCTGATATGTTAGGAGCCAAAATAATTGACCGATTAAACATAAAACCTTTGCTAGAACAGGTGCAGATTTTTATAATGTAAGACTGCATCTCGCAATAACAACAATTTTAATCGACAATTACTAAATTAACTATTCGTTCAATTCAGGATGCTTAAACTTTTATGTAAATAAACGCCCTATTTCCAAAGTTAAGTTTTTCGTTTTAGATAAAATAGATATTTGTACTATTTTGGCAAATGTCACCTCAAACTACCGAATTGGGACCTCTTAAAGACTTTTTAACCATAAATTTGCTTTTATGTAAGCACAGGAGGATTATCCGGTCGCAAATTATTTAATTGCGAGGCGAAATATGGTAACTATGGTCTCATGATGGAGGATCTTACCCTATCTGGTATATACCGCAAATAACAAAGCCATCCAGCTTATGAGACATGTTACAAGATCCTGTGATGCAGCAATGCTAAGAAGAATGGTGGATAATCGTAGAAAACCGGTCTTCTGGTGGAACGACGAGATTTCGGAATGGCGGAAAAGGTGCCTGAACGCAAGAAGACGATACCAGCGTGCTAGACACGTCAAAAACTCTCTCCTTCGACAACAGTACTGTAAAGCTCGAT
Source organism: Nephrotoma appendiculata (assembly GCA_947310385.1). Taxonomy (NCBI): domain Eukaryota; kingdom Metazoa; phylum Arthropoda; class Insecta; order Diptera; family Tipulidae; genus Nephrotoma; species Nephrotoma appendiculata. Next base: position 66,024,646 of record OX371224.1, read on the forward strand.
CGGAACTCAAGTATGATATTAAATTAAGTAAGCGAAAGTGCTTTCACGAACTGTGCGAGGAGGTCAACCGCAACCCTTGGGGTAGATTCTACCGATTGGTGATGAAAAAATTAAGAAGCAATTACGCCACTGCTCCCACATGTCCGGCAATGCCGTCTGATATAGTGAGTCACCTGTTCCCGCAGCAACCCGATTGTGTATTAGAAGTATTAGGCAACGAGGAGGATGATGTACTACCAGTTACTGAGGAGGAGGTCCTGAAGGCATGTGGCTCCTGGCCCGGATAACATTCCGAATATTGCGTTGAAACCAACTTCAGTTGAGGCAAGCATACCCAAACTTATTCACGGAAGTATATACTGCATGCTTAGTTGAGGGAGGAATTTCCTAGTAAATGGAATGAACAGAGACTGGTATTGTTACCAAAAGCAGACAAACCCCCTGGCATCCAGTCTGTCTATTGGATATGGCAGACAAAACCCTAAAGAGTATGTGACCGGTTACAAGAGGCTATAGTTAGAGCAGAAAACCTGACAGAACAATAGTATGGCTTTCGAAAGGCGTGCTCAACAGTGAATGCGATTAAAGAAGTTGTAGATACGGTGCACCAGGCGATATCCGGTTCTCGATGGCTAGTAAAAAATACTGTGCCATACTTACATTGGACGTGAAAAACGCATTCAACACGGCAAACTGTAGTTGAATATTTAACGCACTTACACGGATGAAGATACCGAAGTACCTGCTGAGTTTTCAGCTACTTTAGCGAGAGGATCTTGATTTACGATACTAAGGAGGGAAAAAACACTTACATGGTGACTGGTAGAGTTTCTCAAGGATCAGTGTTAGGTCCTACGCTCTGGAATAAGATGTACGATGGTGTACTTCGACTGCCCATACCAAGTGATGCACGGGTGATTAGAAATAAAACGGTTAGACTAATTTGACAGTGCTTAACATCTGCTGGGCTGCAACTAGCAGAACATAAAACAGAAGCTTTTCTTATTACTAGCGGAAAAGTAATGGAGAGCGTAACCTTAGAGATTAAAGCCTATCGAAGATTCCCCTCCTCCGCGACATATGAAATTTTAATTTCGATCATCACTAAATGTAATTAAACATTGGTATGAAATGACTGATCCTCTTTCAAATATTGACCACAAAGAATTTGAATAAAAATTTGAAGTGCGACGTGCTTTTACACAAAATCAGGATGCGTGGAATGCATGGTGTGTGAAATGCAGTGTGCGTGATCCATTATTGATTGAAACAGAGTGTAGAAGAATGAATCCTTGGTTTGATCTTTTTTATTTTCATTGGGACAAAGCCATCGTTGAACATTGCTTTACATTGAAAAGCAAAGTAGGTTCATCAGAAATTATACATTTCAATAATTCTTCTGATCCTTAAAATATGCTAGATTATGTAAAATTTCTAAATACTTCAAAATACATTATTTCTGCTACATATACCAAATGATCGTTCGTAAATGGATGGGGTTATTGTACTACTTCAATTACAATTTTGATGAGCAAAGTCAAAGATACAAAATTCCTATAAATAGCTCAACAACATTTTCAATCCTTTTTCACCCCTATGGTTTGTGTTGATTTTAAAACCTATAATTAGAAATATTGTTTTTATAAAATTTATTTTGAAAACAGAAGTGGTTGGTTGTCATGAACGGTAATGTGACATCAAAAATGTTTTACTACATTTTTTATGTTGTTAATACTTGAGTTAATTGTGTATTGGTTGCACGGCGGTACACATAATTAAATTTATTGAAAAATTCTATTTTTAATCCACCATTCATCGTCATGATCAACATCGCTAATTGGGGAAACAAAAATGGTTTTTCTTTTAGTGGTAATCATAAATTGTATGTATTGCAATAATGGAACTAAAAAATTCCCACTACATTTAGATTTGTGGCCGGAAACTAAATGATTTCCCATTAATTACGTTGCCTACGTAAATATCCATAAATAATTAAACCTCATTCCACCTTGTCTAAAAAATCTAATGAACTGTGTAGAATATTTTCCAGTGAATGCACGGTGCATAGTGTATTTTGTAATCAAATTTTCCAACATAAAATGCAACAACAACAAGGACAAGAAAAAATTTAAATTCCAATAAAAATAAATACACGGCAGCAAACAACTAGCAACTATGAACGAACGAACGGGAACAACCAAAAAAAGCTGCTTTATGGCATTTACGATGAAAATTTATTATGAAAAACTATTTAGAGCAAAATATGCATTTATACACGAGCACTGTTCCTATATAGATAGAGTAACGACGACTCCAACGCAAAAAAGTAGTGCAAACACACAAAATAGACAAATTATTTATCATAAATTTCAAAATAGGCAAAAAGATGTTTGTTTTGTATTAATATTCGTTCGCTGTGTGCCTGCACTATATTCCACTATACCATTACACATACTAGTAAATATGTCGACTCCTCATATAAGTTAGTTTTTGTGGCCTATGTCTGATAAATTTATGAGTTTGTCTCCAAAAACACAAAACTATATAAAATGCTAGAATTATAATGAATCGAGTTAAGTTTTGTGTTTTGCCAGTGTGGCATAAAAAAACTAAAATTTGCAAAGTAGTTTATTTTATATTCACAACCGGATATCCGATTTTTGTTTGAGGTTTTGTAACACAAACTATATTGTACATTATGTATTTGTGTGCTTCGGAAAGGTTTGTGTTAATATATGGATCTGCATTGGTTGATTATGGAATAGATTATATTTGTATGTAAGGAACGATTATCAATAATGCAATTTTCAATAAAGCTCTCACAAAGCTGGTTAAGGTGTTCTGCATTATTCTACCAGTTGTACTCAAGGTAACAGCCAAATAATTTTATGCCTCTAGCTTTTGCGGGTTTTTTAGCAATTAGCATTAATTTGGGAGATGCTTAGTTCGGCTGGGTCATCTGTCAACGGGTTATCTTGACGAGTAAATGGAAGAATAGGACATGGCCGTTTATTTTCGGAACTATTTTGTTGAAAAATCCAGTACTTCACCCGGGATTTATGTTGAAATCCCGGTTCAGCTCAACATATCAGATTCGAACATGATTAGTTAAGACATTGCTTATCACGGCCGAACTCCAGAACTTCTCTAAAATCCATTTTTAAATTCACATTTAATTCTGCTTACCTGATTTGACAATGTCGGGATATGGCCATGTTACATTCAGAATTATCGGATTTTAGAACTTTATCAAAAAGACACATTAAAATCTCAATACAAGTTGATCCTAGTTTTTTTAGAATCCTAGCCCAGCTCTACAAGCTGAACTGAAAAATTTTGGTTGGAAACGGCCTGTTTCATTCATTATAGCTGAATCCGAAAATTTCGTCAAATTCGGCTTTCCACTCTGAATTTGATCATCATTTGTTTTGAGTTGGCTTAGTTCCATTGAACATGCTAGAGTGCCAATCCAATTCTGCGTACCATATTTAACAGTTACTGGTTGAGGAATAATAAAGTTCCATTGAGCATGATATTAATATCCTGTGCACTATAATTACACTTGGTAATCGAATATTCTCTTCTTTGATGAACAAAATTAATAAAATATTTGAAATTTTTGAGAATTAAATTAAATTTGTTTGAAATATCCTATCCGTTAGTTAATCTGGCATTGAATAACATTGATATTTTTCCGGGAACCATTGCCTTTGGGATGCCTTACATATAAATTTTATTTTTTTTCCCCGATTTAAGGGTTAAATACTAATGGATTTTAGACTAATTTTAATATAATTTAAATAATTATGGTTTCAGGAAATCCTATTGTAAGTCGTGAAATTGCAAGAGGATTAAATTAATAAATGTTTATATGTATTATTTAGGAAGCCGGAAAATATTAATTTAGAATTAAATTTCAGGAAATCTACAGACGTGAAATAATATTTCTTTGAAATATTAATTGTTGATTGTGTAGATTAGAATGGTGTTGTCATTGCATTAATAACTATCGACTTTATTTAGGGGTCTGCAACTGGGCCAAACCTATTAAACCTTTATCCTTCCTTAGTAGATTAGTATTATTTTATCGGTCAGTTTGCAGTGAATTTATTAAATGCTAATGGTTTTAGAGAAATTATTAATAATTTAATATTAATTGTTAATATAATTCAATTTATTATTAATATAATTCAAATAACTATGATTTCAGGAAATTTTATTGTAAGTTGTGGAGTTGTAGGTAGAGGATTAAATTAATAAATGTTTATATTAGTTAGGAGGCCGGTAGGGTAGATTAATTGAGAATTAATTTCAGGAATCTTTAGATGTTATGAAGTAATATTTCTTTGAAATATTAATTGCTGGTTGTGTAGATTGGAATTCTGCTTTCATTGTGTTATTAACTATTGGCTTTACCTAGGTATTTGGAACCGGACTGATCTAATTAATCAATTTTGTTAGATAGCTGAAAAGTAGAATTATATTACAGGAAATTTCCAGATGCACGTGAAATAATATTATTTTTTCTCAGGTTGCTAATTTAGTGAGGCAATTGTTATATTACAGGAAATTTCCAGATGCACGTGAAATAATATTATTTTTTCTCAGGTTGCTGATTTAGTGAGGCAATTGTTGAAGATCTTAGCAATATCATCGTTATCCATTAAACCTATTAAGCCTTTATCCTTCCTAGTAGATTAGAAGTAGATTAGAATTGTGTTGTGCCGTACGATCGCTAGGGTTATTGTTATATGTAAACATGCTGTAGGAATAGGCCCGCCGTTATCCAGGACTCTTGGCTAGCACTTGGTTCTACAGTCAAATCAATCAATCAATCAATCTAGCTTTTGCTGGTTTTCCAAATAAATTTGTATAGGACATACCAATCTGCCTATTCTTTTTATTGATATGTTGCTTCCATTGAGATGTATTACATTTTTTTTTCTGGTGTTCAATCACCTTCGTTCATTACATTGAAAACAGCTTCATTGACTCCTAAAATGCTGATATTAGAGATTAGCATTGAGACACATTGAAAATAAACTAGATACAACACAAATAATAATTTCACCTTCAGCATTTAGGATGCCAATGACATCAAAACAATTATAAAAAATGATTGCTCCAGGTTGTTCAATCTCGCTGACAGATTTATGTTTCATATTTCGAAATTTCAATTTTTTTAATAAAGAACCAATTTGATCAAATAAAATTTTGTCGAAAACTTTAAATTCCGTGTATAATAAATAAAGTGAACCGGTGTAAATTTTTTTTTTTTTTGGTACAGCTGATTTACAAATTTAATTTAGACTGGTTTAGTTGATAATTGTTCTTCTCGTAAAGGCTATACTTTTCACAATATTTAAAAAAAAAACGAAAAAATTCCTGTGGATCTGCCACTTGAGCAAAAATTACTGGGATCACCGGATTAATGCAAAAAGCTTAAGTATAAAATTTCACCCCGATCTGACTGAATCCATCTGGGATTGTAAGGAAGCTATACAGACATTTCGTCTCCATGGTACTACACACAGTGACAGACACACACACACAGGGATTTAAAAAAAAAACCTTTTTTTACTTCGGCAATATAGCGAATGGTAAATCAGCTTTTATTTTACTACGTAAAAGAAAGTAAAAATATGCAGACACAAAAAGCCTTACGGGCTCGTAACAATATACAGCACCACCAACAAATCCCATTAAAATCAAACCTAAACAACATCAACCAAGCACAATAAAAAAGCTCAAATAAAGCTTTCGTCTCTATAAATGTTTGTAATATGGATATACGCATTCCATGATTGCTGATAATATAACGATGATGATTAGAGAACGGTACGAATTTTGTGTTTATATATTTTTATTTTTTGGGAAAACCACGAAAATAAGAAAAACTTACGTGACGTTAATTTGACATGCTACTGGAATATGACAACCGTGTATAATTTTTTGTTTTTCCTTCATTCGTGATTATGATTACAACGACAACGCAAAAGATGATTAAAATGATGATGATGACGGGGAAAACGATATTTTTCCCATTTTCGTCTTAACTTTATCCTTCCTTTTTTATTTTATTGTTGTTTGTGTATGATTAAAAACACAAAAAAGAAGAGCAAAAATATAATGTCAGTTAAAATAAAAGACAAAACAAAAAGACGATTTGAAAGGTACGTACAACCCGACAAGATAACGTGTGGCAAACAGATAAGAAAATATTCAAGATTTAATAATTTTTTGTTGCTGTGGTTTAAGAGCTATAAAAGTGTGGTGTGCGCGTATTCTAGTGGAGCGGTATGCTGTGGTGATAATGTGACATGGGTTTCCATCTTTCTATTTATGGTGTATAACGTGTGATTGATTGCATTCGTACGTTACTAAAATATGTAAATATTATGATGGCGGATGGTTCGTGATTGTCGCACCATCACATCTATATGCATGCATATACGGATACAGTGTCTGTCTGAAGATCTATAAAACTTTATTGGCAGTAATATTTTATATCCGATTTATACTTTTTATTTTTTAACAACCGTGTGGTTTATATGAACGATTTGCGTGAAACGTGAATTGAATCGTGCATCATACTCGAAAAATATTATATTCATATTCTGGCTCCCTGTAGATTACGTGGAAACGAAATTTCAAACTTTTTATCATTTTGTGTTACAAACCGAGAAACAAAATAATTTACTAATAATCATAATTAATAATAATTTATTTATTTAAATAACAAACAAACAAAAAAACTGATTTTAAACATGCTTTTGAACCAACGATATTTATACACGAGTGTACATTTTACGAAGCAGAACGTTTACACACAGTGGAAATAAAAAAGCGCTCTTGGGTTATAATTGCTTTTCAATTAATCATTGTATTTAATCATAATTAATTAATAAATTGTATAATTAATTTATTTATATTTAATTGGGTTTTGTTGCTGGCAAAAATAAATATTGGATTTAATTTTTTTTTTTTGGTACACATCCTTGCTTTTAATTAATTTATGGGGACGTAAATATACTCGCATTGGATGCGATCTACTCGTACCGATACAATTTGATTTGATTGATGTTTTTATGTTACTATATTTGAACTAAAAATATGTATAACCATGGGAAAAACGTGACGCTAATGCTGCACCAGCACAATCCAATGAAAATTGTACTGGAATTTTTTTATAAATTAAATACATATTGGCATTGCTCAACCCTCAAAAAACTATCCTTATATGAATAAGCTTTAAAATTTAATTTTAAACACTTTTAAGAAAACAGATACAACTTTCCGAAGCTAATCACATATAAATATACATCACCAACCGAAACTAAAAAAATATCGCGAAACAGTTCGATTTTGTAATTTTTGACAATTCATTGCATGCAAATTAATTATGTACTTTGAAAATCAGCATGTATATTTTCAAACTGGAGAGTTGCTCACCATTTTCCAATTCATTAAAAACTTTTTAATTTCAAATAATTACTCAGCCAAAAAATCGAAAAACCAATTTTCCGCTCCCATCTTTTAAAACACTGTGTGTTCAATGTACTGAGGTATCCACGGTTTAGATTTGCCTGGTTAGTTTGCAAATAATTTTTCAACTTTAGAAAATATTTAGGTGTTCCGTGTAATGTGTGCGAAAGCTTCCTATTATGCCACTCCATTTATATATTTAGTACATATATTACCATAACACACGGTGTTGCGGGGGAGAATGACACGGAAATAAAGAAAAATCGAGAAAATTGTAACAAATGTCGTCCGTTTGTAACGGGAAAGCACTTCTATTTTCCTTATTTCGTCCTGTTTTGTTTTGTTTTTTAATTTTATTTGTTTGTTGTATTAAACATTTTCCCAAAAGTTTTTCCAGGATTTTTTTTTTATGCTTGGTCGGTGTTTGTATGTATGTGTATTGTTTTTTTGTTAAAAGTCTTTCTAGTTAATTGGCTGACTGGACGTTTCTGGTTGGTGTTAAAATAAATCTTTGAATGGAAATGGGGTGTTATGGGTTCTTTTTTTTAGTAATTTCTCTCGCATATTCGATACTAATTTCTGGTGTTGTATTTCGTTTTTTGGGGGTAACCCATTTTTCCTCTTTACAAAGATTTGTTGTGGGTGCCTATGGTGATGGTGTTGTTTTTTAAGAGTCATTAATTAATTGTTACAATACGTTACATAAATAAATTTTATGTGGTCTAATGCTGTTTTATGTTTTACGTAATTTTTTTTTTTAGTTTGGTAGCTGGACCAAGGTTGGTCTGATTTTTAGGGATTTATGATACAATTTTATATGTTTTATTCCTGATAAAACACAAAAAAAACCGTAATACATAACAAGTAGACACGTCACTGTATATGGAATACGATATACACAACAATAATAAAAATTTTAATCCTTTTTAATCGAAAAAAGGGTTAGTTTATAGTTTTTAATTTCCAAAAATGAATTCGAGTGTTTTTTGTTTGGGCGACCGGTGAAATTATGTAAATTTGCTACATAAATTTGGACGGATTAGCAACGGAAAAAAGTAATCGACAATATACTCGTATGTACGTACCACCTAGGATACGTGAGGATGCTGAAACGAAAAGGTTCGGTAATTAAATTAACTAATCTTTTACATTTTATTACCGTAAATTAACCTTTAAGCTTAATTTACTTTTTTGATTTTGGTTTATATACCTTGTGGTCACAATTTTTAGTGAACATTTTTTCCCGAGACCTGTGTTCGAAATAAAGCTCTGATGGTCTTCCAATCTTTTAACTCACAATGAACAATGGCAAATTATAAATATTTGGATTCTCATGTTAAGATTCAGCGCAGCGTATTTTGTATATAGAATCTCCGATTCAAAATTGTTTGATTATATTTTATTTTCTGAACGCTTATATATATTTTAGATTTTTTTTTTTTTTTTGCAATTCTCCAATTAATCCATGTCCTGGCATGGAGATAGGTCGGCCCATGAGTTGTGCACTCCGACAGGGGGTCATAGTTTACTTAATTTCCACCACCAATTGTAATCGGATGATGGAAAATCTCTTTTGCATCCTGCGCCGATCCAAACGCCAAAGCTTTAACCACTGTGCCATTTGGTCGGTTTTTATTTGCAAAAAACGAGAAACCTCTTTTGGGAGCTGCCATTTTCAGTGGACCGAAGTGTTTTTCCAACACAATCCTAAGAGAAAAACTGTTTGAACCTGCTTGAAACCCGCACTGGTAGCCATCCAAACTTGTCGGCAACTACGATGGCCAAAACCTTGTAACTGGTGTTGAGCGAAGCTATTCCGCGATAGTTGTAACAATTTAGCAATTTAGATGTAGTGGACAGATTAGTACTATTTTCTACGCACCTGGGATTTTATTTGCGATCCAATCGATGCAACCACTACCTCAAACATAAGGTAGAAGAGAGTATCGTCGCTGATCTTGAATATTTCGTTACAGATGACATCCATAGATGCCTTATATTTTTACATATTTGTTATGATAAGACACTTCGATTGTCATTTTTAAATTAATGTCAGGCTGATGCAATAATGTTGGTTGACCACTTGAACATAGTGCGCCGGTCTGTTTAAGAGTGACGATAAATGGCTATAGGTCATTGTTTTTATTTATTCAAATGGTTAGAACCCAGACAAGGTTTTGCACTCAATGGCCCAAAAGGCCTAACTGCAAGACGCAGGTATTCCATGAAACTGCACACGTGTGTATTGGATTCTTGGTCAACTGAATCTTTTTAAAACAGAATAAGGACGTCAATTGATTCACGATAATTGAGCTGCAGTTAAAATATCACAAAGTCAGAATCGCATCGGGAATACGTAGATTTTCGTTTAGTTTTCGCTCTATGACAGCCGGCTGTACTCAACCATTGCTGAATTAATAGATCAAGAAAGAAATGGTTTATTGCGACTTCATCACTATTAAATGATAAAGAAATGAAAAGCCCTGTCCTATAAAAACAAGGTGCAAACCAGCTCGACTTTTATTTTACATATTATGCCTGCAAAGAAGATTTTTGAGATGTTTACATTCTCTGGTGAGCTCAGAATCAATTAAAGGGCTACTCAAAACATTAAGTACTTCTTTGTAGTCGATGCATAAAACGATGTTGATGTTTTCCATTTAGTACTTCGGATACAAAATGAGTCAGAGCTATGACCTAAAGGTTGAACAATGAGTACCCAAACTCCAAGACTCTCTACAGTCAAGCTTTGGAAGAAGGCATCGAAGCCTGGACAAAGGTAATCACGCGATTCATCAGACTATATTAAAAGATAGTGATTTGAGTGCTCTTAATACATTTCACGTTCCGTTGCATTTCAATAAACTAGGAGCAGAGGAAGCTGTGTTGACAATAACGGTTTGGAGTCGAAGAAGGAAAATATTGGTTTCCATGGTAATGAGTAGAGCAGACGACAAAGCCCAAATAAAAGTCTTACTTACAATATCTTGTAGACTATTAAATTATACAATCGAATATTTTAAGTTCGGCTCACCACACTATAGACACATAAGTTAGCATGGCTAGGACTGGTGACTTGTAGATAAAGCACAACATTTTCGGATACAATTCCCAAAAAGCACCAAAAGATTATGTTCAAGATGGGAATTTCAAGATAATTTCAAATCCATTATAACACGCACAAGATTATTGCGACCTGATTTAGTGAACACGTTCATAAAAATTTCTGCGTTTACAGAACGAACACAAATAGATCAGTTTAGAATGGGTGTACGTGAATGTTATTATTAACGAGCCAAGACTGCACAGTATGGTAGGCTTATTGCATTTGGTCAGATATGAGACTCAGATGCTTCTGGGAGATAGTAGTAATAAGGTCGTCAGTATACTCCTGGGCACAAAGTTCGGCAGCAACAGCAGTGGTGAAAGAACACCACCTTGCAGACAACAGTTGTGCAAAAGATGGGCTATCAAATACACCCTCAATATTCAGGAAGGTACCGAAGAGCAATTTTCTGTTTTTCAGGAATCCTTCAGGAAACCCAGTAACAAATTTAGCAGGATCTGCCAAGAACATCACACGTACACCTTCGGGAAATAGACAAATCAGCCTTTGGAGCAAAAGCGCTAGCTTGTACTCTTATGGGAAGAGGGACGGAGCCAATGATGTTGCAACCAGGAAAATGAACACTAAAAATCTGTCGACCAACCTCCTTTTGAAGATTGCATAAGGATCTTATGAGCAGATCTTAAATGTTTTTTTTTGACTTTACTGCACCACCAGGAAGCTACCCAATCTCCCTGCAGATATATTTTTCTACCAAAATTTTTAATTTTTCTAGTAGTTTTTCTCACTTTTTTTATTAAATTGCTTATAGCACCAGTAGGGTTTGTTCTCAGTTTTTGGTTGGTAATTAGCTGACAAGCATTTTCAAAACCATTTGAAAATGCATTCGACAGCGGGTTTGGAAGAGACACACCTACATATGTATTAGTTTTAGTATTTAGTATTAGATATATGATGGACATGGAACAATGCTAATATTAACCACAAAAGTTCGTTTACAGTAAGGGGTTATCAAAAATTCAAACGAGTAGAAACGTAGCACTGACTCAACCGTAGAGGTCGTCGAGAAAGAAGAATATTCCCGGCTTAAAAAATTTTTATATCGTCAGCATACATGAGAATTTCCAAATATCTAACACAATTAACCATATCCTTTATGAACAAAATGAATCAAAGGGAACCCAAAAGGCTGACACTCAACGTCACAGTAACCATTCGGGACTTAAATTATCAATCCTTATAAAATGAGTTTTGGAGTGTAATTATAACTCGATCCACTTAATTAGTAACATACAACAATTCATTGATCCCAATTTTCCAACCATAAATTCAAGAATCAGTTTATCGAACGTCTTAGTAAAATTCTTCTATACATCCTGAATATCACTAGAAAAAATATTATTTATTACAAATTTTTCAAAAAAATTCGGTAACACAGATGAAATGCCTACGCCTGGATTGACATATTGGCTTGATTACCGAACATTTCGAAATCTAGGGAAAGCAATCGAGTTACAGGCTTCTATTAAATATATATTGGAAAAGCAATTTCAAGGGCCATCATTTTGAGAACCAAAGGAGGGCGAGAATCAAAGGCCGCCAATAAAAATTAGCATTCAAACCATTATTTGAGATCGAATGGATAAATTACAGCACATAAATATTTTGGAAATATTCGGTATTCAAATTACAAATATCTTGAAGATTCTCACTATAATGTTATTCTCAAGAAAAATCGATGAAGGATATCATATAGTGTTTCTCTTGTAATCCACGAATTTCTAAAAGCTGATACAAATAAAATGAAATTCGATCGAGATAGGAAGGAATAAGTTATGGGTTATGGGTTTTGTCCTTATGGTTCTGTAGGTTCGTTTACTATTTGTTATGCCACGGCTGCTGTCTCCGACTAGGAAACACCAATTTATTTTAAAACTCTTTAGAAAGCTATCATTTTTGACTGTTTCATATATCTGGTAAGCACTTGATGGCAAAAATGAAAGATCCAGCACATTTCTGCAATCTGCAACCATTCCTAATTATCGTACTCGATATTCAAGTTTACCGGAGCTAAGAAAATAACCATTCCAAACCAATCCACATTAGGTACGTTAAAGCAAAAATACATATTGTTTGTTATGCAATTGTTAAGCAATTAATAGTTTAACAAATCTAATTGGTGTTATAAGTCATCTACAGCTGAATTTGATTGTATACTCCTAATAGCACGAAAAACTTCATCAACTGCATCGATTCTAATTGAGCAAAAATGCGTAACTTAAGATATGGATTGGACGCTTGATTTGTGTGATAAATAGGTTTAAATAATCCTTCTTAGCTTATTAAGGTTATCGAGTGGTCTAAGTCTACATGTAAAAATTTTCGAGGAGAAAAAAACTTGTCACAAATCTCTAGAAAAATTGTACTGAGAATTTCAAGAATACCATCAGTAATGGTGGGTGAATTATAAAATTGAAGCCAGGAAAACTGGGCAATGTATGCAAATATGGCATTCACGTTGGAACTACTATAACCTCTTACAAGGTATGAAATGTTATGGCTCATACCTTTGGAGTCTCTTAAGAATGAAAAACAATTTCGTTCATGTGGCTCCCTCTCATGACCTTACAGTAAAGCGCATGAGTTGTGCTTTCGATGATTTCGGCGCCTATTTCGCGAATAACTGTTGCAATGTTATGTTTCAAAGGTGGAATTGTTTCTGGATTATCCGCATAACATCTATCCTTAACGAAACCACATCTAGCACCACGCAGGTTATTTGGCCTCTCTAAAACGGCTGATTATTCGCTTGTCAAATTTGGCGAGAGATCGATTGTCAGTCGGTTTGTATGACATGTGACACCATCTTATTGAAACCAAAGGTTCTTCGCATTCATATCGTCGATTTGAGGCCATTAAATGTGGGTCAGCACAGGTTTTCAAACGGTCGCCATTGACGGTAACGGTGTTTCTAGCAGCATTTTTGAAGAAAAATGGGTCAATTATGCACCACTCCAAAATCCACACCAAACAGTCACTCTTAGTGGATGCATTGGTTTTGTTACGATTATGTATGGCTGTTCTGAACCCCAAATCCACCAGTTTCGCTTGTTTACATAAGACTCGAGATGAAAGTGTACTTCACCTTAAAAGATGATTTTTCGATAAAAAAATCGATGTGATTATGAAGCTGGTCTATAGCCTACGCAGAGAACTGATATAAAACTTTTCAACTGAAAGCAAATGACTCATCTGGACTTTTTAGGCGAATAATCCGAGGTATTTGTGAAGTTTTCTCCTCAGACCGGTGCGATTAATGGCCAGTTGCTGGAATCAGCGTCGAGTTGAGCTCGATGGATTCTGTACTACATGTTGGACCACAGCCGCAATCGAGGACCACTTCTGTCACCCAATAGCAAGCCTTTTTATTGAACTTTTTCCACTAATTTAACTACAGCGAACGAATATTACAACCGTACTGACACCACCGATAAAATTTGAATATCTGTAATGACCGATATTAATTGTAAGCAAAATGTTTAAGTCTATTCTGTAAAACACAAAATCAAATTAAATTAGAATAGGAATTGTTTTCTTTTGACTATCTGCTTGATTGAAATACCAAATTTTGTTGATTATATACGAACAATAATAATTATTAGGGATTTAATGAAAATTACCAATATTTAAAAACATATACTTAAGCCATAGAAGACATTGGAACACGAGTCTTCCTTTGAAAAGTTGCCCAATACTACAATTATTCCCAGAAAATCTAAATAATTCAGATTGATTTTATTTAATAAAGAAAATGTTAATAAAATCAAAAACAAAGAAACAAGCAAAGAAAGATTTTTTTTATTTAAAATTTGGTTTTAGGAGCGTTCTTTACTAAATTAAATTTGGTGTTGAACCTAACCTAAAAATTAAATTTCAGTGTGTCTATTTGTACATTTTTTCTTTACCATTTGAACCTATCTAATAGAAAACTCCTTATTTGCATACCAAATAATTGCTGGCCCTCTATCGGCTATTTTATGAAACAGGTGTCATAATTTTTTATGGAAATTATGGTTAGTCCGTTTTTATTTAAATTTTTCTATAATACAAAAATAAAATATTTAAAAACAAAAAAAAACTAAGCACTTCTGTTTCACAGCAATCGTCATCAATACAATAATCTAGACCGCAAATCTGAGAACAACCCTTGGCAACCAATCTCGCTTTGTGTCTCACAATATTACTTGACTGTCTTTCTCTGACGGTAAATCGAGGATTGACTCTCCTCATCTCTCGAACTGAATCATTTGCTTGATTGTTGATAATGTGTGTTGCACGTTAATTTAGCAGCATATTTCTGATTTGGTTTTGGTACTCTTGATGAACGGCGATCTCCATTGGGTGGTGTTATTGACTCGTCTGGATCGTAATCTGGATAAATCACATATGGAGTAAGAAGGAAGCTCTCCACCATGAAATGGTTTCATTAACAAAGAAATCATAGAATTTTTCCTCTTGTTGACAAAAACAGTAATTTTCGACATTTCCTCTACATAGACGCCAATTGTTTAATTGTCTGGGCGTACACAATACAGCATAACACTGGTAACAATACAAATACTTTTGAAATGAAGTTTTAATAACGAGAAGTATCAAGGATTCATCACCACTTGTCCAATAAAATTTTTTCTTGTCTGATTTAACTCTTTCAAATACATCCAGCATATTGGCAACAATTAAACTTTTTGTGTTCCACATTTTTCGTTGTCAAAAGTTCGATAAAAAGCTTGAACAATATGAAAACTAAAAAAAGTAAATTTTTATAACTTTTATATGGTGTTATAGCAAAATTAAAAGTAATAAATTTTTATACTATTCGTATCTCTCGCAGGAGTAGAGAAGTAGTCGGTAAAGTGTACGAGAAAAAAAAATATCCGAAAAGACAGGAAAAACTATAAGAAAAGTTCAATGATTTACGATTTAATGACATGTAACACAATAGATAAGAAGACAATTTCATTATACATGCATATTCTAATTTATACGACGATCGTGGATAGCTTTTCAAAAGCTTTAATTAAAATTATATTTTGAGCGACTTTGTTGTATTTTAATTAAAAGCGGAATCAAACCAATATACAACATATATGTGAAAATCCGGATAGACACCTAAAAATTAGTACCAGATGGCCAGTTAAAAGCTCCTCTGTATGTATATATGTATATATACATATCTCTCTCCTGTATTCTGGATTTATCGCAACTTTAGTAACTTTTTTTTTTGTATGTATGTATGTGTGTGTTTGTTCTTCGCTCTCTGTATTCTTTCTACATCGTTAGTTATGTTAAGCTTTTTGGTTCTTTAGAAAGAATATAAATCGCAAAAAAGTGACAGAACATTTTATTGGGTTGATGATTATACCTACCCACCATTGTGGATTGAATTTCTAGGCTGTGCGTATATAGTAGCTTTATTGATCATGCCACCCACACATAATACACATCCGCATCAACAAATTGATATTAGTCGCAAATCCAATGATTAATTTATTATTTGTTTCGAATATGAAATTAGACACACAAAAAGCACAATAAAAAGTAAATAAATAAAAGCTTTGCGTCTAACAAGTTTGTATACATGAAATCAACACAAATATTTTACGAAAATTGAATAAACCATCCCTGTGTTTTACCAGCTATATGTGTACGGCTATGGTACATTTACGAATGAGCGGATGAATCTAGCAGGCAATAAAACCAACAATCTAATACACACCATACAAAGACCAAAATGGAAAATTGAGAATGACAAAAATTGAAATCGTTTTTGACTAAAAATGTAATCCTATACAATCCACACAATAATACTTAATGTATCCATTTCAGTTTTATACTTATATACAATGTGGATGAATATCATTTTCGAATATTACTGCACATTACGAGTATTACGAAATAAAATTAAAATTCTCGGCCTGTACCAAACGATATGGTTCTGGACGGACAAATTGTTCTTAAAGAGTTATTTTGAATACGACCCATTGAGGTCCCGGTTTTACATTAATGGGTAGAAGACATGATCATCGATAGACGACGTGATGAACAGTCCTTCGAGAATCGTCGTTACTCGTGATAAAGCAACAAACACAAGTTGTTGACTGTGTCTTTTATCGTATAAGTTCGTAGGGCAAACCATTTGTGTTCACTATGCTCATTTTATGGATCTTTTGACGGAATTGCTACTTGGGCAGCTCACTGACCATCTCTCTTGGTCATTGCGCAGCCAGGTCTCGGAAAGCTAATGAATTGAGCATCCCTGCGTAACTGTGACCTGAGACTCTGGTAGTTCAATGTTAAAAACGAGACAGCATTATAACCCCATTTAGTAGAAGACATGATCATTAATAGCCGACGTGATGAACAACTCCTATAAACTCGTTACTCATGATAAACCAATACACACAAGTTGTAGACTGAGTTTTTAATCGTAAGAGTATGTAATTTCGTAATCGTAATTCGTATTTCGTATCGTAATTTTTGTTTTTGGTTTTTCTGATCGATGGAAATGTTGTTACTCGTTGCTTTTTTCAAACGAAGATGACACGGCTGAACTTCATGATGACATATGTCATTTCCGTTCGTTTCATTTGCAAGTTTAATCTGATACAAAAAATTTTGGTAGGCGCGAGTAAAGATGTTTATACATCAAAAAAATTTAAAACCAAACAACATTTGGATTTGGTTGGCGCAGCTGAGGTCTCATAAAGCCATATCGTTATTACACGAATGCCACCACACTTTGTGGCAATGGGTGGTATGGCAATTATTAATGGCAATGATGTGCTGCAACGGTGGAATACAAGGTGGCAAATTTGCAGGATATCAGGGAAAATACCGCAGCGTGTTGGGCGGCCAACCACGAGGCCATTCATATTTTTTTGTACAACTAAACAACGGCGAGAGTGTCGCAACAAGTACGAATGCGCCGCATTTTTTTACGGGCGGCCAACCGAAGCTCGACACGTATTTACTGGTAGCCAACAGTGAGGCTATTACGACGACCGTAAAATGTACACGGTCCCCCCATGATTCTTCGGCAGTCTCAATTTTTGAGCGGTAAGTTGTGGGAGATCCATCATTCCAGGGTGGGCACACCCGGTTTTATTTATCTTTATTTCATTATTTCTCCAATTTCGGCTGACTTATAATTTTGGCGTAATTTAGTTTCAGTTGTTAATTTTACTTTTATTTTTGTTCTGTTCCACGGTGTAAGCCAGGAGTATGCAAGGCTCAAGTTTCCCATGACGCAAAACCCTGAGATATAGACAGCAATTCACCGTGCGAGAGCCCTCTGCATGCAGAAGAATCTGCGGATTGGTTTCCGAACCATTTCGTAACAAGTGTTGGTTATTAAGTGTCGAATTAATTGAATATCGTGTATTAATACTTCGAATGCGTCGATGCTTGTAATATCAATTAGTTTACGAATATTTGAGTTACTACAGTCCTTTTTGAGTATTTGCGTCCGCCATCCGTTTCGTCTCTTCGTTCTCCTCGGGTGGGCTTGTTGCAATTGGTTTATGGCTACTTCCGGCTGCATTCGGGGTTATTGTGTTGCTCCTGTTCCGGTTGTGCCATTTTTCTTATCAGTAACTTCCTTAGTTTCTGGCCGACAGGGTCGTGCGCAATAGCCTCGATCACATCTTTCAGTTCGACTAAACAAGCTTTCATTTTTGAAATTATTTCTAGGCATATTCGCAAAATATTTATTTCCCCTGAGGGTGTTCATTACCCGTATTTGCTGTAGTAGCTGGGTGCCTTGTGTGGAGGTAATAAATTTGCTCCATTGTTAGTGATTCTCCTGTTCTTTCTCCATCTGCTCGGTGATCCTCGTGTGTTTTCCGCCTTCTGATTGGCGGAAGAGTCCGTAGGAGTTTCGCGCGTCTCGAAAATGAATTCCTCTTATTAGTTTCAGGACTTCTAGTAGTCCCTTAAACGTGACTTGTTACCCCTCAACCCTAACCCGTGGAGCACCTCGACAAGCCGAGGAGGGGTTCAGAACTTTCATTGACTTTTTTACTCTGGGGGTTCCACCGATTGCATTTCATACTTACTACCAAGTGTTAACCTGCAGCCACCCCAAAAGAAGTAGCGGCGACGCTTTTGGATTTGGAAGCTACCAGTTTTTGGTCCGCCTCGGTTATTTGATTTCCCCGGCACCTGCCAAATCTGGCGGGTGTTCCCTGATCCGGAGGAGAGGTGCCGGATAAGGAAATTAGCATGGAAACCCCACACGGGCTATATAATTACATTATACGAAAGTGTCTGTAATCGGATCAATCTCAATCATTACACCAAGTTAACTTTTCCAAATCCTCTTTGTGTTATTTGTAACAAGATGTTCGGTTTGGTCAACTTTAATCATTTCTCACTTAGGTAAATAAATCAAACAATAATTTCAGAATATCGAAAGGTAGGAGTTCCCTTAATTGAATCGGGTTGTATAAAGCAATCATCGAGCGGTGTTTTTATATAGCAAAATCGTTTGAGTTCCTTTGGGTACATATTTAGAAAAATAAAACCAACAAGATTAAAACTATTCTCATTGTTCAGATGAATAAATGTTTAAGGCTCCACGCGTTTGTTTCGAAGGTGAGTTTTGCGAGGTTATTAAAAATTAGAACAATTTGGGACACGTTCACTACCAACATTGTCCTGAATACACACAATTTTCCTATTTATTTGCTATTCAACCGTGATTAATTATGATTTATATGCTTCATGGTATTAAACATAAAACATTTAAAAAAATATATTTTGATTTAAAAATTAAATTGACACAATGACTAATCAACCGAATCGAATTGCTATACGTAAAATGTCATACAGTATGGACCAACATTTTCATGAAAGTATCCGTTAAAAAAAATTGAACTGAAAATGGAAAAGCTACAAAACTGACAATATTAATAGTAAACATTAAAATCTACATAAACATTTATATTATTTTAAATAAAAACATAAATTCATGTTATTTATGGTTGAGTTGAAGTAGTTATGCTATGATGTGTATATGTTACGTATGTGCAAATACAATAAACGAAATCAATGTAAATGTCAATCAAGAAATTATGCTGTTGCTAAGAATAACAAACAGAATCATCGTAGTCGTCTTGTAATGGATTCATATATCAATATATTGGAAGAAGGGGTAAATGATTTCTAAAACCATAAATAGACGTAATGAACGTCACGCTCTTAATAAACCGGTGAACAATTTGTAAGCTCTTGCAAATTTTTCTATTACCGCAGCAGGCGAAAATATTACAAAAGACTTCGCACTTTTATCACGAACAACTCTTCACCGCTATAGGGAAATTGAGTTTTGCAACCCGATTCTCTTAATCGTGTCACTTCATTCACCGCGACAGTTGTCACGTCATTTCGTCTTTAAATTTGTATTCTGCTAGTTGATTGGAGCGACATAATGCGATAAACGTCAGCCACTGAATTAATCGCGTAATACTAATAATTTTCGAAGATGTTGTGTGTGATAAGGCTGTTTTCATCGATGTTTAAGAGATGAATCCCTTGGAATTACCATATAGTTTGTATGTTACAAGATGATTATGCTAATAAATATATACATAACTATATTTGTGTATCTCTTACAGATTTCTAAAATGTTTTCGAATAAATAAAGAAGATTTTAAATTTTTACTAGACAAGCTAGATAAACGGTTAAAACTAACCAAATGATTGTCATCCGTAATACCTATAATTAAGTTAGCTGCCACGTTAGGCTAAGTTAGGCAGAATTAGCTTCATCATCCGCCGAATTATTTTTTAAGATTCGGAAGATGGATTTGATGGAGATGATGGAAAACGATATATACGAAGAAAGGTTGGTGGTGGAAACAATTGCAGACGACTTACACGAACATATGGAACCTATATGTATGCTGCCAGGTTGCAATAAGCTTGGGTAAGACAATTTGTAAAAAACACGACAACCTAAAGACTGAATAATTTTAAAATTTTGTGGTTCTGAATTATAAATTATTTACTTTTTTAAATAATTCAAATATTTATTTTATTATATGTAACATTATATTATTTTATTTATTTATATTTTAAGTTTTATTGAATTCTTTTGAAATAAATTAATTTATTTACAGTGTAAGCTATTTATTTTTTTATTTCTGTCCTTACTGCGTGAAATATCATAATTGATGTAATGTTGCCCCAGTTTTAAAGGTGATTCTCGTTATCACTGATTAAAAATACATTTCAGAATAATTTTTGTTCAGTAAAATAAGATATCGTGCAGTAAAGGGTTAAAATAAAATTCCGAAATATTCCGTGATGAAAGTAAAAGGCATTCGTTTGGTTCCTCCAATTAATCAACCACCGCTTAATGTCTCATTTTGGAAATTGTAGAGCGAAATGATCCTGAAGGGAGAAGATGATATAAAATACCATAAAGGTTGTGTCTAATTATTGCAACCCTGGTTTCGATTAACCTGTTAACCAATTTTTTCAAAATTATTCGGAAGTTGACCAACATGATGGCCTTTCAAGTGACCAGAAAATTATATCCACACTTTGTGTTCATTTGAAGCAAGAATAACAATATTGCTTATCAAATGATTGATGTAAATATTTGTATTTCACAAGTTTAAATAGAATCTGGTTTTACAACAAACTTCGCATAATAATACATTCAAATTGATTTCTGTTGATGTGTTGCTGAAATAAATTTCTCGGCTGATAACTTTCCGCTGAAAAATATTGATCAACGGTGACGTATTTATACACTTTGGGCTGAGAAAGCGAAGATATTTTCTGCATTATTTTATCTATCGGGTGGAAAATTTTGGCTAACTTTAATAGTATGAGGCTTTGTGCCGAAGAGATACAAATCTTCTTACTGCAAATGCTGCTATTACCTTGTTATCATGACTGCAGAATATAAATGGTATTGTTTCAAATTAAATTAAATCGAAACTAGATTAACAAATTAATGATAGACGAACGGAGCCGTCAGCTGTTTTTTATGATTTACAAATTAATGACAACATTCAGGAAAAAACATACAACCCCCAGATAACCATTCTCAGGAAGATATCTTAGAAGTACCGTCGGACCAACAACCATTTCAGATGATGCAAAATGCAATTGCGAAAGGAAAAAGAGCTCCACCTTCTATCTTAATTAAAAAAGATGCTTTAAATGTCTTGACCGTTATAAGAAGAAAGATAACACAGTTCGAAGATACCGGTACCAGAGGCGAAAGTTTTGAGTTTATTTATAAATTCTGACTGACGATTTGGCCAACCAGCATAAAAGTTTAGAAAGCTTGTTCTTCTTCAGGAAAAATCTATACTAAAATTAGGTCGCACCTTGCGGATAACACAATTGATAGTCTCTGGTTTTTAAGAGAATATTTCAGCAAAAAGTCAAGTTATTAGTTACTGAATTTTTGCATTAAAATCTGATACTTATATTGAATTGAATGGAATTTATATTATATTCTTATAATTATCTTATTATTTACGAATTTGTTTATTTTATTACGAATATTTAAACCAAAAATAAATTTTTCATAAGTTGCAAGGATATTTTACATATTTATTTATTATTATGAAATAAACCGGTTATTAACTGAAAAACCAGTTTTCAAATTAAGGGCCGATTTTGCAATGATAGTTGTATCGCAGTACCATAAAAGTCAAATTTATTGAATAACCCCACCAACGGGTTAACAACGTTCCGTTGAACACTCCTGGCCAAGGATCGACTGCAATGAAATAATATTTATTGTTGAAGACCCTTACAGTAATTATGTACTATTAAAAGTGTTTAACAAATAATCGATTGTCTCAGAGAAGTATTCTGCCTATTTGATATTCCAAAAATTATGCATATGGTGAAGACGACGTCCATTTTAAAAGTGTTGAATATAATAAATATCTCTTAAGTGCATTTGACATTTTCGACTCAAAACCTGCCCCTTATCCATTCACTCTGAGTTAGCAGTAATTTGAGTGTACATCGGTGAACGACGTACAAAATCGAAATGGCTAAGTGACGCTTCGTAGTTGGAAAAACTTTTACCTCCAACTACTAAACTAAGCCATTTACATTAAGAAATAAAAATTAGTATAAACAACGCATGTGAGAAAATCTGGAATAATTAAATTAACGAACAAGAAGTAGGACTTTGGAAATTGGGTAGAAGGATTGCATTCGCACTATCCTCGGAGGAAAGCAGCGGAAAATTGTTGTGCAAAATTATCTCCTTTTTTAATGAAGAAAATATTGCAAGGGAAGTCGGAACTGTTAAGGCGATGATGACTCATGTAGAAATTTTGTCTGACAGACATAATTAATAATCGCTCTCATTGGCTAATATTTTTTTGTCTTATACGATAAAAACGAAAGTCACATACTTACCCGCTACATGTATAAAATTTTGTCGTTTGGATATTTTTGACATTTTATAAAGCAAGCAACCTAAAAAGTCTTTTTATAATAGTCCTTTTTGAATTTTTTTTATATTTCAGAATTTGTATTCTTTTATTCTCACTGCTGTCAAATCTTATACAAAATTGAGCAATGTTAATTTTAAAATTGTTGTCGTACGATAAATAATATGGCCGATCATCAACCAATCAGAGCGATTGGTATTTATGTCTGTCAGACAAAATTTTTACATGAATCATCGCCTTTAGTTGGCCACATTTGCCCACGTTGAACAAATTACAACACTTTTAACAAACACCGCAGATTCTGCAATCTATAGCGGATTTCCGATTTCCAGATGTGTCCACGTGCTAGGTTGCCGCCTTAAGAAGATTAAAACCCAATACAATTACTCAATTATAAACCTCTAGAAATATAAATCATAAAAGGTATTGAAGTAAATAGTAAACACGACATCAACACGTTTTTTAATCATCCTAAGTACTACAGCATAAGGACAAATACCACAAACAAATTTAACGATAAAAACGCGAAATGTATAAGGAAAGCACCAAAATTTATTGCATGTGCGTCCTGCAAGTTACTACAGAAATTAATTTATCCGCAAGTGTTTGAATAGTAAGAACTCAAGTGTGAACTCACTTTCTAAAACTTTGAATGCTTATACATTGCATTTTAAAACTTTTTATTAAACTATCTACATAGCGAGCTTTACACGGAACACCACCTAAGAAAGTCTTATTTCCATATCGGATGTTTATAATTTTCCAACTTTAAACAGTTCGTTTTACTTTATGAGATATATGCGAAAGATTCCAATATACAAAAAAATGTAATGGAAAGCCGACTTTTCTAGTTAACGATGGTCTATGAAATCACATTATTGTTAAAAGTTCAACTTAACAAAAATTTTACGAAATTATTAAAAAATAATGGTTGCACCACGTACCTGTATTGATGACAAATAGCGACATGATGATCCCGTTAATAACGCTTCTAACACTAATGACACTTCTTCTAACACACTTCTAATTTTCAAACACTATTAACGGTTCCAACTTAGATTCTCATGAAACAAAAAACACTTAAAATAAAATAAAACATTAAATAGAAAACACATTTTCACTTAAACTATATCGACTTAACTCTTCTGCGCACTGAAAAATCGATTTAAATGACGCCATTTGTAATCAAATTTTAAAACTTATTTAATTTGATCACTAATCACTTCACTAACACAATTATAAAGAGAAAATGATTATTAACACAAAACTTTCAAGAAAATTTAACTCGCGATAACTAAACGGTACTTAAAAAATTTAAACTTATTAAAATATTTAAGGCACAACCACTACGAGCGAACTTAACCGGAATAATACTGACACTGAAGGTAAAATTACGTATTTTCTGTTTTAAAAGTTTACCGTTCGTTTTGCTATTTGTTGTGAACAGTGCACGAATTGCATATAAAATAAAAAGTGATAACAAAAAATGTTAACACTTTGTATGGATGGAATTTTCATAGTTGGATTTTTGAATTATGATTTTTTCGTCATTTCCTTGCTTCCTAGAATTTTAAGGCTGGGAAATTGGTAATTATTTTCCAACTAAAATACTATTTGATTCTTATAAATATCGCACTAACCCAAATAAAGAAGAAATGTATGTAAAATGTTTCAAGGTCTGCTACAAAAGATTTCTTTCCTATCACATAGTAGTTTTGTTCGACGGTAAAAATATAAAAAACCGTTATACCGCATTGTACATAAAACTGTAAGGTTATGTTGCATTACACAAAATTATGTCTATAACTAATATACTATAAATTCACAGTGACCTAGAGTAGTAATGTCGTCCAACAGGACTATTATTGTCCAGTACTACTCAGAAAGAAACAATTTTGTACCCCAACAATTTATAGTAAATTTATCACGGTTGATGGTTAATATTATAATAGTTATACATATAGTATACCCAATAATTTGCAGTACGAGCGATCCTATTGAATTAGGTTAGGTTAGGTTAGGTTTCAGTGGTTGCTATCGCACACTTAGGTCAATTTTACTACAGGATCCGACATCATAAGCAGATAAGTTTAAGCAATAATTGTTTTTTTTTCTGTTTTTATTTTTCTTTCTGTATTATTTGTTATTATTATATTAAGTTTTATTACTCATTGTTTTCTTTTTTCACTTTTTCAATCCATTTACATTTTCTTTTCTTTTAATTTTAGTTTTATCTGCTGTACCAAGCGCATATTGTTTAAGCTACCCAGGGATTCAACATGGAGATTTATTACCAAAACTGCAATGGATTAAAAACGAAATTATTAAACTTTAAGCTTAATGTAATGGCAAATAATTTTGATATAATCTGTTTGACTGAAACGTGGCTGAACGGTTCCATTAACAGTAGAGAGCTTATTGATGATCGCTATTACGTTATCCGGAAGATCGCGATTTGGCACTTACCGGTTTATTAGACGGTGGGGGGTTCTTTAATCGCTATAAAAAAATCTTTTGTATTTAGCGACATATCCAGTCTAATAGGGTTTACGATGATGTTTGACTAAAAATTAATTTGCATAATAGATAGGTACTAATTCTCTGTGTAGACTTCAGGCCAAACAACACAACTTTTAATAGTTACAAACAATTTTTCTATCATATATCTGATTATATAATTAACTCAACTACCAATTATACCTACTTGATTGTTGGTGATTTTAATTTGCCTTGTATAACCTGGAGTTATAATCATGATGGGCTATGGTCTTCGCATACGAAGGACGCACTGCTCATTTTCTGGTAGAAACATTAATGCTTGTCAACTTAACTCAACATAACAGTACGCCTAACTGCACTAATAAAGTGTTGGATTTAGTACTCTCGAATCTAAGAACTGGTTCTATTGAAATCAAGCCCTGCTTAGATCTCCTTTCTAAGGTTGATAGGTATCACCCACCTATGCTTATTGATTTAATAAGCTTTGTTCATAAAAATTTATCACATATAAGCTTTCAATCTATCAATGTAAGACAACTTAACTATGGCCATATTAGAAGCCAACTAGCTGGTATTGATTGGAACCACGAATTCATTAACGCCAATATGGATGTTAATATTGTGACCAATATACTTTATTCAAAGTTGAATAATTTTTTAAAACGGAAGCTACTTAAGAATAACCCCTCATCTAAATTCCTCATCTGGTACTCAAATAAATTAAGATACCTAATTACTCTAAAACACAAGTTTCATAAACTGTATAAGTTATATAGGACCGAGCTATTTTTTCCCAGTTTCGTAGGCAGGTTTAATCTGAAATTCGAACCTGCTATAAATTATTTAAGAAATATAGAACAACAGCTTAAGGATAATCCTAAATTACTTTGGAGCTTTTCTCATTCTCTAACTTCGAGAACGGGTGTCTACACAGCAATAACAACAGGAAATATATTAACACCGTGTCAACCGTCGTTAGAGTCCAGTATACTTACCTGGAACAAATTCTCTACCTAAAACACATAGAGCACCTGGAATACATCGATCGCATACATATATATTTCATAAACCTAGAATAAAACATTAGAAATTAATTAAATTAATTAATACTTACCTTGTCATTATAAATTCATCCATATATAAATTAATTTATCCCATATTTTTGGATACCTAGAAATTAGTTAAATTATTGTTAGTACACAGGAATCAAATCATATGTAAACAGTACACGTAACATAATTTGTCCTTGAACTTGAACTTTAATTTGAAAATCAAACCAAATTATGTTACGTATACTGGAAACACAATATTTGCATATAATTTCACTTTATAATATTAATGAGTAGATACTTATAGTCTTAATTATTATTATATACATAATTAGTATAAACCACACATAATATCATTATACATGTAAAATTTATTATTACTTACCATTTATTATTTAATATTGACATTTGTCATTTTGTGTTGACAATTGTGTACCACTACTAACGCAAGATTAATGAGCGCGTTTTATACCTATTATGTATAATATAGTGCCATCTAGTGGCAATTAAGTTTAGGATTGATATCCCTCTATGTTAAATTGCAACATTTTTTGGTACTTAAGTTTGTAAAATAAAAATAAAAAGGTCTTCTTACTGTAACCACCGAGCGATTAACATTAAAATAAAATTTTGTCAAATAAAATAAAAAATAAAAATTGTAAATTAAAATGAAAAATTGAACCAGCCTTCTTTTCCGGAGATCCATTATTACCGTACATCACCGTACAACGGGTTTCCCTGCTACTATGAAATATGGTACCATAGATTCCCATAATAGCGACGTTGTTTGTAACCTCTTCGCTACCTATTTTGATTTGGTATATACGCCTACTTATAGTATTTCAAGTAGTATTTCATCAGGGATAAATACAAATCAAGATTATTATAGTAAGGTGGCATACTTTACATATGGTGATGTTTATTCTGTTCTTAATTTGCTTGACACTTGTAAAGGCCCTGGCCCAGATCAAATTCCAAATTATTTTATTTTTCACTTGAAGGAGCAATTAGCGTTATCATTAACAACAATTTTCAACTTATCGTTAAATTCTGGAGTTTTTCCGACCACATGGAAATCGGCATTTTGCATTCCCGTATTCAAAAAGGGTGACAAAAGCGACATTGTAAATTATAGGCCGATATCAATTCTAAATGCGTTTAGCAAAATATTTGAAAAGTTAGTCCATAAAATTGTTTTCAATTTAGTTAGTAACAGGAAAATGTACAACACGGATTTTTTGCAAAGCAATCGGTACTAACTAACCTGTTAGAATTTTCAAATTACATTTTCAGCAAAGTTGTCATGGGTTTTCAAGTTGATTGTATTTATACTGATTTTGAGAAAGCTTTTGACTCTATGTTGCATGACATTTTAATTGATAAATGTTATAAAATTGGATTGTCGTCACAAATACGTAAGTGGTTATCTTCCTATCTACGCAATAGAATTTTGAGTGTTAAATTTAATGGTTCCTTTTCTGTGCCATTTTCACCTACTTCCGGCGTTTTACAAGGATCAACTTTAGGACCATTGCTATTTATCATTTTCATTAATGATATTTCTAATTTGTTACAGTGCCCTCACCTATTTTATGCTGATGATTTAAAAATTTATAAACTAATTACTAGCCATTTCGATGCCCTATTATTGCAATCTGATGTTTATAAATTGCACTCATGGTGTATAGTAAATGAACTTAATTTCAACATAAAGAAATGCAATGTTATTTCCTTTACGAAAAAAATTTCTGCTTTGCAATATTCTTATGATATATCTGACACAATATTATGTAGGGTAAATCAGATTAACGATTTAGGTTTTATTTTTTATTCTTAATTATCTTTCGATACGCATATTGACAAGCAGCATGCAAAGCAAATAAAATACTTGGTTTTATTTTTCGTAGAGGAAAGGAATTTCGTGACCCTAATCTACTTATAAGTCTCTTTAATTGTTTGGTAAGAAGCTTACTTGAATACGCATCACAAATCTGGAATCCTTTCTATGACAAACACGCAGACCAAATTGAGCGCATACAAAGAAAATTTACTCGGTACCTAGTTTATAAGTCTATGCCGCACGTTGGGCACATTCCCTATGGTATAAGATTGAAGATTTTCAATTTGTTAACCTTGGATTAAGATAAGATTAATTCTAGATGAAATGTTACTATACAAAATCGTAAATTTTAAAATTGAAACAACTGTTTTATCTGAGCTTAAGTTCTATATCCCTGCATATAATATTCGTAGTAACTATTTTTTCCTGCCTAGAAGATCTAGAATTAATTTAGGTCTAGCTAATCCTATAACCAGATTTCTGCTATTTCACAATGAGTTCTGTAGTTCTTTGGATTTGTTCTTACTATCACTTCGTCAATATAGATTACATCTCCGCGGCATGTCGATTTGAGTTATTGCCTTATTTTACAGTTATTTTACTTAACTATATGTTTAATTGCTGGGTACCTTAACAGTTTCCGCTAGTTCAGTTTTTGTTTCCTAAGTAGATATTTCAGTTTGTTTTTATTGTTATTGTATTTTGCTAGAAAATATTTTATTTTTTTATATTTTTGAATATTTCTTTTAAGTAAAAAAATATGTTAAAACTTGTTATCTTTTTTTCTGTATTATTGTGGGACACATAAATGGATTTTTTTTCTTTGTGTTTCCCTATGATGGAATAAATAAATAAATCATAAGACTTCCAAAATAAAACCATCTAGTACTATTCAAGTAACGTGAAAGATCGCACATTACAGATTTCAAAATCAGAGAGCCTGTCTATAGCGTATTTGGTCTAGTGATCATGTTTTCTGCCATCTACCGCAGGACATGAGCATAAGAAGTGAATAAGAGTCTAGTCCTCTTTCTCGTCCTTGCAGCTTCTGCAGAAGTCATTCACAGCCTTCTAGCATGATCTCTGAAAAGGCAGTGTCCGGTAAGTACCCTTACAGTTCTACCTAAATCACGATTCCCTATCTTGGAGGGCGCTTTAAGTTCAGCTCAGCAGCCTAACCACTGACTCCGCCAGCGTTCGTTGGTTTTCACTTTTTTAATTTTGCTTCACCTATAGTGAGTATGATAGAAAAGTTTTCTTAGTATGATATTAAAACGCAACGCTATTGTGCTATTTTTAGTGCAAAAGAAGCGTTTAAATATTTGTTGGAGGAAATATCGGGAGGAAATACTTATATCTTTACATCACAAAAAATATTTTTGCTCTTTACTTCGCCATAAAATACAACGCGTTTAAAAAAACAAATTGTTTAAATTTACACCTGAGGCGATACAATTTTCGCGTTGCGTTTTTTGTGGTACAAAAAATGTAAAAGCCAACGAACGCCGGCAGAGTTGGTGATAAGGCTCCAGGCCTTACTTGGTTCGCAACTCTGCCAGTCGTATTAGCGAGCCAACTATCATTTAAAAAAAAAATTAAATGAAAACTTTTAAATATTCCTAAGGATTTAAGATCAATAACTCTTTCATCTTTTTTTCTGAAAATTATAGAAACCGTGCTGGATATCCATATTCGTTCGAGAACTGTACCCAGAAACTGGACACAGGCTCAGCAAACGTATATCATAAGGGTAAGTCCGTGGATTTGGCATTATATACCTTGGTTCGGGGTATTGAGAAGTCACCAGATTTTCAAGAATACTCGTCGGCGGCATTTCTCGATATCGAGGGTCCTTTCAACAACATAGAAGTGAAGGCAATTATAGAAGGATTGTTGCCACTTGAAACTGAAGACCTTAGGCTAGGTAGCAGAAGGGTAATAGCTGGCATGGGGAAAGTTTAAAAGTAGGTTAGGTATAAAATTCCTACAATGGTTTCACCAAGTCTGAATGGTACTATGCTGGTCCTTACTGTTAAAGCGAGATTCCTAGGAAATCTTCTGGGCGGACAGTAAGCTCAGTTGGCAATCAAACACGACAGAAAGAGTGAAAAAGGCTACTGTGGTACACGACTCTTGTAAAAATGACATCGGAAACCCTTGGGGCTTGAAAACGGAGTTAATTCACGGGCTTTACAAGACAGTTGTAAGGCCCGTACTGCGGTATGGTGTGAGTGTATGGTGGCCAGGTCTGGAGAAATTATCATACAGGAACATGATGGCGAAGGTGCGGGGGGCAGTCTGTTTGCTCATTAGCTGAAAACGACCACAACTAGTGCTTAAGATGTCATGCTGTACCTTCTCCCTTTGGATATACGGCCGCCCGACTATCAGCAGCTTCGGAGTGGAATTGTTGGCAAAAAGGGCACTCAGGTATAGTTAATTCTGTGAGGCATGACCTGGTGAATTTGGATTAAATAATACCCCTTTTACAAGCACTTTAAGGTGATTATCCCCTCTAGGGAGGTTTGGAAGAGAGATCTCATTATGAAGACGGAGACAGTTAAATTATTCACCGACGGCTCCAAGCTCGATGGTATAGGTGTGTTCTGTAAGGAATTAAATGTAATGTTATCTTCTCGTCTACCTGACTACTGCAGCGTGTACCAGGCTGAGTTAGCTTAGTGTAGAATCGTTAACTGATATCACTATTTATGTGGACAGTCGGATGGTTATTATTTCACTGGATTCAGTGGGCGGGTGGCGTTTGATTGTCACATATATCTTAACGAGATAAGTGAATTATTCAATATCCAGTTGATCTGGGTTCTGGGCCATTCTGACCCGGAATGTAAGGTTACTTACCGGACTCTGCCTTTTCGGAGATCAAGCGAGAAGGCTGAATCTGGATGCGATCGACTTCTGCAGAAGCTGCAAGGACGAGGAGGAGGATTAGACTCTTATTCACTTGACAAGACCACTAGGCCAAATACAATATGGATAGCCTATCTGATCTCGAAATATGTAATGTGCGAGATCTGTCACATTACTTGAATAGCACTAGATGGTTTTATTTTGGAAGTCTAATGATGTCGGATCCTGTAGTATAATTGGCCTAAGTGTGCGATAGCAACCACTGAAACCAAACCTAACCAATGTAATTCAATAGGATCGCTCGTGCTGCAAATTATTGGATATATGTATAACTATTAAAATATTCACCGTCAACCGTGGTAAATTTAAATTATTGGAGTACAAAATTGCTCCTTTCTGAGAAGTACTGGACAATAATAGCCCTGTTGGACGACATTACTGCTCTAAGTCACTGTGAATTTATATTAGTTATAGACATAATTTTGTGTAAGGTAACATAACCTTACAGTTTTATGTACAATGCGGTATAACGGTTTTAATATTTTTTACCGTCGAACTAAACTACTATCTGATAGGAAAGTAATCTTTCGTAGAGGACCTTGGAACATTTTACATACATTTCTTCTTTATTTGGGTTAGTTCGAGATTTATAAGAATCAAAAATGATTTTAGTCGGAAAATAATTGCCAATTTCCCAGCCATAAAATTCTAGGAAGCAAGGAAATCACAAATGAATCATGATTCAAAAATCCAATTATGAAAATTCCATCTATACAAAGTGTTAACATTTTTTGTTTTCACTTTTTATTTTATATGCAATTCGTACACAACAAATATCAAAATGAACGGTAAATTTTTAAAACACAAAAATACGTAATTTTACTAGTGAGTGTCAGTATTATTGCGGTTAAGTTCGCTCGTAGTGGTTGTGCTTCAAATATTTTAATAATTTTAAATTTTTTTGAACCGTTTAGTTATCGCGAATTAAATTTTATTCAAAAGCTTTTTGTTAATAACTATTTTCTCATTTATAATTGTGTTAGTGAAGTGATTAGTGATCAAATTCAATAATTTTTAAAATTTAATTAGAAATGGCGCCATTTTAATCGATTTTTCAGTGCGCAGTTAGAGTTAAGTCGATATCTTTTAAGTGAAAATGTGTTTCCTATTCAATGTTTTATTTTATTTTAAGTGTTTTTTGTGTAAATATCATGCTCTAAGTTGGAACCGTTAATAGTGTTTGAAAATTAGAAAATCGTATTAGAAGTGTCATTAGTGTTATAAGCTTTATTAACGGGATCATCAATATTTTAGCAGGGCAAATAAATTAATCGTCCCTGTTGCTTCTTGTCATCAGTACAGGTAGGTGGTGCAACCATTATGTTTTTATAATTTCGTAAAGTTTTTGTTAAGTTAAACTTTTAACAATAATGTGATTTCATAGACCATCGTTAACTAGAAAAGTCGGCTTTCCACTACATTTTTTTGCATATTTTAATCTTTCGCATTTATCTAATAAAGTAAGACGGACTGTTTAAAGTTGGAAAATTATAAACTTCAAATATGGAAATATTAAGACTGTCTTAGGTGGTTTTCCGTGTAAAGCTGACTTTATAGAGAGTTTAATGAAAAGTTTTAAAATGCAATGTAAGCATTCAAATTTTTGGATAGTGCGACCTTTTATCATTAACATTTCTAGAGGCTTATAATTGAGTCATTGTATTGGGTCTTAATATTCTTAAGGCGGCAACATAGCACGTGAACATATCTGGAAATCGGAAATCCGCTATAGATTGCAGAATCTGCTGTGTTTAGGTGATGATTCATATAAAAATGCTGTCTAACATAAATAACAATCGCTCTGATTGGTTGAAGAAAGGCCATATTATTTATCGTACGACAAAAAATTTAAAATTCTCATTGCTCAATTTTGTATAAGATTTGACGGCAGTGAGGATAAAAGAATACAAATTTTAAAATATAAAAAAAAAATTAAAAAGAATAAAAATAATAACACTTTTTAGTTGCTTGCTTTATAACCTGTTAAAAAATATCCAAACGACAAAATTGTATACATGTAGCGTGTAAGTGTGACTTTCGTTTTTATCGTATAAGACAAAAAAATATTAGTCTGTTTATGTTAACAGTTCCTTGCAATATTTCCTTCAGTAAAGAAAGGAGACAATTTTGCACAACATTTCTCCGCTGCTTGCCTCCGAGGTAGTGCGAATGCAATCCTTCTGCTCAATTTCGAAAGTCCTACTTCTTGTTCGTTAATTTAATTATTTGAGATTTTGTCGTATGCGTTGTGTATGTTAATTTTTATTTCTTCATATAAATTGCTTAGTTTAGTAGTTGGAGGTAAACATTTTTCCAATTACGAAGTGTCATTAGCCATTTATTACAGCCGCAACGTTTTTTCTAAATATTGCTCCGATTTTGTACATCCTTAACCGATGTACGCTCAAATTACTGCTAATTCAGAGCGAATAAGTTTCACGGTTGTGGCCAATTGTTGTAAATAGATGGGAGGTTTCGAATCGGATATGCCATATGCACTTAAGAGATATTTATTATATTCAACACTTTTAAATTGGACATCGTCTTCGCCATGTAAAATTTTAGGAATATAAAATATGCAGAATACTTCTCTGAGATAATAGAGTATTTGCTAAACGCTTTTAATAGTACAACATTACTGAATGGATCTTCAACAATGAATACTATTTCATTCAGTCGATCCCTTTCCCAGGAGCGTTCAAAAGAACGTTGTGAACCCGTTGGTGAGGTTATTCAATAAATTTGACTTTTTGTGGTACTGCGATACAACCTTTAATATATTTTATATCATCTTGTCCCATGCGCTGATAAAGTATCATTCGTTAGGGTTTGCTGTGCGAGGTTATACCCGCTTTCCGAATGAAGATCACCCTAGCCTTCCTCCAGTTCTTTGGGATGAACTCCGGCTTCAGACACCCTCTGAAGATAACTTCCAGCCAGGGTAGCAAAACCTCCAAGTTCTTCTGTTATTTTCATCCCACCCGGACCAACTGACTTAAAGGACGTATACCCTTTAATAGCTCATTTTATCTTACCGGGACGTGAGTTTCCATCAAAAGATCAAGAGTCTCTTTACCATCCGCTTTTATCAGATAGCCTGGAGCAGCTGGATTGGTAGAGAGAATCTTTTTTAAGCGCTAATTCTATGACCGAAGTGCCTGAACGAATTATTTTGCGCCTTCTATCTTTCAATTTTGTATACTCTGATGCATTCCTTATACTGGTCGAACTCTTGATTTTCTCTCGATCTTTTCACTCTATTGAAAGCACAGCCACAGTCTTTTCGGCACTTCACAAGTGTTCTCTACATGCTTAAATATTGCGCTGAATCACGATAGGGTTCTTATACTCGTAATAGTAATAGCTGTTAATATAATTCCTACTGTTAATATTCCATAGGACACGAATCATCAGTTTCTGAATGGCTGTCCGTATGACAAAGATTTGTACAAATCAAACCTCCTTGGATTGAGTTCTTCGGGGGTAACGGTTGAAAAGTTTCTTCCAAGTCACTTTTGCCCAGGTACCTTCCTCAATTTTAATAGAAGGCACATGCATTTTGGTTCTTTTTAATCGCTTTGTTGCTTTCCAAAGACAGTAATCATTATCTTTATGATCGGTGAGACCACTTAAGTACTTGTTAATAGTTTATTGAACAGATAATTAAGGATTTTTTTGTTTTCCGGAGCGCGTGTCCTATGCCAGGTCTTTCGTGCTTTTCGTTTCTTTAACTAATTGCTTGACTACAAGGTGGTAATTTTGATTCCTACGGGATTTGGAATGGTAAGTAGGAGAACTTTCCTATACTGCTTGTTGAATAGTTCTGTTAAGTACCTCCAGTTCATATTCCAATTCTACCGTTGTTTTAATTGACACTTAAAGGTATATTTGCTCTTCAATTAGTTCTTGGAGTAGGTCCCAGTCAGTTTCATTATTTGTTGGCTTGGGCAAGTTACCCTTGTTAATTGAGTGCAAGTATTGGGTATCATGATAACAGATGACTGGTCAGAATATATCACCTCGCTATTTTCGAGGCTCATGTAGTCCTCGGTAATCCCTTTCGTTTCATAGAAATCAATGAGATCTATTTAAATCAGCAGGTCAATATGTTGGCTTACCTCCAGAATGGAACTCGCAGTTGTTTACCCGACTTGCTTCGAAAAGCTCTTTTCCTTTATGGGTTGTAAGTTTTGATCCCCAATACGTGTTTTTTGCATTAAAGTCACCACCAAATCAAATTGGATCCTAGTGATCTAAAGAGTCTGTTATAATCTTCTTTGTTTAGATTATAGCGTGAAGTGGATTATAGTATTTGGCATTCATTTTCACTATTACTGATTAATTTCCCCTCGCATTTCTTCCGTGGTGAACAAGGGTGGACATTTCAGGAGATTTGGCATCATATGACGACGCTCTGTTTATAGCTCAATATATCTCTGTTTTGTGCTCTCGTTATAAATGTTTTGTGTTTTTTGAGGTTGGTAATCATGTTCTCTTATGTTTTTTGACGTTTGTAATAAATTTTTTACAATTTATAACCGACAAAACGTTCAGTTTCATGACAGTGGTCTACTCGATCGACGTTATTTCTTTTTTCGGTGAGTAATTTTTTATTATAACTTAGTTAATTTTTAATTTATTACTATAGTAAAACTTGTTCTACAATCAGTATAGTCTATATATTTATTTTGAATTAAAGTTTTGACAAAATTGTTGTTTACAAAATACTAATACGATGCTAAAGTACAAGAATTTCCAAATTCGAAATTCCAAATCCGACAAAGTGGTGTGTCGTCATTTGATGCCATAAATCATTTTGTAAACATATGATGACAATTCATACCGATGGTTATCAATTGTTTTACTACTACCTTATCTCTTTATAACTATATCTTTAGAAGTTTGTATTGTTTAGTGTTTACAGACAATGGAGGTAAGGCGAACGGTGTTTAAGAAAGGGGCGTATCCATCTGAAGATGAAATATTTGTTCTACTAAACGCTTCCGATTCAGAACTATCAGATAATGAATGGGAAAATAATTCGGAACTTATACAATTAGACTCCACTGGCAACGAAAGTGTATTTGATGTGCCCTCAATTCCATATACATCAAAAACCAGCAACTTAACAGACATAGTTCTGAGTTAAAACGATATTAATTTGAAACATTTACAAAACGAACCGGAATGTGATGACACTACTGCAATTGTAATAGCAGAAGCAAATACTGTAGAGAATTCTGACATGTTGCTGGTAGAAAATGTGACCTTTGAGCTCATTGATCGTTTTGTTAATCCAGTGGTCATAAACGATAAGTCCAAATTAAGATGGCGCAGAACTCAGTTTGAGAATTGTAGTACTCCATTTGCAAATAATATTGATGGAGCCGATGATACACCCAATATATCCCCCACCACATATTTCTTCAAGTATTTAACAAAAGATTTATTCGACGAAATGGCAAAATATACAAACTTGTATGCTTCAGAAAATAGTGAAGACGATTCGTTTAAAAATACCAGCCAGGCGGAACTAATAAAGTTCATTGGTATTCTATTGGAATAAACACCTATTGGAATAAACATTTGGAATTACCCCAATAATGAATGCAATGTTGTTTGATAGATTCCTTCAAATGAGAACGAATTTACATTTTGTAGACAAAAACCAGATTAGCATTTATAATTATATCTATTATTTTCTTGAAATAAATGTGATATAATTTTTTATATCTGATATAATATATTAATTTAGAAGTTTTTTTATTTAACCTTTGTGAATTGTCATCATTTGGTGAGAAATTTCCAATGGCTCCCAAGGTTATGTCAGGTTTTTTTCAACTTTTTCTTACATTTTTTAGTTACATTTAGTAAGAAACCAATCAGAAAATAAAAAACAAAATTTTTTCTTGTGATTTGTTTAAAATTTCTACTGAAAGGGTTAACAAATACATGTAATTTAATTACGTATAGTTAAATTTATGTATGTAATATAAAGTTTTCTATTTTACCACTTTTAGATACGAATTATTTGTTGCTTGGTTTTTATTTAACGAAGTGTAGTCTGAAGCCACGTCCGTAACAATTGTCTTCTTATACGCCGATAAATTTCAAATCCAAATTTTAAATCCAAAACTTTTATTCCACGCAATGTCGGGCACGTGTACGTCATTATAAAATACGAACTTTTTATAAGACACCGTGAGCTATTTTAGATGCTATTTGTATAAAGTACATCCAGCACATTGCACAGCTACTTTTTTAAAAAAATAAAGTCATTACGAACACGTGTATGGCACTCCACGCGGAAGGGCTAATTTCGATTATAAAACGAACACGAATTCTACGGTTTTCAGTCAGTAATATCGCCGTAGCTGACACCTGGCTGGGCCAGCGAGTTCCGAATTACTACAAGAAGTTATAATAAAGTAACACCATTTTAATTCAATTTTGGAGTAAATTAATTTGTAATTGTAGTTTAATTACATTTCTACCTACGAAAATTGTATTTTTTTTTTGTATTTCCATTACTCAAATAAAATGTAATGTACAATTAATGTATTTTAAATTTCAATTACCTGAATCAAAGTAATTGGTAATTAGAATCTCCATTACTGAGCCATATGTAATTTGCCCACCCTTGTGGGTGAACAGCATGATACCATTCATAATCACGTATTTTAATGAATGATTTTTCTGTTAAATGGCTTTCCAATTTAAAGCATAAATATATCTATTTTCTCTAAATTTAGCTAGTCCGTTCACGTTCCAGGTGACAATTCTTAATGTTCTGCTCATTTTAATAATAGAAGGCTGTTGCTCGTTCGAGGTTTCTAGCTTTTCCAGACGCTTATATAAAGTTTCTAAGCCACGTCCTTGCTTTGCTAGCCTAGCATTTATGGCTTCTATGCTTCTACATATCCTTTCGAGAGGGTCATCAATAATAGCATTAGATGATTGTTGTACAATTTGCGAGTAGGTTTTCTGCCCTGTACCTATAACTAATGGCTTTGGCTCGGCTTAGTTTTTACTACACTACGCTACTTTCTCTCTGGTAACCTTAGAGCTTTGAGGAAACTGATTCATTTTGTTTCTTAGCCTTTGAAGTTCTTTGGCTACGTCACATCCTCTGTAATTCGCAGGATGATGCTTTTTACAGTTTATTAATTTCGCAGAGTTGTTTCTACTTTCCTTACACTCGTTCGCGTTGTTTTCCAGCACATTTTACGCATCTAGGCTCCCGACCGCAAATTTTTTGCGTGTGATTGAAACTTTGGCATTTTTGCATTGAGGTATTTTTGCCTCGTATTTTTCTATGGAGGTTCTATTTTAACCCTCATATTTGGTATTGCTTTGATGTTCAAAATTTTTTCACTCTTCTCATATTTATTAAAATTAAGCATAAAGAGTGGCAGCCTCCTTTTTTTACTTCATTGTTCTCACCTCTCTCTCTTTTTAGAATATTTACTGCATCTTCTATTTGCAGATCTTTTGCCTTTAGGTCCTCCATAATATTGTCCTTCTTACATGTTGGATGAAGGCCTCTGGTCATAAATCTAATTGCAAGGTTGTTTTTATCTTCGTATGTGAACATTCTTTTCCTTCTTCGTTGAGCTTGTGGCTAGAGCCCTATATATGTATCGGAATCTGTTGTATTGTTTTTCCACACGTTAGTGTTTAGTGACCCCTACTCTGTACTCCTTAGTGGTCACTGATTTCATTATAGTTTGCATACTAGCAAATTCTGTTATGCCGAATACATTAATTGGACCAAGTTTAGCCAGTACAACGTTTTAAAATTAAACTGTAGTATTTTTTTTACATTTCATTATGAAACTCTAGTAAAAATAGATCAAAAATTCTCGATTTGGGCCTATTGGTTGATAGATAATCGACCTTTCTATAACATGTGTAAACTTTTAATACACAAAATGTTAATTTGAGTCTGACATGAATTCAAACTTGAAATAATTTAATTTTTGACACTTTTCATAACAAATTAGTCACAGATGAACCACTACATAAACAATGACATAAGAAATTTAATCCGACCATTATCAAGTGTTATTTTATCAGAAAAATCAGTCACGTATTTTTTGTTAAGCTTTGTGAAGTTCGATTATCCCGTTATCCGTTTAGGAAATTGGTCGTTTTTTGACATTTTTAATAAAAAAATTTTAGAGGTTACATTGAATTGGTATATTTCGGGTTCTACTGAAAGTATTGTTGACAGTGATATCACTTTAGAAAGGTCTTAGATAGTGTACAA
Organism: Nephrotoma appendiculata; assembly: GCA_947310385.1. Classification (NCBI taxonomy): domain Eukaryota; kingdom Metazoa; phylum Arthropoda; class Insecta; order Diptera; family Tipulidae; genus Nephrotoma; species Nephrotoma appendiculata. The sequence goes on from OX371224.1 coordinate 66,064,277, forward strand.
TTATTCAATAAACAGTTTTATGAAGTTATATACGACATGTTAGAGTTCCACTATGCTACCTGTGCAATATACTTAAGCTACCTTTAGAAGCTCGCTGCTCTAATTGAACAACTCAGCTTTATACAATTTACAATATGTATTGTTAAATCTGCTATTCATTTTTCGCATCGCACTAACTAAGTTAATTTCACATTCTAATTTATGTTACATGTAACAATACTCGGTTTAAGTTTTACATAAAATGTACGTAAACTATTACTTAGTGTATTGGTAAAATTAACAAACAAAAAATTTTATTGACGTTTGTTCAAAAAGTTCAATTGACTTATCAGAGATTTCAATTACACATTTAACACATTTTGATTTTTGTAATATTTACGAAGCACTATTTAAGTTGCGCTTGAACTTTTTTTGTTGTAAAGTTGTAAAGCATATCTTTTCTTTCAGTGTGCCACGCCAAAAAACTGTTGTTCTTTTGAAGCAAACCAGTTATCGAGCGATTTTCGTTGGAAGTGATGCTCAGCAAGCTCGAGCCCAATTGATGCAAATAAGTGATAATCGGACAGTGCGAATTCTGGCGTGTAAGCCGCATGTCAAAGTATTTCCCAATTAAGTGCTTTCATCGTCTCTATGACCGGGTTTGAATTGTGTGATGGTGCATTATCATGAAGCAAAATTACTTTGTGCTGTCTTTTATAATATTCTGGTCGTTTTTCACGAAAAGTTCTTATGGTAGCGTTCAGTATTAACGGTTTCACCAGGTTTAAGTAGGTCAAAATAAAGCACACTCTTCTGATCCCACCAAATATTCAGCATTGTCTTCCGTCCGAAGTGATTTGGTCTTGCAATCGATGTCGATCCAACACATTTTGCGCTTTGAATTCTCAAAATAGATTCATTTTTTATCGCCAGTTACAATTCGATGAGGAAATGAGTTTCTTTTGTATCTAGCGAGCGACAGAAAAGAGATCAGAGCGACAGAAAAGATCTAGCGAGCAATATTTCGTAAGTGTTTTTTTTTATTTTACTGTTGCCTTTCATTCAGTTTCAGTGCAACCTATTTTCCCAGCTTTTGGATCTTTCCCAGGGCTTTTAAACGTATGGAAACGGCTTCTCGTGATACATTCAACTGATTCGCTAGTTGTTTTTGCGGTTAAGCGTCATGCTCAGCCAACAATGCTTGCAATTGTCTTCAAACTTTTTTGGTGTTCTTCGACGTACTTCGTTTCTCACGCCAAAATAGTCACATTTGAATTTATTAAACTACTCATAGCATTGTGATTTACCAAGAGCATACTCGAGACTCGTTATGAATTGGGTGTTGTTGACAGATGTCAAAAGAAAACAATGGCGCCGATGACTGGTTTGTCGAAAGGTACATTGACAGGTGGCGCCATTTATTGGTAAACTCCGGTTTCATATTCACACTCGTGGGAGATGTACATATAGTGAAAAACAAATTGTTTACAATTTCGAAACACAATACGTTGTCTTATTGCATTATCAAAGTTTCTTCAATCGTTTTTGCACTGTACACAACTCTGCTGCTTAATGTTTGGCAACACTCCTCTGCAAAAACATCCTCCGTTCATAATATTTCCTTTGTCCTGAAGCAACTATCTACTTGTCTTGTAAGACATGTATGATGTAATACATGGATATCGATGAATCGAAGAACATAAAAGAAAACTTTAAGTTAGTGCACCTTCTTTATTTAGAGGCTCGAGTTGTCAGGGCTAATGAGATGCTTCGCTCAGTAAGAACGGGGGCCAATCAAACCACATATTACCATAACGTTTCGGATGGTGTACTCGTTGAAATCATTTTTTTCGTCACAAACAAGTGACTACAACTCAATCAGAAGAAAAGCTTCCTGCTTCGAGACGACGCGTCGATATAAGTTTGCTGTTCTGTTACACAAAGTTACGGGTGAGGTGGGGATGCTATTAGAATTGGCATTATATGCAAAGTTTGGCATAAAGCAAACGGGAGCTGATCTCATTACTAGAGACAAGCACCACCCCGTAATAAACGCAGCATCCATAAATTATGGTCACCACATCCAATAAATCATGTTATTCGCAATTATGAAATTTTGAATTATACTTCCTGTGGAAGTTCGAAATTCTTTACCAAACAACAACATGCTATACGAAAATTAATCCACTATAGTTATTTGCACCTGTTACTTAACAACGAAGTGTCATCTTTATTGCGAGTTGGTTATAACCCGTTGTTGTTCTACAGATTTTATGGCCTAAATCAATACGTAAAAAATGAACGGCCCTATTAGAACAATATACTAGTTCAGAACCACTTCGATCACGTCTGTACGATCCGCAGAGGTCGAGTTAAATAATTTAAAATATTTTAGAATTTTTGTATTACACCCACTTACTTGGAACTAAAAACATTTTTATAAATCAAACACTTTAAGGGCTGTGGTTTTACTTATAAATTCAGATTTAGGGCGGTGCTCGACAATCCCTTACCAAACAAATTAAATTTTCATCTCCGTTGCTTTTATTGATTTCATATATTAGTATTTTTTTATAAATTTAATTTAAAGTAGCACAAGGATAGCAACACCTAAAGTACAAACAATTTTTCATTTTTTTGCTAATCCACATTTTAAAATAAACAGCTACCACATCCGTCTACGTATACGTTTCGATAGCTTTAAGGAAAACACTCGAACACACAGACGACAACGATAAAATAACATTGAAAATATGATTTATGATGTTGCTAGCAACTTATTGTATTTCCAGCAAACAAAAAAAAACTCTCTAACAAAAATGAGACCCAGAAGAATGATAAAAAATTGAAAACCCCAAGCGTGATTTTTCTTTAAGATCAATAATATTCTTTTGTCTTTTTATTTTATTTTTAGCAGCATCTGGTTTTCATTTTAACAAACAAACATATTACACTACACACACATACATATATCGTGTATAACTAGAGTTTTTATTTTGACTCACTCCCCGCGTTAAATCGTTACTCGGAAAATCTTTTTTTTTTCGTATCAATAAAAAATCTAATATTTGTAAGCAAAAGATGAAAAACTTAAAAAACGAAAATCCAACAAATACAAATTCGGGTCGAATCGAAACGGAAAATCTATCTTTCTTCTTAAAATACATAAAGTATTGATGGAAATACTAGCAACGGATAAATGAAGAAGAAATCCAAAGTTAGGAAAAATAGCATCGATATACAGTACATCGGGAAAACTTCAAGTTTCTTTTTCTTGTATGTAATTCAACTTTGTCGTTCTATAGTGTTTTTTTTATGTGAGCAACTTTTAAATTTCAAACGGTGCTGAACAAAAAGAAAATCGGATAAAGAAAATCCAATTTTTACTAACGAACAATAATAGTAGTTTTTTTGCAAGTGATTTGAGAGAGGGGAGTACGAACTTAAATATATCTTTAAAATAACAGAGCGTATAGCAAAGAAATCTGTATACAGTTGGAATAAGATGTGATAGTTTTTCCTGTTTTTCATGATTATGATTATTGAATTTTTCCAGATAACCAATTTTAATATATTTTTTTGATTCTGAGTTTTTTGTTGTTTTGACAGTTTATCATGGAAGTGTAAAAATGTATATAAGGTTACACGGTTTTTGCACAAAATTATGCAACTTCGTCCTGATTATACCAATGAGAACACCGCAAAAAGGTTTCCGGTAAAAATTGGATATAATTGTTGTGTAAAAACTTATCCTTGATAGGTTATAGTGACGTACTCTAATTTGTAATGGTTGGTGTACGATTGGACAGCTTCCGCTTATATTCGCTGGTGCCATGTCTAAAGATTTGAAAGGACATTTAATTAGTCTAAAATTAACCTTTAATTTTTCAATTGTTTTTAAATCGTTTTTGATATGAGTTCGGCTATCTTTTCTAAAACAAGCAGAACTCAACGTTTTAGTTGGAAGGGATATAGTTATCCATCCATTATCCATACTGTCTTCTAGGGACGTTTGTATTTGTGTTATCAGGGCCGCACCTAACGAGTGTGCAATGTGTGCACAAGAACTAATTCTACTTTACTTATTATTTTTATTATTTTAATTATTAACTGATGGTATTTGTTGAAAATTGAAAATAAACAAAGGGCTTTTTTTAATCTTTCTGAAATTTAACGAATTGTTTACAATTCTAATTTTATGAAAGTAACCCTTTAGTGTTTTAACAAGTAATGCATGTAGTAATGTAGTACATGTACTGCTTTTGAATTGATGTCTAAAAAAATACAATGTATTGTTGTGTTGGCTTTATAAATGTCCTATAATAAATACGCCTGACGAAGGCTTTAATTCAATTTATTTCAAAAACTCTCAGACCTAATTTTAAATATTTTGAACATGCGTAGCCAGGGGTGATGATAATAGTCCGAACATGTGAGGAAAGCACAATGCTTTGCAAAAGAAAATTTTAAAATTAAATCGAAGAGCTTTTTGTACCATAGTCTGCACATAATTTGAATCAGGTTGTTAATGACTTCGCAAGTATGTCACACGAGACAGCAATTTTTTTTACAAATGCTGATACTCATTCAATTGGGAATGAGTTGTGACATCAACTTTTTAATGTATCTGGTAGAATGTATCTTTCCCGATTTCGGGATAAAGACCACCCTGACCTCCGTTCATTTCCGAGGTATATAGACCAGTTTCAGACATCCCATGTAGATAACCTCCATCCAGGAGAGAATGACTGCCAAATTTCGTTGGATCTCTGCTGGTTTAATCCGATCCGGGCCCGCCAATTTGAAGGCTTAAACCCGTTCAGCGCCCACAGGATTCGTTCCCTGTCCACGATCCCCTCCATATCTATTGATGGTGTTTCTCGTTAAGCTCTAGGCTCCATCGAATCATCACCGGTTCCCGAAAAGTGGGTCTCAATGAGAAGCTCGTATGATTCCGCATTTGAAGCTGTCCGTGAACCGTCCGATTTCATTAAATAAATAGGACTGGTTGGGTTAGTAGATAGAATTTTCCTAAGACGAGTAGTTTTAGAGACCCCCTCCATTCTACAACAGAAGGGCCTTCAAGACCCCTTTTGTGCCTTCCTCCACTCTTTTTTGTACTTTCTTAGGTCCTGTTTATAGTACCAATCTCGAACCTCCTTTGTGTTCTTAGCTTTATTAAAGGCTATCCTACACGCTATCGATAGGTTCCCGACTCTACGGTCCACCATGTCGGTTTCTGCGTGTCCCATGGCTTTATTAATGGGCACGCAGCATTAAATTAAAGATTGCATGCCATTGTGACAATATCAATCATGCAACCTAATTCTTCTACTTCCGCCGTAAGTCCAGAGACCTCCAGCAGCAATAAGTCCTTCAACACCTCTCCATATTTTTTCCAGTTTGTCCTTCTGAGATTACTGAAGACTTTTCTGGTAACAGGTTTAATGTTGAGGTTATACGTTACATATCGGTGATCAAGGAATGAGTGCTCCTTCACCGTTCTCCACCCCTCGATCACATGAAATCTGCTGTCGATTTTTAACAATGAATGTCGGTTCTCGCCCAATATTGCAAACTAAGACTGGTATTTAATAAGTAATCAAAAAATTACTCGCTCCTTTCGTTAATGTCTGTGCTTCCCCAGATTGTGTGATGCGCGTTTTCATCACATCGAAGTATGACACTACCATCTGGTGGAACCTCTTTCTCGCGATCCATATAGGCTAGTCATAATTTTTCACAGCCAACCTCAGCGCTCACCTCTGTAACATCCTCACTACTAAATTGATGAAGAAGAAAAAGAGCCGCTTGAGTATAATAATTTAGAGTTGCTTGAGTATATTAATTTATACTCTGAGGCCATAGATCCTGTTATTGTTAACCCAAGGTTCTTGGATTAACACCAAGTCCTCATCTGACTTAGTTAGTCTATGAACGAGAGCTACCGAGGCAGCCTTTATATGATGCAGGTTTATTTGTACAATATTAATCATTGTGGTCTACTCCAGTATTTTCCAACGGGGGCCAATGAATTTTTTATTCAATATAATCTCCCACAACTTCAAGACACTTATTCCAATGATTCTCCAATAATTTTATACCATCTTTGTAATGATTTTCCGGAAGCTCTGTAAAATACTGTTCCACGGCTGCAATAGCTTCTTCATTCGACGAAAAACACTCTCCACGAAGGAATTGTTTCAGGTTTCTGAAGAGAAAGTAATCGCTGGGAGCCAAATGTGGTGACCGTATTCACGGGTGTTTAAACAACTCGTACTTTAATTCGTTCAATTTAGCTATCCTCAAAAGACTCGTGTGAACACGTGCATTGTCGTGAAGAAAAATTATTTTTTTGTAAATCAGAATTAACTGTTTTACCTTTTTTAAGATAATCAACAAAATCCCTTTTGCATCCCAAAAAACTGGTGCCATGCCCTTGTTTGCCAATCGTTCTGACTTCACCTTTTTTGGAGAGGAACAAGCAGCTTCAGTCCACTGTAAATGTTCTTTATAATGGCTTGTAAACAAAGAATGAATTGCCAGATCGAAATAAAAAAATGTTATGTGTTCAAATGAAAGATGTAATATTAAAATGGCGTATAAAATTTGATTCATCTACTGGTTAATAGGGGTCGCTTTTAATACTTTTCAACCAACCTGTATAACCGCCTCCGATGGTCCTGCTGCGATGGTAGGTAGATACTGAGGTTTCATTGCTTATTTAAAACGAGAAGTAACTAATGTTTTATATACATTGTGTTGTGCACCATTGTTTTGGCCACCCCAGTTGCAAAGTGGTCAGCTTGCTTGCTCCAGCGACCGGAGGTTCCAAGTTCGATTCCCGGTGCGGTGGTGAAAAGGAAAAAATGTATTATCTGAAATGAAAATATGATTATGAAACCTCATTTGAGGTGGCCAAATTCCTTGACGGGATAAAGTGCCAGAAAGAGAGAGAGAGAGTTGTGCACTGCCAACATTTGGCTGCAAAAATTTTTTGAGGAAATTTGCATGACTCTCTTGCTATTGTAACAAAAGCCGCTAATCATATTAAATCTAAGGCATTGCATACTCGTATGTTTCGACAATTATGTCAAGATAATGACGAACAATTTGAACGCTTTTGTTGCATACTCTCAACGATGAAGTGCAGGATGATGATATTTTTGTTTATATTGCACATTTAATAAATAAAATTCGGGATATGCAATTGCGATTTAAAGATTTATTAGGTTTGAACATTCCTGGCTGGGTGATAGAGCCACTTGTGGTAGATGCATGTAAAGTTGACTTATTGTTACAAAAAATGCCTTATTGAGTTACAAAACGATGTTTCGGCTCAACTATTGTTCAGAAATAAGTCATAATTTTGGATGAACAGGGATACCTAGTCGAATCTGGATTTAGTCGAGTTCTACTTTTACTCACAAAAGGTCGTAACCGTCTTGACATTATGAAGAGAAGAAGGACGCCTTCGTTTATGCTTAACAAAATTAAAACCAAATATTAAAAAACTTGCAAATTCCCTGCTCATTACCTAATATATTTTACATTTTATATTAAATAAATGAAAAAAATAATAATTTTTGCTTTATATCATGCGTATACTATATAACTAATCTGTATTTATTATTTTATGCCACGGGGGCCACAGGAGAAAATAATAATTAAAAGTGGGCTTTCGGCAAAATAAGAAACACTGGGCTACCCTACTCATCTATTCCCGCACTCCCTGCATCGGGATAATGCCATCTGGGTCGTTGCTTCGGCTGCCATCCACATATCGTGGAGAGTTTAACAGGATGTCCCTATTAGGCTCAAGATAGAGGAGGCTACCTCTCTCTATACGTCCAAAACAGCACTAACCTGATCGTCCCCGCCCGTTTCAATTTCTCCCGGTAGGTCCGTTCGCCGTCGCCCTTAGCCTGGTCTTCCGTGGACGTATCGACCACATCTTTCTTATATACTTTAAGAGTGATCGATCCGAACTCGAAGTTGATCACTCACTATGATTCTGTAAGACAAGCCCGGAATTCTTTATTGTTCAGCATGACTGCCTAGCTTAAGCCCCCTTAGCCTCCTACTTTATAATCCTCCAATCTTCTTTCCTTAGCCCATGCCACAGATTTTTTCTGTTTTACGGTTAGCTGCCCCTCAGGGGTCACGGCCAGTTTCTCTAAAATTCTGAACGCCGACCATCTCTCCCTATACCGTCGCTTCGCCGGAGGGATCTCTCTCAATCCCCCACTAATTCGGTTGGCGCATCCGCTTTTCCTCCTGGTTTCGATGCCATGGTGTCGCTTGGCCTTGCCACTGATGAGGGAGCCTCACCGTTATGGTTGGAGTTACTCGCTTCTTTTATACTTTCCGTTTTTGTAGGGTACCGGCTCTTTTATTTTTATTTTTTTGTAGGTCATTCATGTTTTCCCATGAATGTCGGAGAAATACAGGTCTACCTGCGCAGAGATCCGTATACGCAGGTATAACCCGTTTATAAAGTTCCCCACTACATGACGACTCGGAAGCGCAGGAAGACATGAAGCTTAGTTTTTCGTGGCTAGTACTTGATGGTTTTATGGCGCCAACAGTTCGCCTTTCCATACTTGGTATCATAGCCACTCAAAATTAAGTGAACAGAGGTTAACCAATCCCCAGTTCCCTGAGGAGACTTTCCTCAAAGCAAAGTTGCAGTTGGGGCGGCTTATTTAATTCACCGATCCACTATCAACCACCTAAGACCCTCCCGATAGCTGCAGCCGCTACGGTAATTATTGATTACTTAGGTGTTTGAAACCGGAACAGTTTTATCAAAACTAACGAACCTGCCTTATTCTTTCATCTTGTTTTACGTAAAAAAGGGTACTGGTAAGCCAAACCAAAAACCATAATAATGATTACGGATAAACTAGCCTTATTTGTATATTTGTGTAAATATATTTTTATTTGCCATTAAAGCTTTTATCAATATAGCATGTGAAAAACAGGACGGAAAATCGAAATAGAGTTAATCGTAACAAATTATTAATTCCATGACATTATAATGTGAGACCCTTGAAGAATGGTATACAGGAACATTTACTAGCAACATCACAACATAATTTATTATAATTAATCGTTTAGCACGTTTAACCCATTCATTTGTGGTGTACGAGAGCAACAACAACGCAATAATGACGAAAATCTAATTTCCATTGCGTGATAAGCAAATTATTCGTACTCAGTGAACATAAATATAAAAGTGGGAGTGAAAAGTAGGAGGAGATTTTTTTTTTTTTTTGGTTGTATACTAGTTCATCATCTGGTTGGGGATTTAAATCATCAACCAACCAATACAACAAACAACATCATATTTTGTACGATAAAAATTACTATAATTATCACGAAAGTTTTCATCATGAAAATGGTCTAGAATTTATGTTGGTAAATCAAATTTTAAATGCGCGGATATTAATCAAATAGCGCAAACGATTATATGTACGAGAAATGGTTTGCGCGATATTAGTGATTATAATTATCGTGTGCACAGATTTATAACATGTTCACGAATATTTCCGTTTCAGAGTCTTGCCGTACAAAATCGGCTGCGCTTGAAAAAACTTTACTTAAATTTTAAACAGGTTACACGAAAGGGGTGCGCATATATAAGAAATTGGGAAACAAGGTGGCAAAAATTATAGATGTTATCTCAGCATCACTGGAATATAAAGATAACAATGTATTGGAATAAAAATGTTTTTTTTACAGTTTTTCAATTTACCTCCCTAATGGATGTGACACAGAAATGTTACACGCACGAAAAACACACGAAAAGACGGCTGTGACACAAACAGGTACACGTATATTTTAAATAAACGTCAAGTCAATCTTATTCAGCAGATTTTTTTTGTTATCTGTAATGTACGTCATGCTGGAAAATTTGCCAAAGTGGAAATTTTTATTTTATGTATCTATCTGGATGTTTATCGGTTGATGTAAAATGTTATCAATTTGATATTCACATCATTTATTGGATTTTTATTTTATTTTGTATATTTCAATTGATGGTTTGATCGATTCCCATTGTGATTATATTACGTTGAGTATGTTGGATTACTTAATTTTCAGGTGCGGCATTATATGGAGAATTATTTTGCCATGATAATGTGCTATGTTTGTGCAATACATTTTACCATATTCGGTTCCCTCTTAGCGTCTAATCCAGAAGAAAAACGGACGCAATAAATGAGATTTAAAATTTGGAGAAACGCTTATAAGAGCTGAAACATTAGTAAATACAAAACCATGGTAAATACAAAATTTAAGCTTGCTGTATTACAAATTTACATTATAAAATGGTGATATCTTGAACAATTGTAAATTTATTATTGATAGAGTCAAATGTCGACATATATGCGAAACGAAGCCCTTTGTGGATTTTTTTTTAATACGGGATTTTGAAACTGTGATTTTGAAAACGGGATTTCGAGCACCGACTCATAATATTTCTATCGAAAAGCAATAAAAACAACAAAAATTAATTGTAATTTTAATTCGGCCATCGGATTTAAGCGAGAATCCAAGAATTTGTTTTAACAGTTCATAATTTTATTAATGTTACGATCTCGCTTATTGGTTTCATGGCCAATCAATTCAGAATAGACGAGAAATGAATTCAAGTAAATTGCTCATTTAAGGTATAGAACATTAATTTTTTTGTGAGATTAGTGACATCTAGGCGAAAGTAGTAGCATTAGTAATAGTTTTATAACAGTTTTGTTTTACTGTAACGATTATTATTATTATTTTTTTTTAATTATTTATTCAATATTACAGCTGATTCAGACATCATCTAATAATTTATGAATCGACAATAATGCAATATATATTACCAATTAAGTTGTGGACTGTATTTTGTATATAATTTTTTCAATTTTATTTTTTAATAATATGAACGATGTAAACAATAAATTAAGATTATAATTTTATGTTTTTTAAGCATTTAATTTTTATATTCAGCAAGGCAAGATATGTCTGAATACCTTTCGAACATAAAGAAAAAACTGAACTGGAAAAACAAACTCCAAAAAATAAAAATTACAAAAAAGTGTTTCTACAATTAAACAATAAAAAACACGCCAATTTAGTGCGAACATATTGTCTTCATTGTTTTGTGCACAATAGAACATTCTCACCACATTGAAATAACTATTTCAAACAATACTACTAATAAAAAATAAAGTTCAATATACATCAACACCAATCAATCATGTATGAAGCAATAGAAAATTACTTTGATTATAAATTGTTTACAGAAATTCGAAACATGTGACAAATCAAACAAAACATAGATATAAAAAAAGTAAATGAAAGTTAAACTAACCCGCCTAAAGTTTGCGTACTCTGAACAGTATTTTCTAAAATTCAATTCGTTTCTATCGGTAAAATAAAATTTTTTGCCATCGATCATTTTAATTCTGATATTGCCGTCTTAACAGTAACCACGCGCATGTGATTATTCTTTCCTCGGTGGACTTCAAATACTCTTCCCATGTTCCATGTCATTGGAGACGTATTATCCTCGTAAAGTAAAATAAGTGATCCAAGTTTAATTTCATTTGTTGGATTTAGCCATTTTCTACGATTTTGAAGTTCAGACAAATATTTTTTGGACCAAAACGCGCGATTTTGAAAATTGTTTCAATAAATATTGCATTCTCTGATAACGAGACAATTGGTTAAAATTTAAACATTGCAGAGACAGAGGTATGGCATTGATAGGTTGACCTATTAGAAAATGACCTGGAGTTAATGGTGAAAGATCTGAAGGATCATCGGACATTGGAGTAAGCGAACGCAAATTGAGACAACCTTCGACTTGTATAACTAGTCTATGAAATTCTTCCATAGTGTAAGTTGATTGACGCATTACTCGTTTGAGATGAAATTTAGCACTTTTCACCGCCGCTTTCCATAAGCCGCAAAATATAGTGATCGAGGTGGTATGGTTTTCCATTGTATTCGTTCGTTCGAACAATAACGATGTATTTCAATTTGTTGTATTTCTGCCTTGAAAAAATCTTACTACTCTCGTAGTTCTGACCGAGTACCTATAAAATTGGTTGTATTATCAGAGTATATTTGAGAATATTTTCCCCGACGCAGCCATGAACGATGCTGTGGATAAGTCACCCACGATTTCCAAATGTACCACTTCAGTAGCGAAACATATGAATACAGATATGTAAATTTTAGTTTTTTTTTTCGAGAAAACGTTAGGTAATATATAAAAAGGCCCACAAAAATTAACCCCGGTAAATTGGAATGGTCTAGAAGGAGTAACACGGTCAGTTGATAGTTGACCCGTGACTTGACTAACTGTTTGAGGTTTAGCACGAAAACATCGCACACATTTTCGAACAATATGATGGCAAATACGTCTGCTCCCGATGATCCAGTATTGAAGCCGTAGATTATACAATCTACGGATTGAGGTCTCGCATGAAGAAGTTTTATTTGTTCACCAATTACGTAATTTAGTAAAATTATGCGTTCCTGGGATTGTAATTTGATGTTTGCTATTATACGATATGTCAGCATTGTTTAAGCGACCACCAAACCGAATAATTTGGTTCACGTCCAGAAATGAACTTAGTGGTTTTAATTTACTATTTAACAGCACGGCTTTAGTCTTACGAAGATTTTGTAACTCGTTCGAATATCCCTGACGCTGCACATGTTTAATATGTAAGATTATAGCTTAATCAATTTCTTAGCATTGCAATGATTCATGCTTTCGATTTTAATTTGTCAACTTGTAATTGGTAATAAATTGTATGCATGTCGCAACTACGTAAATTAATTTTGTGAAACTTGAAAATGTATCAAATAAATCCCAATCAGTTTTGACGCACAGAAAAGTTGTTTGAGACTTCCGTAGTTCTAATGAATCGGGATTAACGTATGAACTAGGGGATACTGGCCAATTTTTTTCGGAATGATATAAAAACTCCGGACCATTCCACCACAGAGAGCTTTCTTTTAATTCGATCAAATTGTTCTAATGATCAAACTCTTCTAGTTTCCAAAATTTCTCGATGTTGGAGTTTAATTCTTTGATGTTACATAAATATACACGACTAACGTTGCTTGGAATTTCATTCATTTTGTCAACCTCTGTTTTAATATTCTTCACTCGATCTATTACGATATAACCAAATTCAGTTGATATGAACGGTGGAAAGTTCGTGATTATTTCAATTTATTCCCCTTTTATTATTTCATGATATATTTCTGCGCCAAGAAGAATATCGATTTTGTCTGGATTAAAAAATACGGATCTGCTAATTCTATAAACGAAGTAATCGAATTTAACTCAATCTTGATTGGCTTACATGGTATAAATACCCCGTAATTTTCGGAAAAACCAAAAAATCAAGATTTTTTATATAGTCGCTCACACGAGACTTAATTGTAAGATTTACCTTATGACGAATAAATGTTTTATTTTAGTCTATGCCGGTTACTGACTGAATGGGTATAAGATGTATTTCTTTTACCTAAATGCAATAATATGTTGTGTTTTAAAGCACGATGTTTCTCAGATAAAGAGTTAGTACGAAGTTGATGTTTTTTAACAAAATCGAAGTACTTTTCAGCACCCACATTGGAATCGCATATGATTACTTCCACAAAATGTACACATTATTTCATTGGACACAAAGCTGCGATTTGGTTTCGAATTAACGAAATGCTTTCTTCGCGTATCCGAAACATTAGCGGCCGTACTGACTACATTACTAACTTGTTTCATACATTCGATTATTCGAGCTCGTTTTCTTAAAATCTCGATGAATTCAGTAAATTGCAATATAATATTTTCTTGTTTGCTTTTAATGACTTGCGTATGTGAAGCAGAATCCAACTTTTCAGATAAGTGTTGAATAAGGGATAAATCCCATTGGTCAATTGGTACACCCATGTTTTTTAATGCATTAACATGTTTAAACACCGTGTCAATAAACAATTTTAGCGACTGTGCGGACCCTTCGAATGGTCTTTTAATATCGTAAATACACTTCATGTGTAATTTCTGTACCGAAACTTCATTATTAAAATGATCAAATACAGTTTGCCATGACCCATTATAGTTTTGGCTTGTCACCGGAAGGGCTTCTATATTAAATGAAAAGCTTTACCATCACGAAGACACGATATCAAATAATGAAATTTTGAAGTAAAATCGAGCTTTAGATTATTATGAATTAAATCAAAGAAAACGTCACGAAATGTCAACCATCCTAATTCTCAACCATCAAACGTCGGTAAAGTTATTTCTGGCAATTTAATAGCCTGTATGTAGTATTCCGAGCCATTCTCGTATTGTTCATCCATCATAACTTACGTTGCTTTAAATTCTAATTTAGACCTACACTCTAATTGGACTATTTCATTTAATATTTGTGATTCAAGAGCACCATAACTCGTCATGTGAGTACTATAGTGTCCTATACGCCACTTGTAAAATTCTCGGGAAATCGCATTTTTGACTTTCAGCTAAAATTTGTTCATATTCCAAATAAAATGATAACGTTTTGTTTCTTTTGGTTAAATTTTATAACATTTCTATATATTTTGCAAAAAATAAAAACTTGATTTACTTTTAAATAAATCCGGAAAATGAATTTTCCACAAAAATGTCAATAATGGATATAGGACACTACCCATATATACTGTAAACGCGCCATTTTATTTTTAACAATAATGTTAAAACCCATTGGATATAGGACAAGCAACTTAAAAATTATACAACGAAAGATTTTTATATAAAAAAAAAATATGAATAATTCACATTTTATTAATCTTAAATTTACATTTCACAGTATTTACATTACATGTAAAAAATAATTCATTTTTTATAAAAATTAAAAAAAAATAGAAAATTTCGTCTTAATAATATAATAATTCAGTCTTTAAGATTAGATTAGAAGATTAATTTTAGTGAGGTAGTTTCAAAATAATTTTATAAAATTGTTGGTCTTCCGAAGGCATGTAATCCAACATTGCAACTAAATCTTTGATTTTTTCTTTTGAAACTATACCCGGAGAATTTAACAAAGGTACATTTGGAAGAGTTGTGATTTTTTCAAAATGTTTAGCCTTGAAGCGCCGATTTCCTTTAACTATTAGAGGTATGACAAACTCATTTTCCAATTCTCCGTAGCCTACTTTGTATTTAATTACAAAAATATCCTTCCTATTGTATTTAATTTCGGTCGCCAATGTAAATTTAAGTTCTGAAAAATTGAAAGCCAAACTGGCTTTATTATAGTTGTAGAAATCGTTTGATTGCAGCTGCATAATTTTTAAGTGCACATTATTATATTGCATGGATTTTAGATGTCGAATCAATGAAATCGGGCTATAATAGACGATATGTTTTAAGTGTTTCTCTATTACACTGTGTACATTGTCAACCTCTTGGATTCTCGAATGTCCAGGAACCGAAAACCGCTGTACGATTGTCTCTATTTTTGAGTTTTCTAGTGATGCGGTTACGATTCTGTGGGATACAGGAATCCGACCATTATATTATTTTTGTAACATCGGGATTATCGGTTACAACGGCTTTGAGGATTTTAATCAGTGCGCTTGCTATGTCATTTCCTGTTCTGCCACTTTGACTTTCGTACCAAATGGCACAGTAAGTGATCTTGTTTAAATGACAATAGCCCATTAGGTTGAATAGGTTTAATTTTCTTTTATAAAAAAAGTTAGATGTATTCCTTTTTGGTAAATTGAATACATTTTCTAAGTCGTATGATATGAGGGCTACTGTTTTATCTTGCGTTGCAAGTACTTTGTCAGCATTTTTGCGTGCTTTAGCCAAATCATTAAATAATTTGTGGTTTTCAATTTCAGTTACTTGTTTCTGGGAAGGTTCAGGTAGCATGTTGAATTTACTGCAAATATCGCACACATCTTTCCTCGGAATGAAAAACGACAAATTATATTCGTTATTGAATATTTTTCTATATATGTGATATTTTGGCTCTTTGGATCCTGTGTGTTCCATGTAGAGGTTATACATTTTTTGTATTGTCAACCCTGGCTCGAGAAACTGTCTTTCTGTACCTGCTCTTGAATAATGAGAGTCCATACAAGGGAAACTCTCTATATGCTTTCGGACTTGTTGTAAAAGAACTTCATTCACCGCCTTTTTTACATGTTAACCCTTAGTTGGCGGTTTCGGTACACCAGTTTCTTTATCGAAGTTTTTTTAAAAAAAATGGTAAATTGTTCGTTGCGATATAGACAATGTGGCTAAGAAAAAATCTCGGCGTACTCGTAGTTCATGTTTGCTGTTTTGAAAAAAATATTGGAACGAGTTTTGCTTCCGGGAAGTTTCTGATGCAGTGCATTTTCGCTTTACTGGTATAACTTTCACGAATTTAGTATAAAATACTTTCTGTTCCTCATCGTTTAGTACCCAAAAATTTTCATGTATATATATTTTTTCTAGCAGCTTCCGTAAACAAAACGGTACACTCAAATGGGCAATTATAAATATCACATTTAGCAGGTTTTAGTTTTTTACCAGGCATAATTGTCCCATTGGTGATAGATACATACTGTTTACCTGATTGTCGTCTTCTTTTATTTAGTTCTCGTTTCCAATTGCCTGTGTTTTTTCGTAGTTTTCTAGAAGGTGCGTTAGTTCCTTTTACCGATCTTGGTTGAAGTAGTGCTTCTGATTTTATGTATACGGGGTTTAAAACATTTACTTCTTCTTGTTTATTTGGATCATAAGTTGGATCTTCTAAGGAGTCGTCTCCATACAGGCTAAGGTTACAGTCAGAAACAGAATTAATTCCGTTGGAATTATTTTCATCTGAATCGAATACGTCTGATAATATTCTAAAGAAAAATCAAATAAAAATAATTACAATAAATAAATAAATTGAATTATTTTATAATTTAAGTAATGAACATGTTTCCACGAATTTAAAGTTTGATTACCTTTCAACACTGGGATCCATAGATCGAACAGGCGACGAAAATTCTGTTGTATCACTATGAATTTTTATTAGTTAAATCAGTTGAGAAAACTTATATTATTTATAATTTTACTTACCACATTATTGTTTTACGAAGTGACATGTATGCCGCACGAAAAATGAAACAAGACTAAATTTTTTTCTCGAAATCATTGTTCTTTTATATTTTTGGTTAAACTGATAAATTGGATATAGTTCAGATGAAGTTTCGGTAAAATAAAATTAAAAAATGTTGGTTGTGTCCCATATCGATATTTATTGGATATGGGACATTACAGCATTAATGTTTACCTATTGTATATTGCCATATATAAATGTCCTACTTGAAAGGAATTTGGTCAGTAGGACAAATAAGAAATAAGTTGATTACAAATAAAGCTAATAATGTGGTCTATAGGCCCAAACCATAAATAATTATTACAGAAACTATAGGAGATAGGACAAAATGGATTAAAAAATCTGAAAGAACATAGTCGAAAATATAAGAATTAAAAGGTCATTTTTGAAAAAATGGTCTATAGGACACTATAGTACTCACATGAGGCTGTCATCAAAATTTTCACGTTCATTAATTACATTAGATTCGGCATCAAGACTTTCAATATTTGTCTGAACATCATCAAACTTGGAATACGTATTTCGAAGTCGATGAAGCATAGATCGTAATTCACCAATAGAAAAATCAGTATTGTTATCGAACTGATTTTTAAAATAAGTAATAACCCGACCCTTATGACCGTTTTGTTGGTTTTTTAATAACGTCAAATCCATTTTAACAAATAAGATTTCCAAAAAAAAGTCATATATATCGCTACGTGTTTTCAACTAAAATAATGTAAATCTACCACTAACTCATATAATAAATAATAATGATGTACATTGAAAATATCCGATATTATTATTAATGTGACGCACCGAATATGCAAAAAATGCAAATATTCAACACTAACCTGACGTTGAATTTAATCAAAAATAAATTTAAAATCTTCTATAGTTAGTTGATCCAACTATTTCCGCAGATCCGCGTATCGATGGTGTATCAGCGTTTAAACGGCCGATGATAAATTCTGCTGCTTGTTTTATAGATGTATTATACGACCTCGTATCGATTTACTTTATGAATACTCTAGTATTACGATGAAATGAAATGCTCCGAATCCGATCGTGTATAATTATATAAAATGTCTAATAACCAGCGATGTTATATAGGTTATGAAATTTTCGATGAAATTCACGTGTTTAATATTCTACATTCTAATATCCCGAAATCTTGAATGAATAAATCAATATCAATAATTCAATAAATTAATAAATAACGATGATAATTATTACAATTGAGATTTAATACTCAAATTCGAAGAAATTATGAATGAAACCGTGGTGTAATGTCATCCCGCTCGAAGGACCATTGAATCGATAATAATGCAATATATATTATCAATTAAGTTTTAGACTATATTTTGTTAATAGTTTTTTCAATTTTATTTATTAATAATATGAGCGATGTGAACATTTATATTCAAGCAAGGCAAAAATGTCTGAATACCTTTCGAACATAAAGAAAAACTGAACTGGAAAAACAAACTCCAAAAAATAAAAATTACAATATGGTTCGTTCGTTCCTATCTACTGTCGAAAATGCATAATTATCCCCTCCAATTTAATCAAATCTTGAAACGCAATCTAAGTACTGTCAACCAGCACAGCCTGCCGCGAATTTGACTTGGTATCTATTCAACTGTCCGATTTGGTACAGGCCCGATTCCTCTAATGGTAACACAATCTTTTTCCCTCATACAAACGCAAGCGTCTTAAAATTTGTCAAATGATCAAAATGCATAGAACGGCCGCTCTATTTACATGCAGCACTCATGAATAAGTTTAGCGAACCCTCTAATATAGCCAAATGAAACATTTCATTCGAATATAACGTGAACATTTATTTTTCCGAATAGGAATGTTAATATTCTCTCATGGCGTAAGTCTACATCAGTTAGTGTACGATTAAGGATTTCTGTTGAAAGGGGTAGCTGGTGAGCATTACTGGACAATATTAGAGTGAAATGGGACAAGTACTTTATTCATATGTTCCAGTACAGGGTAACGGACTACGATATTTGAATTTTAATCAACAATAGAAAACAAAAGATCAAATGGAAAATAGATTTTTACTATGAAATAGTTAACTTAGTGCTTCTTCTGAAAACTCCTTTATCCGAAGCAAACTTAATAGATGTGTTAAATAGCCTTAATTTGAATTGCCCTCAACATGTATTCTGTAACGTTTGCAGTGCAAACGTATTAAAGCCTAACTGCTTAACTGTGTCCGGAAACCAGAAAACTGGTTCCCTTCATTTTCCTCCACACGTGCCACCACAACCCAGACTGAATCAAGTGAACTCAGCATCCATTACGGTTCCGGAGTTGAAGATTTATTAGAAATCTACGTAAATCCACTTAGTAGAAATGTAATATCGAAATTACTAACTACCACCTTTTTCTGGTATAAGCAGAAAATCAAATCAATTCGTAAATATTTTCTTAAATAACGAAAAATTAACCAAACTCTTTAAAATTATATCTTAGAGGCTGTATTGAAGGATGGTGATATAGAAGATAATCGACCCTTATCGATTAACGTATAGTAGTGGAAAAGGTCACCCTCTAGAGTCGCAACGTTCAAATGGTTTGCGGCTTTGTCACCGTCATGCCACAGGCAACTCCAGTTACCCGGACCGTTGGGCGTCTTCCCGCCGTGAAATGTGGTTGAGTGTTGTTTCGTCAATCCGCTAATCAGTTGGGTACGAGCTCGCCAAAACCCGTATATATATTTTCTTGTGACGACCTTTTTGCCAAACAAAAAAAAACGGAACTAATGGGGTGGCCTCAACTGGCTCCCTTGTAATTAATTGGTGGCGGGGGGTCCTTCGTCAAATCCGCTGCCAATTTGGCCTTGATAAACCGTCACAAACGTTGGGACGTTGGGTCACCGATCCACAAATAAACATAAAATGGCCTCACCTGGCCACCCGTGAACAAATTGTTGGGCGTTTGTCTCGTTAACATCCGCAAACCGTTGGGCGTCGTCTCACAAAACACCGTATAAATAACTTGGCCTCAACTGGCCACCGGTAAATGATTGGTCTAAACTCAAATCAAAACTGGGCGACTTTTCGCCGATATCCTGAAATTTGGCCTAGATCGGCCGTCCAAATGGTTGCCCGTCTCACATTTGGCTTCACATTTATAACTCACTAGATAATAGCATAGTCCAATGTATATTGTCGGCTATGTTGGTGTCCTAGATTATTGGAGTTTTAAAACATCCACAAAAAAAAAATCTTCGCACCATTTCAATATGAAGAGGGTGGTTTAAACAATCCTCTAAACGGTAGCGAGACAAAATGGCGGTTTTCTTTGGTATTAAAAATAACGTACGAAACCAACTGTACACAAATATTGTTCTTACCACACTCGTGGTGTCTGAGTAAATTCACTTTATTGTTTCGAAGCACTATTCCTGAACAGCAGACAATTTTGGTATTTTGATCGCGTGAATTACCGTCATGGTGGTAATTAACCAGCAAACCAAAAACTATCGTCTGATTTATATATTTTTTATTTATATTTATCAATTCACAATAACCTTTGTACACGTGAGATTATTAAATTTTGTTAGGTATTACTTTTCTTTATTTTTATAAACAATTAAAAGATGTTTTAAAAACCAATAATTAAAAAAAAACCCACAAGTTTTTAGGAAATTAAACTGGGAATCACCCAAAACTGAAACTTATCTTCCATTATATATATCTTCCAAAAGATTCCATTATATATATCTTCCTATTCCATTATATATATCTTCCAAAAAATAATGTAAAAGTTTTTCTTTCGCATTCTATACGAAATTAACTTTACGAAAATAAGAAAATTCTCGCTCCAACAACCTAAAATGCTGCAAAAATACCCTCTCCTCTGTTCCTCCTGCCCGCTCTCGCACATGCAGTTGACGCGCGGTGCAAACAGAGAACAAACGTGACGGGCCAAAAACACGAAACAAGAAATACAGAAAAAAATATTAATCTACATTTTACCCGCTCGAACACACGCCCAAGGGCACACATCGGTTTCGCTTTAAAAATCAATACTCTTGGCTATGCTATCGTATAATTAAATTGGCACAACACAAAAACCGCTCGTTAAATTCTCATCGAATTAATCATAGTATTGCTATTCATACATAGATGGCTATACCACAACGATCAATAATAAATTACAAATTAAGAAAATGAAAAGGGGAAAGGAATTTAAATGTTATGATGATTAATGAGTTGTAACAAGATTACAATCTCAACACATGTATGACCACCTGTCGGAGTGCAAAACTCATGAGCCGACCCATCTTCCGAAGGGAGTGCTTCGGCCCCAAAACAGATAACATGGACTAAAACAAAAAAAAAACAAAAAAATGTAAATAAATAATAATTTCAAAATAAATAATTTAATAAAATAAAATAAATAATATTATAACGGTACACTTATCTATTTTTTTTATTTTATTGGTGCTACATATCATAGAGGGATCTAGCCGCCTCACTTTTAATATTCAGATTAATGTGTGATCGTTGAATCATCGCAAGGTCCTGGGGTTGCTACGGGGCATACTGCATACAGCGATGAGGCTTACAGTAGATCTCATTTTCCTTCAAGTTTAGAAACACTTTTTATGATGTTCCAATGTGGTCACCCGTACCATCTTCAGTCAGAATAACTGCACTACCTTTGTTTATTGTCTGCGGTATCTAAACCTTTAGCCGAAAATAGCAGCAATCATACACCGAAGTCAAATCATAGAATAGATTATGATTGGGTTACGGTTTCGTGACACAAATTCCCTAAGAATATTATATCCAGTATAAAAAATGTATGAATATTTACCCAACGTCAAACATGACGTACTCACAATCTTTAAGCTTCCCCATCAATTAATCTCATTATAATTATGTATACGAATTTCTTAAATCTAGATTAACATAATTTTTGACGTTTTCGTTCTGTGTAAAAGAAAAGTCGGGAAAATTATTCGTATATGATAATGATTCTGTCAATCTGTTTAACATAATATCCTTGCGGGTAATATAATGTAAATGTCGTAAAGATAATTTGAGATAGATTAATGTGAATTGTTTGTAATGTATACACGAGTATATAGCGGGCATAGGGATGCGGGAAAAATTCAGGTCGGTGCAATAAAATATTTATGATTTACCGCATATCATCACCATTCCGGAAGATTCCTTTCAAAAGTGTTAAATTGTTTTGGAATTTTTGTATATACGTCCTAAGATGCTGCATGAATATTAAAAACCATTTTTCATATAAAAAATTTTTCGATTCGTTTCCAATTTTGAATTTTCCAATTTTCATAAATATTGTTATTACACAACATAAATCAATTCTTATATTCGTTCTTGAAATGCATTCGTGGAACTTCTAAACAAAATTTATAAAAGTTTTCCTTCTGTTTGTTGAAAAACAACATCCAAAGTTATTTTGCCTCCCTCAAATGTGTTTGTATGTATGTCTGTTTGTTGTATTCGTACATATACATTTTAAAAATCAGGCCAATTTTTAAAAACAACTTTTCGTTTTGTGACAATTTTATTTCGTATTTCTGCAAATAAAACGAAACAAAATAAGATTTATGTCTTACATATCGCGCGCGCACACTAACACCAGGTGCATAAGAAAGGTATACAATTTATTTGCGAAACACAATAATTCGACAATCAATTTTCGATATCTTGATTTACTGTGTACATTCGAACAGGAAATACACGAAAATCGAAATTATTAAAGTTCTGAGTTGTCGAAAGCTTATACCAGGCACAACAACAGCGATAACAATGCTTAAGTAAATAATCTTGAAAAGTTTTTTTTTATAAAATTATGTATCTCGGCAAAACAAAATCTGTGTTTTTGTTGTAATTTTCATTATCAATTTTCCAAAAACTTCCTCCTTTGAATATATGTACGTGTGCGTATATGTATATGTAACAAACATTATACAATACACAATTAAGTTCTCGATTGTGTACTTGAGATGAGTATTTTTCTTTTCAAGTTGTCGATCTTGTTGTTGTGGAGTATTCTGATGAAAAAGGTAAAACGTTCCAAAAAGAAAAAAGTTTTAATTTTCAATTAGGAGGAAAACATATTTTTTGACATTATAATTCTATTGAAGAAAGCTTATGTTGTATAACTAAGTACCAAAAACTTGATGAACGTTTTCGGTATTCGGATTACATTACGTCAAGGAAGTTTTTATATTTTCGTGATATATAATTGGTACCGGATATTCAGTTTAAAGATTAGTGATTTTTAAAGAAATTTTTAATAAAACTATGTTACAAAAGCTAGAATGGACTTGATATGTGTAGGGTATCCGCCTGTGTAGCAACACATTCCAAAGTTCAAAAAACCAATCGAAAGAATGTGAAATTCCGAAATCGAAAAATGTCCAACTAAAAATTGGGATTCTTGCTTCGAAATTTATAAAATGAGAGTCTTATTTTCTCGAAACGATTCACCCTTCATCCCAAGGATTCGCAATCTCGGAATAATTTTCAGATATTTACAAAATACTTACGCTACTGGAATGCGTTCCATTTTCACATTTATTTATTAATTCACTTAATAGACCATTTTCAATTATGCCACTATTCTCACTTTACACCACTTATTATTTTCCAATTATTATTTTTAATTTTTCGCGTACCGAATCTCCCAAATGTCTTACCAAGACGAACTTATTGCGTTCGGTGCACTCGTATTTATATACCGATCGAATATTCTAGACACGCCTCTCTCACTTCATGCACAGTGGCCTGTCTTATTGCATGAGTGAGAGCAAATGTATTACGAAACCCTAAAAGTTCTTCGATAAATGCGGGAAATAGAGCAGATACATCGTTTTCGAATTCTTTGCGAAATTATGTTTCGAAGTTAAATCCCTGAAGTTTAAAATTTGCACAGTTTTTGGGGCAATAGGGAGGTGAGCCCTGCGTGGTCTCTTATTACAGTAAACGATAAACCTTCAACGAAAGCCCGAAACTTTTTAATTGCAAAGATGGTCACAAGACACTTCCATTCTATCACTTTGTATAGTTGCGTTGAGCCGCGTACAGCTTCTGTGACATGAACGCAAACTCAAGGTTCGTGATGGTGTGGTTGGTGTTGTCGGTAATCAAATGTTGTATGGTAATCAAATCGTCTACCTTCCTAATGCGCGGAGAAAGTAGAATACACAACAATAAATCGCCGGTTCTGGAAACTGGAAACTTTGCAATGGTCCAAATCTTTTCA
The DNA here is from genome assembly GCA_947310385.1 of Nephrotoma appendiculata. Taxonomy (NCBI): domain Eukaryota; kingdom Metazoa; phylum Arthropoda; class Insecta; order Diptera; family Tipulidae; genus Nephrotoma; species Nephrotoma appendiculata. Next base: position 66,088,654 of record OX371224.1, read on the forward strand.
GGACTAGGACTGACCATACAATCAAATATTCAATTTCTTTCAGTAGTAAGTGAGTTTTTTTTACATTAGTGGTCAAACTTTCCTTGGTTATTCGAGCTGCCATCTCAGATAACAAGAACAGGACAAATAATCAAGATAGACTAATACTTGTTTATATAAGGGGCTGGGAATTACATTGCATAAGGTTTGGGCGCATTCCAGAGCCCAAACGTCATAACCAGAAAGTGGTACAAAGCACGTGCCGGCACCGCGAACTCCTTTAAGCCTAAACTCGACAAAACTGATGCTGTATCAGATAGCAGAAATGTCCAGCAGAAAAAATGTGTTTTTGCTATTCACCCCTAGAGGCATCACTATCACAAAAATGAAATTTTTTCTGTTGATATTTTTGAATCCAGTAGAAAATTTTTTGTAATTTTTTAAGCAAAATCAAAGAATTTATGAAAAGAAGAAATAAATTATGTTTAAACGTTTTGAAACGAAGAAAGTTAATTTTCCTTAAAAACACTGATTTACATATGTGTAGTATAAGGACTCCCAAAATATTCTAAAATTACCATATTCATCATAATGCAAATACAGAGCAACATGAAATAGCCTCATACATTTCTGAAGTCATTTTAGTGTGAAATGTTTTCAGTTTTTTAAATGACTTTAAAAATATATGAAAGGTTACTGACGCCAGATACGAATTTTATGTTGCTCAAGTATATAGCTTATGATCTCAGCTACTATAAAAATATATACCCAGGTAATTACAGGGGGGTTTTTCTATCAGGTTTTTAAAAAACTGAAAACATTTCACATTTAAATGCTTCAGAAATGTATGGACTGCTTTCAACATAAGCGATTTATTTTATGTTGCGCTGTATTTGCATTATGATGATTATGGTAATTTTAGTATGTTTTGAGGGTCTTTTCCTTCTTTTCATAAATTCTTTGATTTTCTATAAAACTTTCAAATTCAAAAAATATCACAGAAAAAATTCATTTTTGTTGTAGTGATGCCTCTTGCGCAGGAAAAACACATTTTTTCTGCTGGGAATTTCTGCTATCTTATATAGCATTATAAACTGGGCACGATCCAAACGACTTAACAAACCTTCAATCAACGGAAGAGAATATGCATCTTTCCGAGTAACTTCGTTTAATTTTATTTCGTCCAATCCAACCTAGTTTTGCTCTTCGCTTTCTTCACTCTTACCATAGGAGGACACCAAAGGCTTTCCTTAATTTCCTCGAGCTCTACTATCCGGTCAGCCTCCAAATAAATATCATTTTGAACGGCAGGAGATGCCAAATAATAACGCTGTGTCACGTGTGGAGCCTCTCATACGTCAATATAATGACTAGTAAATAGACCTAATTTTTCGAAACTGGAGAATTGTTCAACCACAGTTGTAAGTTCTTGTTTCTGGACCTCACTACGCTGATTTCTTCGGTTCTACATCAGCTTTACATATGGTGTGAAAGACAAATAAGTTCTTCAATTATTACGGGTCCCAAATCAAAAGTCCTCTAGAAATCGCACTCCAAATACAGACCTTGCTGTAAGCCAAGAACTATAAAAATCTGCATTTCATGTAATTCCCTGGTAAAAATCTGGTGGATGGTTGTACCCTATTACAAGTGAACCGCTCCATGCATAAATACGTTTTGTTTTTTAATAAATGTTTCCGATTTTTTACATAAGGCACTTATGTTAACTCTTTTCTGAAGGTCGTAAGGTACAATTCATAAAATGAATTACAAAATCTTTTACGGGTTCGGCATGATGGGATGGGAAGTCCATTCTGTATCGGTTCCATATGTACAGGCTGGGCTTGTAACCCCCTTCATCCTCTTGGTCGGACATCCACAGGGTCGGAGTGGGGAGTCCAGTGAATGTGTCGTCCATTCGGGGGCGACCGCAAAATCCACCAGTCTTTTCGTGGCACTTCGGCGGTTTCAAGCTGTCGAAGTGTGAATTGTGGGAGATTCGTTGGAGGTCTCTTCGGGTGAAGAGAGGCTTGGTCTATTGGGGAGACGTCCCTACGCTACATCGCTGCTTTGTTGCAGCTGGGCATCGGTATTTTGGGGTCGATGGGTCATTCGCAGGAGCGGGGGGTCTCTTCAGCACACTGGGTACTTATCACTTGGAGAGATCCGGTCGTCGTCGGATGGGCACACCTGGCAAGCCATCCATGCCAATCTTTAGATGAAAATTCCCTTTTGCATCCTGCCCCTATCGGGATTCGAACCCAGTACCTCCCGATCCAAACGCCAAAGCTTTAACCACTGTGCCATTTGGTCGGTTAAATTAAATTTTTCATAAAATTATCTCTGTTTGTACGTGCAGAATGTAGAATGATGATGTGTTTGAGTTGATTCTCGTTACGGAGTCTGTTCCCACGAGTCAGTCATATGGAATGCGTGCAATAACAGGATTGTTATGGAACAAAATTGGAGACCAGGGGATAACACATCTTGCTTATTAGGTATTATGATGACATTATGTAAATTACATACTAAGTGGTTATAAATTATTTAGAGGATTCCGGGTTTACTTTCGAAACGTGGATGATGACGCCACATCGGAAAACCACTGACGGGGCTCAGGGGAGTCAAGAAACTGGTGGAGAGAACTTGAAAAGCCTTGGAATTGGGGTTACTGTGGAGGTTTGCGAATTTTTATTTGCAAACTCATGGATCATGGATGTTGCATGATCCACGCAAGAGATTAGCCTCATAATTAAGCTTTTTCTACAAATTATTAGATCCCAGTGGGTTTTGAACCGAAATTGGCCCACCGAAATTGGTGTGTGGTATCGTGCATATACTGATCGGAATGAAACTTCACATTTAAGCCTATTTACAAATTGCAAGATCTCAGTAATATTTGGTGCCGAAATCGGTCCATCGGAAGTGGCTGCTCCCATAGGAGCTTTCTAAACAAAAAATTAAAAAAAAACAAAAAAATTGTAAATTGAGTTTCAAACAAAAATTGTTTTTAGATTATTTTTCCAAATTGTGCCGGAAGTGACCAGTTTTGATCAAAAAAGTTTATTTTATCAAAATTCGGGATAACTACAATCATGTCTGTAAAGTTAGCCCAGAAAGTCATCCCAGCAAAAATAAAAGTTTGCATCAGGCAACACTTAAGTTATATACATATTAGTTAAAATGAAAAGATTTTTTCATTACCTTTTGAGTAGGTTTGCATCCCCCATAAGAAATTTTGATTTCACACAGTAAGATTTAAAATTACGTCCGAATAATTTAAACTACTAGATTGCCAATTAAAAAAAACTTTTCATATTCATTATTTCACTGAACGCGAATTGACTCCCAGCCCAGGATTTTAATAAAATTATTTAAATTGATATTATAGTTTAGCCCAAGAAATATTAAAACCTCATAATAAAACATATTGCATGTGAAGAAAAAAATATATTCAGAGCCCTGATATATTTGAACGAAAAATTTTCAAATAGTTACATTACATAGTGAGATTATAGTATCAGTCACAACGGTAGGATTATCTTGAAATTTATACGGTTGGTAACAGACATAATGACAAGTGGTTATAATTAGATTTGATAATGACCGAGTATACTGACGAGTCATATTACTATTAGATTTGGTTCCCAGAATTCTTTATTTCTAGGAGCTATTGAAGCAAATCCCCTGTCAAATGTATTGGCCCATTCAAATACGAGCCTGTAGCTCCAATCACAACGGTAGGATTTTATAAACATTTTCATTATTTACCTTTATATATTTTAATTATTGTGCTCGCATTAACATGCTGATGAAATTGGATGTATGTGCAATTGAAATAATTCAAGTCTAGTATAATATCATAAGTGTAGAATCGTAAAGCATTTCAATCCTATCATAAACACATTATGGACATTCGCCTGGCTAATGACTGGGTGTGTTTCAGAGGCCCTAACCTGAAGAACGGATTTTGAATGTTATATTGAGTCAATGAGAAGCCGTACATATAATTGCAATGGGCGCTTTCAGTGCACCCAACAGTTGGGAACATGTTGAGTAAAATCGCAGCTAACGCTATGAAAATGTTTAGCACTATGAAATTTTTAAATCCAATTTTGCGATGATTTTACTAATCATGATAGGAGACCTGAAAGCGCCCAATGACTCTGAATTGCATATAGAGTTTTTTCGCTAGTTCCCACTTCATTGCCTGATTCAAGTAGGCACATAACTTATGAAACTGTTCAACTTAAAAAAATTTGGTTTTAATTTTATCATTAGTAGCAAATTGGTTTATGTTATTTGTCTATTGCGATCGACGGATGAATTTTGTTGAAGCGTAATTTCATAACAATTCCGACAGTAAAATTCAAATGGTTCCAGGCATTTTTGGGAGTTCCACTCCTAAAATGTCAAGCTGGTTCAAATTTAGTGGACTATATTTTATAACATTTATCACCGATGTTATATTCTAGGTAATACATTTTGTTTGTGCCTCAATACTAAAAGTATTGTCATTTTTAAATATAAATTCAGACACATACGTGATATTCGACGAACAGTTCACTTTTGCTCCGTATAATTTTTATAAGATATATTAAAGCGCTTTTCGTATGCTTTTTTCATATTACCCACTTTGAGAGAATTAAAATGTTCAAAGTATTCACTTGTTATTGAGAAACCGGCCGTATTTTCTAAATTAGCAAAACATTGAATTAGTGAATCAAAAGCGCACGCGTGAATGTAACTCTCTTCGGTGATTAATCCGTGGCGCAAACAAACTTAGTTCGTTTTGTATTTTTCGAAAATTTACCAATGTCATAAGGGTTGCTGCTCGTGGTCAAACATTTGATTATGCGGGTGATTTTTTATCTTCTTCATTAATATTATTAAGACGCTTCAGTGTTGCTATATTAAAATTCGAACGGGATGCCTTAGCAGGTTGTCCTCTCCAATTTTCACCTTTATCCATTACATTTACCAAACTTTTCTCCAAAAAATTGACATTACTATTACTTTTTCCAACTATTTCCAAATCTGGTTTAGTAAATCGTTTTGGAATACATTACATTTTTACATATTTGTCTTTCAGTGGAACTTTCCCAATAGTTAAACTTCGTTCAGTTCGTTTCTTTATTGTAGCAAACTAGCTCTCAATATTGCTGTGAGCCTTCTCGTGAAAAATATTGGGCCAGAGTGGTAAATATGTTTTATATTTTTTTTTTGAAACATTTCTAAGAATTGAAGGTAGATTTACATATGCGACGTGGGACGTGTGACAAGTTGAAAATAACAATGTGGCAAAACAATCAAAAATTTGTTTGCATGTTTCTAAATTTTTATGTGTGTGTGACCGTTACGGAAAAGATAAAATTTGTTCATGTGTCGGCGTGTAGCGTGTGCCGTGTGACGAATGTCAAAATAGTCATTTATGATTGGCTATAGACACCCGTCACACGTCACACGTCGCATATGTAAATCCACCTTGAGGGTTGTAATACAAATTATTCTGGAAGGTTTTTTTTTTGAACAACTTTCGAAAATAATAGAATCTGAAATTATTTTAAAGTCGTTGTAGAATTTATTTTGTACTACTTACTTATACTTTCATTCAATATTCTTGATTAAGATGTGTAGTCTTCTTGTTCTATCAGTTTAGACAAATCGGTATTTCGTGAAATTTCCAGTTTTATGGTTGCACTTTGTTGTACGATTATAGTTAAACTATCTGTATAAAATTTGGTTTTAGATATTTATTTTTCAAAACAACCGTCAAATTACGCCAAATATCTTGCATTAAATTATAGACCGCCAATAAATAGATAGAGGCCACGATTTCTTTTATAATCCGGTTATTTTTTGAAGTTTTCGAGAAATATTTCTTAATATCGGATATCATATTGTGCATTAAATGTGATACACAAAGTTGCAGTTTTATCAAATCAGATTTGTTGGTTTGCGTTGCTATAAGCTTGTGTAAAATTTAAATATTTCACAATATCCGTTTTATTAAACGCATCTAAAACTGCGTTTATACTAGCAAAATTAAAATCAGCCACCTTCGAATATTGGCCAAAATTTAAATTTTCTTTTCGTTGATAAATAACTCTATTAATTTTGAAATACAACCGTCATTTAAATCTATCGACGATCTTGTCGATCCTGATAAAGCACTCAACTATCCAGTTACTAGAATGGAATACACTGGATTTACTGGGATTGACACCACATCACTCGCGATTAAAAATTAATTAATCAAAATGAAAATCATCCAAATTTGAAACATATATATGTATGTTATCAGGAAAGCGTCGCATTCCTCTGCAGTACATCTTCGGTGTACATATGGTTCGGTGAGCCCACAGTGTAGAAGCGTTAATTTTCATGAGTCGCTACATCTTCAGTCGCCTGTAGGTTCATTATGAGCTAACGGATCAACTGAGTTCCACACAGCTTCTTCATATGAAAAAACACAACTGTCAGACATTTACACATATGCAACAACAGCAATATCGTTTTTGCCATTACATTATTATACTTCCCACCTATCTCACGAAAAGTACCGCCACTTGCGCCAAATATGCCAACGACAAGCACCAAATATCGTCAGGCCATGACAGGAGAATGGAACAGCGCAAGATAACGAGAAATTACAGTTATTTTTTGAGGGCAACAGCAAATCACACAATGACGAAATGAAAAGATCAAAATGTCACTTAGTATATAATTTTTCGAAAATTCGAGTATATTATAACGTTGACTGAACTCGCTAATAGCCGGCACGCCAGTGTTCGGGCAGGTCTGTGTGGTACGCTAGTTTCGTTATATAAAATTAGATTTATATTGTTCTAAACAAAACCTATTTATCGTTTTTTATTTTAACTAACTTTTTTAAGTCATGGTTCCTAGAAACCGCTAGTTCCGGAAACCAAACCTAGTAGTAACCACTTAAAATTACAATTTAGATAAACATATAATTGTGTTTTACCGGCAACAAACTGTTCAATGTTAATTTCATTAATCATTATGTTGGATGAACAACATTTTTCAAACTACGGGTACCTCCACATCGTCTCTCGTATTTTTGGTACGGTTGAAAATATATACGGGCAAAATTTCATTAATATGATTACATTTTCCTTAAATCGTAAAATTTCACATTCGATTACATCGTTAATCGCAAATTTTAATCGTTTACTAGATAAATCCTTTTTCCATAAACTTTAAAGTGGTTTGCAGACAAATTTTCAATAAAACCATAAGGGTTGACTACATGGCTAGCAAAATACAGAAATATATATGTATAGTAACATCATAATTTTCTATTTTTCTGCTTTCCTTGTGATGTTGACCTGCTCCAACCGATATATAAAAAAGCAAAGTATTTTTTAACAAAAAATTTAATTAAAAAAAAAAATCCAACCAATTTTATTTATTTTTTTTTGCTCTTTCGTTATTATGTTTTAATGGAAAACTGGAAAATCAAATATCAAAGATATTTTTCATATTATACATAACATTCATACGTACACATAAATAAAACATACAGACACAAAAAAAATAAGAAAAATTCCTTAAACAGTGGGTGGTACCATCTTATATGAAGAATTGTTTATTAAATCAAAAGATTTTTGCTTCGTTTTAATATAAAAAACATGTCTATCTGTGTTATTCATATGAATTTGTGAACGGCGGGAATACAAAACTCAAAATATAACTGTGTGCCCCCCAAACAGAGCGATATATTGATTCAGACGCACTAAGGGTTACAAGTTGAAATCAAATTAAACATTCTTATATCGTCGTGGTTGTTATTGTTGGCAAACTACCTCGTAACTCGTACAACGTCCCTATATCATTATGATAGTATCTCTGAACCCCGCATACCACCATATCGTCTTTTTGTTGTTATAATGGTTGTTTTACAAAGAACCATGTAAGAAGGAAAAACTATTGAACCGGCAAATTATTTTCTTTTGCTCTTTTTTTATTTTGATTAGCCGAAAACGTTTTCCGTCGTTTTATTATTTTTTTTAAATGAGGGAAATTCGAGAAAAATCTGCACTTTTAATGCAGAAAAATATAAAACAGAATATAAAATTAGGTGCGCCTTTAGGGATATACCTTTATAAATTTATTATGATCTCTATTTCTTCTTCGATTTTATCTTGTTATACTATTTTCCACTTCCACTTGAATTTTCCTCTACATTTTCTAATCAGGAAAATTATTTAATTTTTATTGTGATAAAAATCGGAAATAGTTTCCCTGCTCTCGAAAGATGTCTGTTTAATATTGTTGCCATTACTACAAAATAAGATTAAGTATACAGTATATGATATATGCCTTGGGTGGGGGGTATGCCCTTCTATAATTTAATTTTGAAAAAACAGACGTTATTAGACACAGGAGAAGTTTTTCTTATCCATTTACGTGCGTAGGTATCAATGGAAAATATGTCGATTAGAAAAGTTTTATGGTTAGATGAGTACATACACGGCAATGAAGATATTGGATTGTTTAGAATTGTTACCGCACAAAATTGTTTGTCATAATATGCAAAGAAAATATTTGGCACATGATTGAAAGGTGCTTTACTTGATTACATATCAATAATGATTTTACTGGGACTAGATTAGACGCGTGTCATAATATTTTCTGGTAAGGGATATTCAATATTTATTTATTTACCTACAATCCAATTTTGTGTTCATGCATAATTTAATCGTAATCTGGGGGAAGCATATTATGTTGGAGTGAAGACCGAGCAATAGACTACATCGAGGATGAAATAATACTGAAAATGTGCTTTCAATTTTGATTTAATCTTTAGGAGGATAATAAATTATCAACGTCTATACCGAGTCCAAGAAATATATTTCATAATAATAAAAGGAAATAATGATATGGTATCTGTAGGTAAATTAAATATCACCCAGGTTGATAGCAAAGGATAATTGGTAAGTGAAACAAATTTTGCTTTATCGTATTTTAAATCTTTTGGTTGGGTTGAGCATGCTAAGCACTTATCGAATTTGAATCGATCAATTATTTTTGTGGGTTTATTTTGGATCAAGGATCAAATGGAAGGAAACTCATCTGTGACGCTTTATTTTAAATGTTTTAACTGAAACTGTAGGTGGATATATAATTCTTCATCGTTCTTTTTCTCTAGCAGGTCATTAGAATCAGATTCATCGATTAAATAAAGTTCTTCCATAGCCTTTCGTAATTCATCTCGACTTGGTAGAAGTGCTTCGCATTCCGTTGCCGATAAGGTGAAATATTTTTTATCCTGTTTCAGAGAATCTTTCCATGTAATACAGTCATGTCGAGCTAGTTTTTTTTTAGACCGGCAGTATAAACTAATGCAGCACTCAAGATTTGGGTTGAACATTGTGATTTACAAGAACCCACTAATTGATCGTTGGTATCAATTAGTGGGTTCATGTAAATCGCGATGATGTCCTAAATGTGTCCTAAACTAGCAACAACACTAAATTTGCAACCTAAATAAAAAACAATAAAAATTATTAGATACTACAAAAAGCAAAAAAAAATGAAATGTATACTTAAAGGCTGATATTTAAAGGCTCTAAAAAGTAGATAATAAAAGGCTTTGAAAAGTAGAAAATAAAATTTTTCTACCTTACCTATCAACGTATATTTATAACAAGTAGAAATTTAAAATTAATATGACTAAAAATATAAGCGTGGGGCGCTCCTTTACGGCATTAGTAATTTAAGAATACTAGACACATGAAGTAAAGTCTTAGTAAAATCTTTTGGTAACACTAACGGAACAGTCTATTCTGATGTATCCTAAGAATAGATTTTTTGCTGGAGCATTTCAGTATTAACGTAAAAATGATATATTGAGAGATAGTATATACATTCAGAAGGAGCGCCCCACGCTTATATTTTTAGTCATATTAATTTTAAATTTCTACTTGTTATAAATATACGTTGATAGGTAAGGTAGAAAAATTTTATTTTCTACTTTTCAAAGCCTTTTATTATCTACTTTTTAGAGCCTTTAAGTATCAGCGTGGTTTTTTAAAAAGTTTTTTTTTTAAATATATTTTATTTTCTACTTTTTAGTCATCGAAATTTGCAATCAATTTTTCGACCATGTTAACATTTGTCAGGAAGTTGCAAAAAGATAGATGGTATATCTATCTTTGGACCTTACCTTTTAGAGTGCGATCCGAGAGCACTATGTCATATGACTGTTTTTTATTATAGCCAACTTTTATAAGTCTTTGACAATATGTGTTATTTTATCACACCATTTCTGGCAATGCCTCATTATTACATGGCTTCTTTCCTGCCAATTTTTGACAAAGGCTTTGAAAAAATAAAGGTGATTTTTTAAAAAGTTTTTATAAATATACCTTGATAGGAGTAAGAAAGAAATTTTTTTTTAATATCCAAAAATGTTAGAATCTTATATTGTCATCGTAGTTAGGCGTGCATGCAAAATTTCAGCTCAATTGGACTACCGCAAGTGGTTGAAAAATTGATTATAAAATTTGACGATACAAACAGACACACAGAGTGAGCTAATATAAGCGTGGTAATAAAAATGACAAGTTTCCTCGTCATTGTTATAGAAATGATTAATACGTTTAAAAAATTTTCAAATATCGAGAACAATCGGACATGATAGCGACCCGGTTAGGTGCTACATATATGAAACAACTGTTTTAAACTATACCAAATCTCCAGAAAAAACAGCCTTGCCGGGGATTAGGACAAACCATTTTTTATAGCGCCGAAATCACTTTCCTTCTCATTATTTCCAAGTATTTTTGTTTGCCTAGATCCTGATCCTCAAGTTGTGTACAGTAGGCAATTATATACAATTTTCTTAATGGCGTAATTAAGAACCTGTTAGTGGTATTATTTCAAGCAGCACAAGTCAGGTTTTGTTTAAAGTCACGTGGCCGCTCCGCTTCTCTATATTTTTCAAACAACTTAAGAAAGTTTTGTTTGCCTGGAGCTTTATGGTTAACTTGGGTATTGGCGAAGTGGAAGTTTTTAAACATTTATCTACATATGCAAAACGTTTGACCATACGTAGCTATATTGCAAGACAAGTTTCCAGAACCAAAACAGTTATATAAACTTTGCAATTTATTGTTTATGTGTGATTAACTTTATTCTAGTATTAATTTATACATAATTATTTATCAATTTGTCACTAATATTAATTGACGAATATTATTGATTTTGTTATGTTGAACATTATTTTGTGGCCGTTAAATACCAAGCGTTTTGCCAGTCGTTCTGTTTGATAGTACCAAAAAGTAACTGAAATCAGCCAGTACCAATTTTTGTGTACCAAATTTTTTTTTATCCTTTTGTTGTTTTGTTGTGCAGTAGCCAAGGATTCATTAGACCGGCATCAGTCTATCAATATTAACATTACTATTCTTGCCATTTATTTCAAGAATGTAATGCTTTCGAAAACTAAAAATGACTTTCTAAGGTCCTTCATACAGAGGTGTTATGTCAGTTCATACTTTATCAATGCAAACAAATATATCCTCGCAATTTTCTAAACGCTTGGTAGCAAATATAGACTGTTTATTTGGATTTCGAGTGTCCACTGTAAGCCTTTCAACATAGTTATGTGAATCGAAACTATCCTTAGAGCTACTCTCTAAAAATTCACCTGGTAGTCTAAGGGCTTGTCCGTAGACTAGTTCGACTGGAGAGCATTTTAAATCATACTTTATTATTGTTGCTCGAATTACCAGCAATACGATGGACAGCTGAGATCTGTGTTCCACTTAATTGTGCTTCCTCGAGCTTTGAGCCAGACTTTAAGTTGACGGTGAAGTCTTTCGTCCATACCATTTGCCTGCGGGTGGTAGGCTGTGGTACTAATTAAATGCGCACCAAGTAAACGAGTAAGCTCAACAAAGAGTTTAGACTCAAACGGACTGCCTCAATCAGTAGTGTTTTTCAGTCTGGAAACATATTGCTCGATAAATTTATTGGCAATAGTGGAAGGGGTACTATCTTGAGTGGGGTACGCCTCAGACCAACAAGTAAAACAATCGATGATTATGTGAATATTCACATAACCTTCGGATGGTGGTAATGGTCCACCACCAGTACAAGATTTAACCCAGTGTGTAATGTCGATGTTCATATTCGGCCAAAAATATCTACTGCAAATTAATTTTCGTGATGCTCGCATACTGAGATAAGATACACCGTGAACGGCTTATTGATGCCTTTTGAAGAGGTCGATTCCTTCCTGTTGAAGTCTCGCAGAAAATGTTTAGATCAGGGAGGATGGTGAGTTCCAACTTACATTTGGAATTCGTGGGACGTGGTGAAGTATGTAATAATTGCTGTAACTCATCGTCAGACTGTTGTTTCTGAGGTAGTTCTTTCAGATCTAGATTAATATTGTCTAGTATTGAGACGTGATCGTTATTCCGTGACAATGTGTCAGCGACCACGTTTTTCTTGCCTTGGACATGTATGTCCGACGTAAACTGAGCGATTCAGTCGAAATGTTGAGTCTGTCGCGGACTCTTCTCGCTCAGGGAGCCCAATGCTTTAATTACGGGTTTATGATCTGTATAGACAGTAACCTGCTGACCTTCCAGGAAATAGCGAAAATGTTTTATGGCTAATTAAATAGCAAGTAGCTATCTCTGTCAAAAGCAGAATATTTTACTTCTGTTTGCGATAATTTGCGTGAGAAAAATCCCAACTATTTTGATTCCATTGCTGCAGGACTGCTCTGACAGCACGTCCGGATGCATCACAAGAGATGCTATAGCATGTATCGTTATCGGGGTGGGCTTACAGTGTTACATTAGCAAGTGCTCGTTTAATTTTGGTGAATGTCTTGTTGCACTCGTCGGTTCAAGCATAATGTTTCGCATTTTTTGGCTTTTAATGTTACAGAATGAGTATAAATTGCAGACAGCAATTTGGCTAGTTCTTGAATGAACCTATGGTAGTAATTAATTACTCCTACGAATCGCTGAATTTGTTGAATTAAAGTTGGCAGGGGAATGTATGGCTTTAACTTGCTGTTTTGAGAGTGTTATATGGTCTGGAGTAATTTGGTAGCTGTGGAACTCGCGAGCACGGACACCGGAAATATATTTTGAGATTTGGATATTCACTCCATAATCGACGAGTCGCTCAAACAATGCTCAAACAATTTTTTGAGTTGAATTCTATGTTCCTCCTCATTTTGGCTACTAATTATTTGTCGATATAGACGAACAGGAAATGTAGACCTTTAGTCACTTCATTCATGAAGCGTTGAAACTGAAAGGTGTGCGCCGCATTTCGCAGATCAAAGGGCATCCTACTCGATCAACCCAAACGGGGTGGTTATTGCAGGCACGTCTTCGGTCGCAATAGGGATTAGGTGAAAAACCCTGACTAAATCAATTTTTGAGAATTTACGAAAATTATGCAATGTTGCCGCACTTACTATCAGATTTAATCGTTTTTTTGAGCTTCATTTGTAGATTCCACTTTGTTGGTGCGAAATGAGCAAGTTTTATAGCACTTTCGTGCTTTTTACGCTATTTGCCGTAGGCACTTGGCGAAACATACTTATACTTAATAAAAACAATTTTTATTAATCACTTGTTTTTTGTTTCGCAGTTATTTTGAATAATTTTCAAAAAGTTTAAAAAATCACTCGATCGATTTCGACTTGTTAGGTCATCATCAGGAGTATCTACTGATTTGTATTAGTAAAAATTTTGTTATATAGCAGAAAAAAGCAAAATATAAATAAAAGAAGGAGGGACAGAAAATAAGCAATAAAAATTAATCTACGGATCGCGCAGGTAGGCGATGAGTCATAGGTTGAGTAACAAAATTCAAGGTATATTATTGCGTACGTGAGAATAGAAAAGGGCGGGATCTGTAATTGGTGAGAACCGGATTTCTCTCTGTTCGTTAAGGATATTTTGGTTAAGATATATTGATTACCTTGATTACCCTTATGTCATGATTTTTAAGAAATATTCCACCAGCATATCAGTTAGATGCTTTAAAACACCAACTCTCGCACTGCAAAGCTACTAATCAGATGTCGCAGAATCTTACGAAATTAGAAAATCAATATATCTTAACCAAAATATCCGTAACGAACAGAGAGAAATCCGGTTCTCACCAATTACAGATCCCGCCCTTTTCTATTCTCACGTACGCAATAATATACCTTGAATTTTGTTACTCAACCTATGACTCATCGCCTACCTGCGCGATTCGTAGATTAATTTTTATTGCTTATTTTCTGTCCCTCCTTCTTTTATTTATATTTTGCTTTTTTCTGCTATATAACAAAATTTTTACTAATACAAATCAGTAGATACTCCTGATGATGACCTAACAAGTCGAAATCGATCGAGTGATTTTTTAAACTTTTTGAAAATTATTCAAAATAACTGCGAAACAAAAAACAAGTGATTAATAAAAAATGTGTTTATTAAGCACTTTCGTGCATTACTTCCGAATTTGTGGTGATAATAGCAGAACCTATTGTTGTTATTACGTCGCCTGCTGCCACATCTTGGTCTTCTATATGGGCTTTTTGATGGACAATTTGAAGATGGTGTTCAACTGCCATTCAAATTTAATTTTGCCGACTTCGACTCGATTCTATAAAGTCGTTCACTAAATTTTTTCATTGCAGCACTTGATTGTTGGGTGGGAGCTATCGTCGACACACTAGGCGTTGTGATCTCGTATATTTTATCAGCCACTGGCAGCAAATGATTTATGTCCTTTTCACCCGTCGCAGTCAACGAGACATAGATAACTCGTGGCAATTTACGAAACCACAATGTTTGTACCAATTTATTATCAAAGGCTTCACCTGCTAGCGATTTCATCGAAAAATAAACCTCGCTGGGGTTTCGATCGCCTAATTCTGCTCTCTCTGATAATTTTTCAACACGCCGTTCCGTAGAAAGGGCGCGCCGAGCGATTAGTGTTTTCTTTAACTTAACATATTTGTAGGTTTTCAGAGGATTTAGTATTAACGGCATTATTGATTCACAAATCTCTGTCGGTAATGCAGAAATAATATGCGAAAGTTTTATTGAATCAGACGTTATAAAAAAAATATTAAAGTGAGCCTCGGCTTGCGCGAACCAAACGGATTAGTAGGCCAGAAGGGTTTCAATTTTATTCGAGAAGATTATACTGAGGGAGCTCCTTTTTGATCATCTTTATTGTCATCGTCATCGAAATTCATTGTGACGTTAGTTTTTGAACGACCAAAATATATAAAAAAAAATGTAAAACGGAAAACGGTTGGTTAAACCGTGAACACAATTTGGTCATGGCGCTGTGATTTTATTTTCGTTATGATTGTGTGGGTGAAGTGGCTTGTCGGCGATCTAGTTTTTATATTAAGGTTGTCGGCCAAAAATTCCTGTTGCTGTTGTGGTTACAGGCGATGTTACAACTAGCTATACAACCATGTCTAATAATTATATTGGTGTACCCACACAGATGAGGGTCGGCGAGGTAGTTGTGTTGGCAAACTGGTTGTGTGTGCTAATTTGATTATCGACCGAAGTTGCTGCTGGTGATGTGGTTGTCGGCGTTGTGGTTGTCGGCGTTGTGGTTGTCGGCGTTGTGGTTGTCAGCAATGTAATATAGTTGTCTGTGATGTGGTTACCGGTGACGAAGTTGTCGGTAAGGTGGTTGTTACGGATATGTGATTATCGGCGATGTTGGTGTCTATGATTTGGATGTCGGCGATATGGTTGTCGACGATGTGGTTATGGCAACAACCAGATCACCGACAAGCCATATTTGTCGACGACCTAGTTGTCGGCAATCTATCTTTTTTGCAATTGGTTTTGACAACATAATTAAACGATTTGTTTGTTTAGTGCAGCCCAAGTTTGAAAAATTTGAAAGTTAATTTTATTCCATTAATAATTCAATATGATTTGGGACATGTATCTAAAGTGACTTTACATACTCCCAAACAAAATAGTTCAGCGGTGTTAAATCCATAACGAACGGGGTGACATCTTGCGGGAATCATGTGTCTCTGATGTCAACATGTTACAATTGAGGTTCAAAAAGATTGTAATCATGCCTCTATACCGGTTCCCGTTGACTGTAACAATTTCAACAGCATCATTTTTGAACACATATGGTTCGATGATTTCCTTTGGCCCATAAAGCACACCAAACGGTAACTTTTTTGTGGATGTAAAGATTTTTGAATAATGAGTCGTGTTTGCGTTTCAAAATTTGAAAATTTCATTTTCAGGTTTTAAGCAAATTAAGTGAGGAATGAGCACTATATACTTTTCTCGAAACGAAGACATTAATCCCCGAAGTTAACCCTAAAACACCGAAATTTTCTGACCATTTTTTTGGAAGATACCCTTAAACATACATATTCAAGTAACTAAGCATATGAAAATAAAGTTTTTACTTTAATTATTAAAACACTTCAACAGATACGTTGTTGGATTATAAACTACGAGTAGCTACACGAAACCACAAAAAAGTCTTAACCAAATTACTATGAAACGCAGAAGTTTGATGACGGTGATGGTACAATATGTGTGCGTTGTTGCTGTTAATCTAATCACATGGGTTTAATTTCGAATTCAAATTAAATTAATTTGCTCTTATCAACAAAATTGATCGCACATATAGGAATACTATCGAGACATATACACATAACAAAATTAATTAGAATCGTGTGTAAAATTTTTTTTTTTGTATATGTGTATGTGTCTATTTCTTACCTATATTAGGAAAGCTTTTAATTTTCGATTTTATTATACGAATAAGGATATCTGGGTTACGCAGGGATGTTTCTAACTCATTAAATAATTTTTTTTTACGTACTTTCGACGAGATGAAGCAAAATTGGGTATTTTGTTATTTTGATTAGACATTAAAAATGTAAATTGGTGGAAATTAATTAGAATCGAATCGATTTTGTTGAATCCTATATATACAGAAAGGAGCCCCTAAGTGATTTAATAGCGCAAATCGTTTCGTATATACGTTCCTCGAAGCTGTCAGATTTGATTGTTTATAATTAACCGTATACCAATTAGGAACGATGCAGATTTTTGGTACACGCGGAAAACCGTTGACTACATGCCGCTATAAAACAGTTTTAATTTATCTTATTTAAAACATTGGTATATATAAACGTAAACGACGATTTAATCAAAACGAAACCACAATAAATCACAGAAATACAAAATTTATTTTTCAAATTTTCATTTTAAATTAATTTCCATTTTCAGTTTCCTTTCTGTTTTCTCTGGTTCTGGGAGAAACGAATATAAAAATCTATTAATCATTTTTTTAAAGGTTATATTTTGTTTCCCGCACCCAATATTTATCCTTTACCCGATGCTCGTCTTCTCACCCCAACTCCTGCTGGTGGTGGAACACGCACAAACGAAATGAATGCGGAAAATTTTACCAACTAATTTTCATTCATTAATTGTATATTCTATTCTGTGCCGAGCGATTTTTGTATGCCAAAATCACGGCCATTAGTAATTCTCATTTGTTGTGTTGCGCTCTTATTATTGTTGTAGGAAATAAAAAAAGGGTTAAATGTTAAATAATAGATAAGGAATTTTATTTTTTCATTAAGAAAATTCTAAGAAGAAAAACTTTGTTATTGTTATTTCGTTGCTTGTATTTGAATTACAAATATTTTTTTGCTTTGTATCTAATTGAAAATTATGCGGTGGTAAAGAAAGAAAATTTTGGGGAAAACGGCTTATTTCCTGTACCAAAAAAAAATTATTAAAATGAAAATGATTATGCCGTTAAACATTGTAGAGCCTCTATCCCAAAAATTAAGGCTTATTCAATGTTCTGTGGTATCTATGAGGATCAGTTCTCTAAACGTGTCCTCGGGAACTGTTTCAGCTCATGAGTAGTATCGAGGTCAAAACCATTTCACAGATTTTAAGCATAAATTGTTGATGTTAAAAGCGTTAATGAATTCGACTGTAAGTTTTTTTTTTATCATTTAACTTTTAATGAAAATAATATTTTCTAACGACCAATTACCACCTCGTTATCGCACATAGATGGATTATGATAAATAAAAAATTGTATAGGAATCGTTGAAATTTTGACTACAACATTGAAATATTTTCATAAAATATCTATCTGAAATTGCCTCACAGATGATTCACGAGCACTTGATGAATACCAAAGGATTCGTTAAAAAGTTTTGATTTAAAATCTGAGATTTTTCCAGAAAATGTCTATCTGACACTAGATTCAAACGACTTTACCTAAATAATTGCAGATAAAATTTTCTTGAAAACCTTTCAGTTTGTAGTAAAAATCTCAACGATTCCGGACGGCTTAAATCTGATCGGACTATAACCCGATAATTTCTGATAGAATTTCTCTGAAAATATTTCAGTTTGTAGTAAAAACTTGGGTGAATGTCAAGTGCTCGTGAATCAAATTTAAGGCAAGATTCAAACTAGTATATTCAGCTAATCTCAGATAGATTTTTTTTTAAATATCCAAGTTTGATGCCAAAATTTTAGCAATTTCGGTGGTATATCAAGTTCTTGTGAATCGCCTGTGTGGCGAGATTCAAATTATTTTGTCCTGATAATTCCAAATAGAGTTTTTCTGAATATTTCTCAGTTTATTATAAACGCTGCAAACGAGTATTTTCACAAACATAGCTTTAACAATTCTGACTGATACTTCATGGAGGTTAATCACGTAATGATAATTGAGTTTCGGAATTCTTTTCAGCTTAGATTAGTATTGCCTAGCTACTCAGCATTTGAAGGATAACTTAAAAGTTGTAACCACATAGCTTGGTCGCAAGTCCGGTACCACCGTCACACTATATGCTAGCTCATTGTCAGCTAGAGGGTCCTGTTATCCGATGGTACAGGCCGCCATGTTCAAACAAAAAATACGGAATTCTGCTTCGTTTAAAACTTAACAGAAAAAAAAAAAAAAAAAAATTATATAAAAAGCTTGTCTGCACCACCCTGCGATCCCCGTCCACCACTACTTTAATCATAGCTCCGGCTTGGTTAGGCGAAATATGCCAAAAAAAAACTAAACTAAGATGCCGCAAACGAGGAAATCGTAGAGAACCAAAACCTCCCAAAAAAAAGGGAAAAATGTTACAAACGAATGAAGAATTTTGTGATACAGTAAAAATTGTGGAGAATATTTCGTTGACTGATGAACTGAGTTTCGCAAAGCACTTCCAATTTCGGTGAGAAATTTGTCCCAGATTGTATGTTTACTACTCAGATACGCTCGTCAAGCTGCGTTGATGGACCGATTAACTCTTTCGGATGCCATACTTTGTGGTGAATAGTAGGCAGTTTTGACGTGATTAATGCTTAAATCCTTAAGTAATGTTGCGAATTCCTTCCCCACAAATTGGACGCCATTATCAGTGTGTACTGTTTCAGGCACGCCAAATAGTGGAAATAATTCGTCCTGCAAGAGAATTCCGTGATTTTATTTGCTGTTGCCTCGGCTAAAGGTTTGCGATAAACAAATTTGGTGAGATTATTTAGCTCAATAAGAATCATTGTTTGGCCACACTTGCTGTTCTTGGGTAGGGCCCCAACAAATCGATATAAATTTTCTGCCACGGCCGCTATGTCACGTGTTTGTTTAATGTAATGCAATTGTTAACATACTGGTATACCTCTATTGACATTTTGGGCCATCCTCCATATGCTCCGCTTGGTACATCATGTTCATTTGTGATCCGTTTTTCGCGAAATTCAGTTGGCACCCACAACTTCCAACAAGGAATATCAGTCAAGGACACGTTTGATTTTGGCTTGATTCTAATAAAAATTTGGTCATTAATTAGTTGTAAATTAAGATACAATTCTGGATTAAGTTTTATTTTTGAACATAGCTGAATGTAGTCGGAGTCCTACGTATTTTGAAAATAAAATTCATTTGCGTCATCTGGTTTGAGATCTTGGTTAATTTCGACATCAGCACGGCAATGGATTCGTGATAGCGCATCTGGAACTATGTTATCTTTGCCCTTTTGGTGAATTATGTTAAAGTCGGAGCCTTGCAACTTTAGACATCATCTGACTATAGTCGTCCATTCAATTTCTTTTGTAGCATAAGCCATTGCAGACTGGCATGATCTTTAATTATAGTAAATCTGTAGCCATCAATATACGGACGAAATTTCTTGACACTAACAATAGCTGCCAAATATTTCAATTCCGTAACCGTATACATAGTTACGTTGTGCTGCATTTAGTTTTTGTGACATAAATGCTATCGGCTTTTCATTTCCACCGCAGTCTTTTTGGAAAAGAACACTTCTAATGTGTGTTCCTGTGTGCTGGCGTCACAGCGAATATAAAAACATTTCGAAAAATCGGGATTATGTAATACCGGAGCATTACTCACTAACCACTTTAGTTTTGTAAAAGCCGCCTCCGCTTCAGGTGTCCAATTAAATTTATTAGTGCGGTTACTTTGCTTTTTATAGTGCTACTTATAGTTGAGTATAAACCGCCTGTACCAGCCGGCCATTCCCAATAATCGGCGGGTTTTTTTTTTCACAGAATTTGAAGCTAGAAAATTGGTAATAACTTCTATTTAAGACGGGTCTGTTCTTAAGCCACGTTCGCCTATTAGTAACCTCAGATGCCTCACCTCTTTGAGTACGAAGTGACGTTTCTCTACATTTATTGTCAACCCTACATTTATTGTCAACCTTCAAAAGTTATGTGGTATCACTCGATCCATTAGTCTTGCATATGGTTTGGGGTGCATTACGCAACCCAAATGGCATGACACAGAGTTGATAGAGAGGACCGCCTTGGACCGTGAAAGCCGTAATCTCTTTCGCATTCTCGGAGGGAGGTATCTGCCAGAATGCATCTTTCAAATCGATGGCACTAATATATCTTAGTTTCCTGTAATCTCCCAATAACCCATCGATTATTAGGGAGCGGGTATGCATCTTTTTTGGTATTCGCATTGATTTCTCTTGAATCCAACCACAGCCTAGATTTGCCATTGGCTTTTGTTACTAACACGACCGGGGAACTCCATGAGCTCGTGCTCTCCTCTATCACACCCAAAAGGTTATCATTTGGTCAATTTCTTGAAATATTAGTTCTTGTTTGATCGGAGATACTGGGTAGTGTCTCGGCTTTATAGGTTCAGAGCTCCCTACATCTATGTGATGGGTTACCAAACTTGTTCCCCCTAGACCTCTCTTACCAAAAGCAGGAAAACTCCTAATAATTTCGTCGAATTTCCTGGTGTGTGCAGGGCTTAATTCATGCAAATTTTTCCTTTTTGTGGTTTAAGAGCTAAAGAAGAGCTTTCCAAATACTGTATGATATCAGACACAATTGAAAAATTTAATTTGTCGTCCTATCAAAAAGTCAATCGGGTAGTCGCAATAGTTCAAAAGTTTCCGCAGAACGCGCCATAAGAGTAATTGGAACGAGTATAAGGCCAATGTGTTAAAGGGAGAGAAGGCTTTATTTTATGAGGTAAGAATATCAAAACGGAAATTTAGTTAACCATGCAATCTAACAACCAACTCAAAAAACTATACTCATGGTCGAAAAACATCACTGCTACATTATATGAAAGAACACATCTTGCATAGGTGACACATCGAGCACACTAAAATCACGATCAAGATGAACTTTACCTAAATCATACATCTTATGGATGGGAGCTTTTCACCTTCAAAATGGTAACTTGGTCACATCAAAGAAGTATGCGGTAGCAGCGATGGATTAATCAGAGTGACCTCCGTGAAAACGTAGAATAGAATAATTCGTAGATCAATTAATGCTTTGTGTAAAATTCCTATTCAAATGGCTAGGTAATGTTTCAGTGGTTGCTATCACACACTTAGACCAATTTTGGCCAATTGTGATACCTCAGGATGCGACATCATTAAACTTCCTTTAAACCCATTAAGTGCTATTCAAATAACGTAAAAGGTCTCGCACATTACAGCTTTCGAGATCAGGCCATAGTTTAGTGCCCAAGTGACCAAGTCTTCTGCCAGCTAGCGCAGGGCATTGGCATAGGAAGTGAACAAGAATATCATACTCCCCGTCCCTGCAGCTATCCTTACAATTCTACCTTAATTATCCCTAGTGTGATTAAGATTTTGGAGCGCTTCAAGTTCAGCTCAGGCCATCTAACACTATCTAGTGCTACATAGCATTTGCCAGGGCAACTGTTTTTCCATGACTTTCTGCTTTCAGCACAGACGTAGGTCTTCTTACACATTCTCTTCCTGGCTCCAGTTAGTGATTCGTATCGTACCTAGCTGATTCGGCTGTTCTGCAATTCCCCTCAACATTAGAATGTCCGGAACCCAGACCAACTGGATATAATGAAAGAGTACTGGTCTTAATGGAAGAGTATCTAAACTATTATGTCGAGCCTAGAATTGTAACTTGGTAGGTTGGTATAATCTTGCGGATCGAACATATGCCTGAGCACGAACAATAAGAATTGCTTCTGTACTGATTCAAATTTTATTGCATACTCTTCGGTATATATGGCATCCAAGTTACCGAAGCATACTCAAGGGTAGATCTCACAAATGAGCAATAGAGTGATTTCGTTACCCGTTGTTGAATTCTTTAGCTCTTCTTTTTATGAAACCCAGTACCCCATATGCCTTTCCCAACGTTACATCATAATGTTTATGGAAATTAACTCGCGTGTCAATTATTACACCTAAATCTCTTATTTCGTCCACTCTCTTCAAACTCCTCTCATCAATTAAAACTGATTACGTAATCCTTGTCAACATTTAGGTCTAATTTATTACTGTTGCACCACGATATCAATTTGTTTAGATTTGATTGTAAACAACTTGAATCGTCTGTATTTTCGATTTTGTGATATATTTTTAGGTCATCAGTATAGAATAAATGCTTGATGTTTTGCAGTACTATTGACAAGTCTGATATGAAGAGATTGAAGAGAAATGGCCCCAAGTGACTACCTTGTGGAACACCTAAAACTTACTTGTACTGCTTGTAATATCTAATCCTCCCTAGAGTACGGATTACCTTAAAACGTTTGCAAAAGCACAAAAGTGGTGTTATATAATCCAAATTTACCAGACCATGCCTCACAGAATTAACTATAGTTGACGATTGGTGATACCCAACGGGAAAAGGTACAGCACGACATCTAGGGCACTGTGGGTGTTGTTTTAAGCACCCCCGTAATGAGCAAACAGGCTGCCTTCTCCAGAGCTGGGCATCACACTCTCACACCATACAGTAGCACGGGCTTTTCTACTGCCGTGTAAAGCCAGTGCACCAGCTCCGGTTTCAAATCCCATTTCCCTTCGATTCTGTTTTTGCAAGAGTAGAGTGCCACAGTGGCCTTCTTCACTCTTTCTATCGTATTTGGTTTTCAACTGAGCTTGCTGTCTAGAAGAATCCCTAGGAATCTCGCCTTATCAGTAAATGGCAGCATAATATCATTCAAATTTGGTGGTACCACTTCCGGAATTTCATTTAACATCTGCTGGCCCAACCCGCTTTGATTGATAACGCATTCTGCATCATATCCCTGATTGTACGCAGGTGCTTTTCCGAGACAACTATCTTTACGTAATCCTTCCCCCACTAGTTCCAAAAGTAGTCCATTGATTACTATATTCCAAAGAAGGGGAGAGAGTACATCTCCTTGAGGTGTTCCCTGGGCAACCCGTCTTCTAACGTAGACTTGCCTCCATAACCCTTCTGCTTCCCAGCAAGTAATTAATTAGCACTGTTACTGGGTGTTCAATCTCGAGTGGCGGCAATCTTTCCTCCTCCTTCAGACATCCTTTGAAGATAACTTCCAGCCAGGGAAGCAATCCCTCCGAGTTCTTCTGAATTTCTGATGGTACAATCCCATTCGGAACAGCTGACTAAAAGGGCTTACAACTTTTAATAGCCAATTTTATCTTCCGTATATTTAAAATATACTCTATACATAAAAGTTGGGCCCCGCACCATCCATATACCCGCGGTCATCCAAAGGCTCTGCAATCGGGGCATCCTCACCTACGAGTCTCTTCACTACAAGCTATCCATTCGCCGCGCAGTTTAGTCAGATAGCCTGGAACAGCTGGAGTGGTAGAGAGAATCTTCCTAAGCGTGAAGTTTCTGAGACCCTTTCCATTCTATCACAGAGGGGATTCGACGAATTCCTTTGCGCCTTCGTTGTCTTTATTTTATATTCTCTGAGGCATTTCTTATATAAGTCCCAGTCTAGGCTTTCTCTCGACCTTTTCGCTCTATTAAAAGCAGACCCACAGACTTTTCGGCACTTCGCTAGTGCCAAGGTTCACCAGGTTTTCACTTTTCGCTCAGTTTTTTTATTGGACAGGCTTCCCTCATAGAGGTACTGCACGCCCTAAATATTTCCTTCCTACCCTCCAAAATATATCTTTATACGTGATTTCCCGGGATTTCTGAAAACGCGCTGATTTGTAATATAAAAATTAAGCTTAAACGTTAGATACCGGAATGCTCCTTCTCCACCCTCATTCCCTGATCATAGGTGAGATACAATCGGAGACCAGAGTAACATCCAAAATCTCCTGCCTATTTTAATAATAAATGTGGGTTTCTGACCTGTATAACTAATAAAAGAAATTCAAAAAGTGACTCACCCCTATCATTGATGTTCGAGCTACCCCAGAACGTATGGTGCGCGTTCGCGTCACGCCTTAAGAAAATTCTGACCTTCTTCTTTTCTGCATCACACACAAGTATCCACCGTATATCTGGCGGCACAGGTTTCTCCCAATCCATGTGTGCGGCTGCAAGCCAGAATCTCTATCCTGCGCCTCTATGCAGACCACAGTAATACCCTCATTGCAATATACTGTGGAAGTAGAAAAATATTTATATTATTATGCTCGATTACAATATAAATTTAAAAAAAAAAAATAAAATAAAATGAAAAGCTTGAAAATTATGAGTTTAAATGAAAAACTAAATTGACAAAAAAGAAAAAACTAAATTAAAATAAGAGAAAATTAAAACAAATAAAACAACATCGCACCTTGGACGTTCATCCAGATCACCCTGTAGCGGAATGGTAATGTTCCCGTTGAAATGGGTTACTGCTTTCTGGGGAGCCGTCATACTACAAGCACCCATCCCCCCCACCCCCCTCCCGCCCGGACCGTTGGGCGTTTGCCCGCCGTGAACCGGATAAGCTCGCGTTGGGCGTTGTCTCGCCAAAAGGAAACCCGTGGAAATAATGTGGCCTCAACTGGCCACCTTTACTTGATTGGTTGGACGACCTTCTTCAAAATCGTAGAATAATATTGGGCGTTGTTTCGCCTAAACCCAAATTGCAGTTGGGCGACCTTTCCCCGATTTCCAATAAATTTGACCTAGATAGGCCGGCCACGTGGTTGAGTGTGGACTCACCGACAAACCGTAAATTACTTGTGAATGGCCTCAACTGGCCATCCGTATTTTGATCGTTGAGCATCCTTCGCCTTTACAATTGAGGTTGGGCGTTGACTCGCCGACAAACCGTAATTTACACGTTGAATGGCCTACATAGGCCACCCGTTATCACATCACCAACAAACTACCGTTTTTGTACACAACGCAAGATGAATGGTCTCGTGGTCGATCACCCTGTACCTCGCGCTTTATATACTTTCAAAGCCGCAAATCAAATCACTAATGGCATTTCGTTTTTTTTTATTTATTTATTCACTTCACTCAATTCTTATTTTCCTCGGAAGAATAAAAGAAATTACATTACCATCAATAATTTTTATTTATATTTTCTTCCATACATGCATATGTCGTGACGACAACGACACAAAAAAATAACACTGTCCAAAACTACAGACAAAAATTTAATTTTTAAGTTGATATCTTTTTTTTATCCAAAACAAGACTCGACTGTCTTATCATAAAACCAAATTTCTACTTTCCAAAGAAAAATCTCGCACCACAAAAACACGGGTCCCATTTGATACGCGTTATTTTAAAACGCGAAATATCAAAACGCGATACGGTACAAAACGCGATATGGTACAAAACGCGATATTTTAAAAATGTTAAAATTAAAAATCGATAGGTGCGGGAGTATAATACCGGGTTATATCAGGCAGGTCGCTGCGCTCCCATCTCTGAGCTACCTTTGCTTGGCAATGCACATTCTTTACCAAATCGCCTTTCCATCGGATCCCATTTCATTTTCATATTTTCATTTAATAGACTTAAATAAATATAAAATTAAATGCAAATTTTGATTTTTTTTTTGGATTAATTTTATCGCCCGAAAAATCAAAAATTTACAAAAGGTGATTTGGGATATTTTTCGACAATTATAATTTTGGCAGTTTGGTATTTGAGAAACTGCCTTCTAGTAAATTTTTGATCTAGTCCAAAAAATCATTTTGGTAATAAAATATTCGGGAATACGATGGTATCCCTACTTGCTCATACGCACGCACAAGGGCAGACATTGGTCTCACATTAAATTGACACACGACAAAACAAAAATAACCGTTCGTTAAATTGCCATTGAATTAATCATATTTTTGCTACCCATACATAGATGGCAATGCTATAACGTTCAACAACAAATTTAAAATTAATAAATTGAAAATGGGGAAGGAAAAGTTATGACCAATGAGTTGTAATACATTGTTAACAGTATTCACATACCTTCTTACGACATTAGTGCTACGTTGGTAAGTTGGAACTGATAGAGTCCACGGTCTCCTCCGTCTCACTCCCTTCGCAGTCCCTAAACTTAAAGAGGTCCATCTACCCTCCTTCAGAGTCCGATACGTCCCCTTTCTCCATGCCTCGGGATAATCAATCCTTTAATTTTCTAGTTAAGCCCTCACTTGGGACTTCACTGCAATTTTAATACCTCCTCTGGAGTTAGTAAAATCGTCGGGTTTTCATTTACAATCTGTACCCTTCCACTCCCTCTTCGACTTGCAAAATGCTCGGTTTAACCCCGACCTTCTTTTACATCTTCAGTGTTACTGACCCGAAGCCGAAGTTTATTACCCCATTAGTTTTTGACAGAGGAGCCAGAGATTCCTTATTTTGCTTATCACGATGGATAATCTAAAGCTGCCCTTAGGCTCCGCCTGCTTCACAATCTCCGGATTCTAAATCCTGATAAAAATGATGAAAAATAGAAATGGTTCAAAAACAGTTTTTGGATGTTTTAAATGCAAAAAAAAAGTTTGCTTCACTCCTTGGTAGTTTGGATGGCTGTACCGAAGATATTTCTCAAAAATCACCATATACCACGCTGTTATACCTTACATTATTCTAATATATTGATGTAGTATATCGTTTGAAAGGTCTTGGTACATACAGCATATACCTATCGAAATTCGTTGAAAAGGTCTCCAAGAATGCCCTAAATTTTGCTGAGGTGAGGTAGTACTCAAAACTACCAATGTGGCGCTAATAGCAGTTACTAGAAATTTGCGATGTTCCCTAATTTTTAGTGAATTCTCCGGGTTTGTCAATTTCTAGACCGAACTTCTGATTCTCATGAGGTTTCAGCCAATACCAAAATTGTGGCTGGTTCTAGTCTTATCGTTGTGGAAATCTACCCAGTAAATAATAATTGCAGTATTTGCCAGCAATTGTGACGACATTGCATTAATTCTAAATCTAAATAACAACAATTTCACCTTTATACCTTTATGTATTTTATGAAATAACACAAAAATAAAAACATTATTTCATGTGTGTTCTGTGAACTTCTCATATCAAAATTACCATCGCGATGATATTCCTTTGTTGGCCATGTAATGCAATTTTAATAAATTTCCAAGCCTTTTATCATTTTATTAAACCAAATAAATTTGCTAGAATAAAAAACCTCTGAGATCGTACGTAAGTTAACGATTTGGGAATACAAAAAAAAAAGTTAATTTGTTTGACGACATTGTGCCCGTGCGCCAAAAACAATCTAGAAAGCCATATCTCCATGTATACCATTCATACATGTCTATGTTTACATTTTTATTGTCTTGTTAATGCTGTGTGTTCAACAAACATAATTTTGCTATGTTGGATTATTTCCAAGAAATTTTTTTTTTTACAATTTGTTTTTTGTCCATGGTAATGTACATCCTGTTGCTTAGAATCCTTTCTTCTCTTTTTTTGGTATAGAGGCGTATACATAGTAGATAGTATGAGCTTCTGGTATTCCTTTATTGCAAACGTAATAAAAAAATTTGGTCAATATTATACCGCATATTAAGGTAGGCTGAGCTTTTCTATACTATTTAAAAGCGCCGCACACAAAAACCACATTTTAATACTTAATCGGAAAAGCTTCTTTGAACGAGCAACAACGTAACAAAATAAAAAGCTCAAAACAATCGAATTTAAATTTTTTTTTTTGTATATTTGTTTTGATTTATGTAAATTCCTTTTATGTTTGCGTTTTTTTTATGCTTATGTGCGTTATAAAGCAGATAAATCCTTTACATTTTTGCGTTTACCTTCATCACAAAACACACCTACACTCAATATTATTTATATAAGGGAAAGATTGTTTTGGCATATGTTTTGAGTTTTTTTTGTAAATATTTTTTTGTGTTTTATTCCTTACAAAGCTTTCAACTTTCGTTCTTCATCATTATTTTCCTCCATGGTTTTTTAGACGGAATAAGATCGCACGATAAATTTTATTTTGTTTAAAGCTCGTACATGTATTGGATTTACGGGTGTAATCGAAAATATCTGTAGGTACAATACCATATAGACGAGGATGTGCACATAGAATGAAACTATAGATGAGTTATGAGTAAAATGGGGTGAACAATTATTAAAAAGCATATATTATGGTGGCATATTCTTAATTTCATAAGAAAAGTGATAAAATTGTACATTAAAATGTTAAACTTCATGGTATTGTTTTTTTTAGTAGTATATCCTAATTTTCAGTATCGATAAACTGTTTTTCCAAGTCACGGAAATTTTGCAAATAACAATCTGCTTAAACCTCACTTAAAAAAAACGTAAAAGAATTGTAAAATTTTTTCTTGGCTTGCACTAACAACAGGCTGTTTTGTTTTTATTAAAAAGTTTGAACAATCGGCCACTAAGTCGGTGATTGGATCAGCCATTTGTTATTTGTTAATTTTAAATAGAAAGCGTGAACCAAAATATTGAGATCTACGTAAGGAGTAAATCCAACAACAAAATAAAAAATAGAGAGCAGATATGTTGTAGTCCGACTTATTTTACCCCAATATACACTACCGCTCATAAGTGTTTAGGCACTGTCGGAAACAGCATAAAACACATATGAAAACTCAGTAAAAATGTGAAAATATTTATTTTTTATGTACATAAATGTTAAAATTAAAATAGTTAATCTAAATTTGACTTTCATCTGTGTGACCTCATCTTGATTGAACAATTGCAGCGCACAGTCGAGGCATTCTCCTAATAAGTTTTGCCAGAGTTTCTGGCGTTATTGAGCTCCAAATTGATTGAATTGTTCCACATAATAGTAGCTGATATTGGAGCTGGTTGCTTGATTGCCTGGTCCAGGATTCAAGTCAGGGCTCTGGGATGGCCATTCAATAATTTAAATCGATCCTCCATCCTTTAAATGGCGAAGATAACTTTTACATAATTTTCATGAATATTTTGGATCATCATCTTGTTGGAAGATAAACTTTTGACCCAAAAGTCAAATTTCTGAAGGTATTGAAGGGTTCTCCACCAATTTGTCGGTATCCTTCTTTTCTTAGTATTCCGTCAATTTTCACAACATCGCCTACACTAGAACCAGCAAAATAGCCTGAAAACATCACTAAACCACCTCCATGATTTACGGTAGTGGCAATACATTCTTTAATGGCACGTTCATCCCCAGTTCTTCTCAAGAATATTCGTCTTCGGGTACCAAAAGTTCAAATTTGGATTCCCTTCCGTAAAACCTTGATGAAAACTTCTATCGCCCAATGTTGGTGATCATGGGTGCATTTAAGTCGCTTTCCTTATTTTGTGTACTTAGTAATTGTTTTTTATTAGCAACATGGTCACGGAGTCCGACTTCATGTAGACGACGTTCAACCGTAGAAACACTAACTAATTTTAGGTGAGCAACATTTAATTCTGCGATTATTTCCGGGGCTAATTTGCGTTCTATAGTAATTACTATTCTATGATCATCTGCGGATGTTGCCGGTCTTGGTCTTCCACTACGACTTTTATTAAAAAAACTGCCACTTTCCCGATATTTTTTAACATTATAATCGACCGTAGCGTGGTCTAATTTCATTTTTTTGGCAATCTGTCATTTATTTATGCCAGCTGTATGGTAAGCTATTATAAGCGCACGTGATTTCGTACTAAATTCTCTTCTTGGAAAATTTAAATATTAAATATTTGTCACTCGATTTTTCGCTTACGATGTTAACAGTACGTAAATATCAGAAAACGTGTGGGAATAGCATTGAACTTTTCGAATATCAAAATGAAACTTTGCACACCGTACCGATTAGGCCCAATTGGTGCTAATTAGTGCTCGCGGGAAAAAATTAGTGCTAGTCCAGGAGCCGAAAAAATATGAAAAGAATTTTTTTTAATTTCGCCTGAAAAACGATACAAATTAAATCTAATTTCTTGTAACAATCTCAACTGATTGTTAACAGAATATTTATTTCATCAGAGGTTCCGAGGTTCGGTCAATTACGCCAGCTAAGGCTCAGGAGCGTGGGATAGGTTTTCGGAACTTGATGAAATCTCGAATGACCGATACAATAATAAAATAAGATAAAAATAGTAATAAAAAGGACGGAAACCAAGTACTAATCATATTACCTACCCACCGATGACTCACCTCAACTCATCCTCACTTAATCACTGTAAAATTCTATTTCATGGTGTACTTTAACATACGAAGCGAATCATACAAAAAAAAAACAGAAAAAAAACAAAACGCAAATTTGACATACTAAACTTTTATACAACTTTAATTATACATTATGTTTCCAAAATATTATTATACTATCCTAAATTATGAATCTAAACCCTGCCAAGCTAAACTACTCGTATTCTTATACTAGTAATAAAATTGGATGTATTATAAATATATTTTAATGAACAAATGATAAAGAAAAAAAATTTTTATATATAATTGTTACTAAAATTAATTTTAGATTAAAATTCTTTGTGTTTATTTATTTAGTGTGAGTGTAAATGTGTGTGTAACTTACGATACGAAAAGCTGCTACGTGTGACATTAAAGGTTACCCGATATGCTGCACGTTGCGTGGCATGCTAAGCTGCATAAAACCAACAGTAGGTATGTAGGTGTCATAGACCACGATGAAAAATAATGTTATTGATGCGGCTTTACTTTATGTTTATCCTGGAACGATGTATCCCGTACTTATAATTTCGCTCGTATGCGCAATACTGTCACTCTGATGCTTTGCTATTTATTTGCAACTATTATAGTTTATATTATTTATTATAAATGTTACTTATTATTTGTTGTAAATTCTTAAGTGGTCGTAACTGAGTGTGTCCTTGAACGTGTGAACGGTATTATTAATAATTCTGTTAGATTATATTATATGTTTTATGTTATTTTAGTTGTTTTGTTTGATTTAGTTTAATTAATTAGTTAGTTAATTTGTGTTCTTGTATTATGTTAATTATTAGTTTATACGCGGCCGTATTTTAGCTACAACACATGGCCGACAGTTTTTAGGCCGCCATTAGCGGTACAACTCACACCACACTCAACAGTTCTAATTTATTATCGCATACGCGATTTTTATTTATGCCACAAATTTATAATATAAATTACAATAACTTGCCACAAGACAAAAACTATCACAATTTGCGCTTTATTTAATTTTATTATTTAATCAATTTTTATTATAACTAGCGCTCGATATATATTTAATTTTATTATTTTATTATTGAAGTTTGCGATCTGTCTCGTTTTTCAATTTCCCGTCGTTTTTTTTCAATTTTTATTTCATTGCCAACCGAAAGAAAAATATCTTTATTTTTTTTATTATTTTTTTTTTTTTTTTTTTATTTTTATTTTTAATGACACTTACCATAATACCGAAAACCAAATGATCAGGGCCATTGCAGTTACACTCTCCTATCTTATCATTTATGAAGTTTAAATATTGTGTAATCAAAAATTGTGACGATTGTAACTCGTAACATTCAAGAAAAAAAAAGGAAAAATTTAAGCCTAATTTTAAAACTTTCCATAGGCGGCTACACTAGCAAAATTTGTGCTTATCATAGAAATATGATTTTCATAAATTTTCATTCATAAATTGTGGAAAACAAACTAGCCGCAAAAAGATACTACAAAATATACACGGGTATACCATTCAATGATATTTTTGTTGAACAAATAGAAATAAAATATTATGAAATCCAAGAATAAGCAAGATGGCATATTCCTGTTAGGCATGTTCATTGCCATCCAAAAAATATAGTAGCTGAATCTGTGCTAATCCACAATTGGCCCAATTCCATTGAACAACAAATACCGTTGAATGAACAATTTTCTGATAATAAGTGTTCTAGAAACCAATGAACTCGGCACTTCTGAATTCTGATTGCATATTCCTATCAAGTATGTTCATTGCCATCCATAAAATATAGTGGCTGAATTTGTGCTAATCCAGAAGTGGCCCAATTCCGTTGAGCAACAGAGAACGTTGCATGAAATATTCTTATTCAAAATGGCGAGCGAGTAACATGTTTGGTTTTACGTCTCCCTAAGAAATCATATTGTAAATATTATTTTGTGTTATAAATACGTGCCTACCCAGTATGCAATTTTTCCACTGTGTGGAAAAAACTGCTCGAATGTCGTACCAAATTCCGTACTATAAAATATCAAAGACAAAAAATATTGATTTTCGGCAAAAAAAAATTTCTTTCTCTTTCTGTTTCGCGGTAATATTATTTTCGTTTTATAAGTTTCGATTGTATGATGTATCTTTTATTTTCAGTTTCTTCTGACAAGTCGAAGTATAAAATAATAATTATTAAGTTATTTGGTGATCGCGATGTACAAATTTGGACTAAAAAGGTAATAGAAATCTGTTTCACAATGGCGTCGTCGCGAAATACATTTACGTTGTAAATTTTCAATGCATTTTTTTCAAGATCGGTTGTGCTTTTTGGGATGTTCAATTATGGATGCGCGTATGGTGAACAAACAAGACGTATGGTGAACGTGCTTAAAATTTAATTTATAAAATTTGTGTTATAAAATTTAATTGTGTATTTTTGTGCTAATAAAAAATTCATATTTATTTTATTATAAATGGAAAATTTTGTTTTATTTCAAATAAGAATTATTATTTATTCCAATTGGAAAATATATACAAACACGTGCTTTTTGTTTCTGTGTTTTTTTTTCTCTTTTTAGTTGGGATTCACACCGACACCGGAATTTTTGTGACACTTTTCTTTGGCGGAGAGTACGAATTTCCGCGTGATACACATGGTTCTTTCCATAGAAGCAGTGTGGTTTTAGAACGCGAATGTAAATGGAATTCCGTCGGCATTGCATATTGGGTATATACTTTTATATTTGGTGTAGTTATTTCTAAATCGTGCCTTAATTTGAACTATGCAAACTGTATAATATAAATTATATATAATAGTGTAACATGTGGACTGTGTGGTATTCAGTGTGTTCATGATTGTCTTATTTTAACTGTTCGCTTATTAGAAATACTATTATCTCTGCGATTAATCATCATTGGTGCATTTATAAGTGTTTTGTGTAGTATATAGTGTCCGAGTTTAAATCACATCATAACCTTAATGCATCTCATGTGATCTTGTTGTGTTTCGAGTTTGTGAACACTTTTAGTTTTGGTCTCTATTGTGGCGTAACGTCAATTACGGTATTGTATTTCCAATATTAGTGGAACGTTGACTGTTATTCTGTAAATTCATTCATAGTGTTAGTGTCCAAAACCACTGTGGACCAAACCACTGTGTGAAATATTGAAATAGGTGATTTCCCTGTATTTTGATGTAATAAATCTATAGCACACCCGACAGCAATTATACTACGTTACACACGCGCACACACATTTCACTCATCGACCAGATAATATTTGAACAGTTAATTTCTGGTGTCATCATTCATCGCAAACACATTCTTACACAATTACAGTAACTGATCAAATATACTGTATTGGTTTACGCGCATCCACGAAATACACTTTTGTGGTTGTTTTGTTGTGTAATCTGGTGAGAAGTTTCTAACATGTCGAAAAATTCGAAAACGAGAGCACAAACCACTTCTGAAGCTGGTGCTGAACCTACATTGGATGATATTAACGCGAAACTGGACAGCATCTGCGCTACTCTTAGCTTGCAAATCGATAGTCTTTCAGCTCAAGTGGCAAGTTCAACATCAGCATGTAACACCAAAATCTGTGAATTGGAAAATAAAATAGTCGGTGTTAATTCCCAATTGTCAGCTGAAATGGATTCTATCAGGAAACAAACTGAATTAATTGTTAGTGGTATACCCTACAACGATTGTGAAAATCTATTTGAGATTTTTGCTAATCTTTCGAGGAACTTCGGTTACGTTCAAGATGAAAGTAATAGTAGAGCTGGCACTGTAGCGGTCATTTTATTGCCGGAGGTGGAGATTTATCGACTTAAATCGTTTGAGAATGATCAACGCCCACCCTCAATCGTAATCAGGTTTGAATCTTTAATGAAAAAATACATTTATTTCCACAGGTATTTGCGAGTATGTAAAACCTTAAAAATTAGCAGTATTTTCAATTTTACGGGTGAAGGCCGCACCTTTATACAACATAATTTGTCTGTACAGTACAATAAAGTCCATAAGCTTGCACTGGCTATGAAGAAGGCCAAGAAAGTTAGCGGCGTCAAGATTATTCATGGTCGCGTAGCTGTCAAATTGAACGATGGCGATCAACATAATGCCTACTATTCCACTAATGAACTGGAAGCAGCTCTAAATCCATAATGTTTTTGTTTAAGTATTTATGCTATTTTGTTTCGAATCGGTTTCCGGGAGTCGTAAGACTACTCAATTATTATATGTATATTTAAATTTTTTAGTTTTGTTTTTTTTTCCCTAGAATGTCAACATTGGATATGAGAATTGTGGTACTAAAGTCCTGTTTTAATTCACGATTATCTAAATTTAATTTTTCCCACTTGAACCCTGCCAACTTCTGTCTAATTTTGTGGAATTCATGTAATGTAGTGAAAGATGTACCATTACATCTAATTACTATATCGGAGACATGGCTTAAAGATATACATAAAGACCTTCATGTTCACTTGGATGGGTATAATATTGTACGGAAAGATAGGATTGATCCGCGTGGTAGACGTGGCGGTGGTGTAGCACTTTATGTACGCAATTCTTTCAAATACAAGGTAATTAAG
Source organism: Nephrotoma appendiculata (assembly GCA_947310385.1). NCBI lineage: Eukaryota > Metazoa > Arthropoda > Insecta > Diptera > Tipulidae > Nephrotoma > Nephrotoma appendiculata. Next base: position 66,124,113 of record OX371224.1, read on the forward strand.
AAAAATGCCCTTGGGTCAAGTTTAGATTGTTTGTTCTTGGAAATTAGTAACAGTCGTAATCACACATTGTTAGTGGCCCACTCGTTTATTGTCCACCTAGGGTTAATTCTTTAATAAAATTAAAAAAACCTTGCGAGATCTATCTAGTAGGTATACTAATATTCATATCCTTGGTGATTTTAACACGAATATCATGTCAGATGCACCTGCTGTAAAGGAATTCAAGGATCCTACGAACTTTAATAATACTGCTGTCACTTGTTTGGATTTATTGCTCCTGAATAATCGATCGAATTTGAATTTTTTACTCAAATTTCCATCCCGGGGTTATTTACCACCCACGATATAATATATGGTTCCTATAATTTCGATTTGGATGTTTCTAGTTGCGTCAGTTTTTGCTTTCGAAGAGCTATTAACAATATTGACCAGAACAAATTGATTGCAGAGGCTAATCGACTTGACTGGGATCGAATTTTTTCTATTCCGGAAATTGATGGCAAATTGGAGTATTTTAATTCTTTGCTTGCGTAAAGCTTCTGGATAGATGGGCTCCCCTGCGCAGAGTCAATCGGAAGCCGTCCGATGATGTGTTCATGCTCGATGATTCTATCCTGATGCTCCGGAATATTAGGGTCTTTTTTACACGCAGTTTAGAAATCTAATAAAAATGATACCACTTGGAAGCATTATACAGTTTATCGTAACAGGATTTACAATTTGATCAGGTCGGCTAAATTTCGGCACTTTAAAAAAAACATTTTTAATCTAGACCTACCAAGTGACGTGCTATGGCGCGTCAACCGATGGAATTCTCTACGCATTTTGCTGCAAGTTCTCAAGGACCGCCTTTTAATTTGAGAGATTTTAATAACATTGGCTTTCATTCTGTCAATACATTTTATTTTAGTAATGTAACGGACATCGAGGTATACGAAGCAATCTCCTGCATTCAGTTTGTTGTGCGCTTAATTCTTTCAGTAACTCTCAAATTTCTGCCTCACTTAATCAACGCCGCATTAACCAAATCAATTTTTCCTAAAACTTGGAAGTTGGCTTATTTATTGCCAGTAGGTAAGATTTCTAGACCTGTTGAACTGCATGATTACAGACCAATTAGTATACTTCCTTGTTTATCGAAGGTGTTGGAGAAGGTCATGAAAAATCAGATTCTTATTCATATTGATAAATTCAATCTATTGCACCGGTTCCAGTCGGGGTTTCGCGAAGGTCATAGTACAACAACTGCTCTCGCCAAAATCACTGATGATTTGAGCTCATATGTTGCAAACGGGATGGTGTCTTTGTTGGTTCTTCTTGATTTCACTAAGGCGTTTGATTCTGTCGATCATAGTATCTTACTGGATAAATTGTTTACGCAGTTTATTTTTTCCAGCCACTCAATCCGGCTGGTGGCATCTTATCTTACAGATCGATATCAAATTGTCAAATTAAATGAGAAACTCTCCGAGCTTTCCCGCCTATTATCTGGCGTTCCACAAGGTTCTATCTTAGATCCTTTATTATTTAGTATGTTTATTAATGATATTGCAAATTGTCTCACCTCCGTAAAATTTCACCTATTTGCAGATGATATACAAATTTATCATTCAGCTGCGCAGGACAATGTGGAGGCTTGCGTATTAAATATCAATGAAACTCTTGCGAGGATCGTAGCTTGGAGTAGGAACAACCTAATTAACAATAATCCGAGGAAATCTAAAGCCATGTTCATAACTTGCAATAAACGATTGCTACAGAGTCTCATGTCTTCTGCAATAATGGTGGATGGCAACAGAATTGAAATAGTGGACAAAGTTAGAGATCTTGGTTTAATAGTGAATAGTCAGCTAAATTGGGACGATCATGTCAATCATATTTGCACTAAAATTTATGCTACGCTTAGGAACCTGTGGTCTCATGAAAGTTACACTTCTCGTGATGCTAAACTTAAATTAATTCGATCGCTAGTTGTTTCTCACTTAATTGTGCGCCTATTTACTCGGGTTGCTCGAAAACGTGTTTTGATCGATTAAGGATTGCTTTTAATTCATGCGCTCAGTATATATTCAATAAGAGGAAACATGTTTCCATCTCTAGGTATTCGCAGTCGGTCCTTAATTATGATCTATCTGATTATCTACAGTCTTATTTTTGTATAAAATAATCATTGCAAACCTTCTTATCTTTTTGATATGTTTAAGTTTTTCAGATCTGCCCGGCTGCTCAATATCCATCTGCCTTCCAATTGTAAGTCTAAAGCGCGCCAAGGTTCATTCTTCGTGTATGTTGTAAAGCTTTAGAATTCCCTTAACCCTAATTTGCAATCCATTGTCAGATTGAATCAATCCAAGCAGGAATGTTTTGCCTATTTCTCGTCTCTAAATTGATAAATTGTGTTGTATTCCATATTTTGTTCATTTTATTAGAAGTAATTGTAATTCTGTATCAAAACAAAAAAAAAACAAAAAAAAACTGTTCGAGATACCAATAAACTTGGCACTACATTTTTCAGATGGCAATGAGATGCTGTATAAGATAGCGGAAAATAAGAGATTGCGCTACTCGCCGCAAATGGCAACACTAGCAGTAAAGAGAATTTATTTTTGTATGTAATTACCAGCGGAAATTTTTTATTCATTATGTATCACTATTTTAACTAAGATGTTTTATCTCAGCGGAATAAAATATTAAAAGTGATCCTTAAAATGGCAAAAAACACATTTAATTAAACATTATTTTTTTATTTCGCAAAATTAGATTTATTGGATATTTTCAAAATGTTTAAAAAATCACTCGATCGATTTTGACTTGTTAGGTCATCATCAGGAGTATCTGACCTAACAAGTCGAAATATCGTGTTTATTAAGTACAAGTGTGTTCGCCAAGTGCCAATGGCAAATAGTGTAAAAAGTATTAAAATGGCAAATTGATTGATCTCCGAAATAAAGGAACTCGGTACGTGAAATCTTAGAATTTAAAAATATTCCGACTTTCCGGCATTTCATCAACTAGTAACCAATACTTTCGGCTTAAAATTGGCAACATGCCATTCTAAAATAGTTTTCCAAAATTTAAGCAGAAATGATGCTTGGTCACAAAACCCGTTTTTCAACAAAAAATTCAGCCTCTGTACAGTCCAGATGGTCTGATTGATAAGGATGAAACTTCAAACCAGAATTTTTTCCAACAAATTAGGAATGCCAGCCGAAATCGTCCAAGCTGCTTAGGAGTTTTTTTGTTTTTTACGTATTTTTAAAAGTACAGTGTATACGACCACCGGTATAAGACGACCCCGGTATACGACCAATTCCGTATACAAACTTTTTTGCTGAGGAAATTTTATTCGGTGTATACGATGCGATGTACGAAAATTGGAAATTTGGTAAGTTAAAAAATGTTACATGAAAATGTACAAAATTTTAAGATGATTTTTTATTCATAATTCAAAATCTTCAAAATGAATTAATAACTTTCTCAAAAAAAAAAAAATATCTGATCTATTGAACAGTCAAGAGATCCTTGCAGCACTTTCAATCAATTTATTTATTTATTAATTTTTTATTAAATTCAAATTCGTATCAGCTTTCCATGCTAAGATGATTCTGAATCGTCAATATATTATTAAGGACCAATAATTGCTCAATCTCTCTAAGGTCGTTTACGAAACGAACTAATATTTCACATTTATTGACTTCTTCGGCGGATCGGTCATTATGCATTCTTCATCGTAAATTTCTACGTTGGATTTATGACCACGTACTATTTGACAATTACGTACAATTGCTTTCCGCTTTTCGTTAATTTTGCTTCGGATCCTTTTTTTGTCTCGTCACATTCCATAAGTTCTCTATCTCAACTCGAACCAGCATCACCTTAGGACGTCTCTTCATAGCAGCCTTCTATTGCTCATCAAACGTACTGAAATCTTCGGATGTGCCCCCTTCAAGGATCTTTTCTTCACTCGGCAAGCAAATTCGTTTGATTTTTCTCTATGGCAGTAAACTCTCGCCATGTAGTTTTCATATTTCAAGGCGAACGCCAACACCTCATTCATGGTTTTGGTTCCGCTGTTGGTTCTCTGACTAATGCGTTCATTGTTAATTCGTTCAATACATCTGCAGGAGTATTTCCATAAGCTTGACGTGCTGATTTCGTTGCCTCTCTTTCTTGGTCTTACATGCTCTCCCCACGTATTTGTCTGTTTGCTTTGGAGTTATTTCTTGCATTTTCCTCTCACGTGTAACTGCCCATATCTGTCCAATTCAGTTATGACCCAGTCATCTGAAGTTTTTCCCCGAATAGCCAAAATAAGCGGATTAAGCTGCTTTCTATGACATAAGCATTGTGTTGTACTGCCGATTGAAATTGAATTTTAAAATGGTCCCGACATCGAATGTCGTGGACTTTAAAGCTACTCTTGAGTTTCCAGCAACTGCTTCTGTTTTAAATGTAATATAGTATTTAGCTGATCATCGCCAATAGTTTGCAAGACTATGTGTTCCGTCACCATTAAAGAACAGCCCACTCTTCAAGTTTTCAAATCTCTTGTTTAAACTCTTGCATTTGAATCTCCAAATTTGGCCGAGTTTTGCGTTCTGCATGTTCTGCAAGTTTTGTGCGATAAACTGACCGCCTTGCTCAGCTCAGAGTTCCGTCAATTCGACGATTTGTTCTTTACGTAACTCAAAAAATTACTTATCTTGTTCATCAAATTTTGCGTCGTGCTCAGAGCCGAGGTGATCGAATTTACGCCTTGCTGTTCGAATTTGCCATCAGATTTAGTAATATCTCTCAAGACCAAGCTGGTTTCCGTTGATCGGGAGTAGGCCGCTTTTATAAAATGTTTGTTTCTGTTTGAAACATAACTCCGCTGTCATCATTTTCTAATGATTCTGGCATCGATGATGATGGTCGTAGTATACCCCCCCTGCTTCAGTTTACGCTTCCATAGCACTCAGCGCGGGTCTCATTGGAGTAACGCGGGATTGAAGAGGTATTTATGATTATGATTACCACTTCTGACACGATATTTTACGAATTTCGATGGTTCGAATTAGATTCTTAATGGATTGGCCATAGAAATTGCGTTTAAAGTTAAAAACATTATTTTCCAACACATTTAACTTCTAGAACAAATTCACTATTTCACTTTTAATCATTGTTCAGTTTTTTACTTTTACTATTCACTTTGTACTACTTGACTTTGCTAGTTTACAACCTGAAACGTTTGATGTGTTTCAAATAAATTACTAATCCGTATAAAGCAGCTCAAATTTGTAGCGGTATATTACCGTGTTTGGATGTTACTACAGGTGAAGACGTACCTTGATAATAAATAATAACAGTAATTCTTGACTTATTTAAGGAAAATGTTTTACATGGTCCTTCGAGCCGCACCTATAACAATATTTTACTCAAAGGCGAGTTTCGTTGTTAGTCAATAAGACCTCGTGAGTTTCCACATTTCGTAACAGATGTTGCGATTTTTCGCCCTACTAAAATATAGCCCAGTATTTAAAAATATACCAGTTCATTTTCGTTTCCACAACTTCGTTTAAAAAATATTCGAATCGCTTTCATGTTATGACCTATTATTAACGGTGGAGCGGTTAGTAAAGCCTGATAAGGCTGATGCCTAAAGGCTGATGCATATCGACCATCTCAGACCGTTTTTGAAAGCGTGGTAAGTAGAATGATTATTTTTTTCCAAAGGAAATTATTCTTCAAATGGTCTCCGCGACAGAATTCAGTCAAATCAAACTCTTTTTTTAATTCAAGTTGAAAATAAACATTTAAAGGTGAGCAGCCGATAACTATAGCTTGAAATCCTAAACATACTCCTATAACATATGACACATTAAAACACCCAGTCGTAAGTTTTTTGGACACCGAACCCGTACTCTACCTACTCGGCTACCGCGACTGTCAAACAAAGGCATCATCCAAAACAACTTAACTGCCGCCTCGAATAAATATCGAGCTAAAGCTAAATTGCGATATTCGAACATGCTTTTTGAAAAATATGAAAGAAAAGATTGGCAGCAGGTTGTTTCAGAAATACTCTGACAACCACTCATTCAATCCAACGTTTTTTTAAATAACCGATACATGATTTAAAAAGACTAAGAAAAGTCTAAGTTAAGTGTATTGGCCCGAAAAGATAAAAGCAAAGTGTAAGACGTTCTAAGAATTAACCGTAATTGTTTTGATAAATTTAAAGGTACGTCAATCTCGTGTGTAAATTAAACCGAAAAGCTCATAAATCAAAAATGCCGCCAGAAGGCTTAAAATTCTTCAATGTTTATCTAAATATATTAATGTACATCCTATATGGGCTGAAATATTACATTTTGACAAAATAAGGATAATTAAATAATCTAATTAAATTTCTTAAAATAATAACCCCTGAGGACATTTAAATACGATTTTTATGCTGCGATACATGCGGGTGGGATGAATGAAAAGCAAGCGTACAAAAACACCAGAAGATTAAAATTAAAACCAAAACCAACAAAAAAAAATCATAGCATGTATAGTAAGAAGGATCATAACAGTAGTAATAATAATAATAGCAGTAATAATAATTTTGAATAGGAAAAACCACAAGGAAATTAAATGTTCGCAAATAAATTAAACGAAGTATTTCTTTTAAGCATTTTTGCTATGCACAGTCGTATTCTTTGCGCTCGTCCTTAATTTCTGGAATAGTTTTATAGTTTCGCCACCCTCGTATTTCTTCTTCTTCTTCTTCTACGTATATTTAAACGTATAGAAGTTTATTAAAAATTACAAAGGATGTATCTTGCGGTTTATCCTTTTGTTACGTTAGGGAATATTTATATGGCTCTTGGTTTTAAACAAATACAAATAAACAATTGTTTTACAGCCCGTTCCTCACTTAATTCGAACATTGCCACCCCCCACCACGCGCATAATACATTTAATTACAACAAATAAAAAATTACAAGAAATTAAGTAAAGCTGTGCGTTGATAAGAAAACAACATTTTTAATTTCATCCCATCATGCGAAAATAAATTTTCTAAATATATACCAAGGCGAGAGAGAGACGAAATGATGGTGATGGTGCGCACACTATGACTGATTGAACATGAATTTCCGTAGAAAATAAGCTCATTAATCATCACATTACCTCCCTAGAATGTATAAGATCTCCGATTTTATAAATTCAGCAGTACAACATCCCTCTTGTATAAATTTCAATAACTAAATGGCACACACATACATCTATACCCGTATATAAAAACTTTCCGCAATTAATCTTTTAAAATATCAAATAAAAACACCTTTGTTATGTCGTTGTCATCCCATTATTCGTTTATTGGGCTTTTCGTTCGGGGCGTCACACGCACGTCTCCCCAAAATATTTATATTTATTTTTGCCCTGTTACAAAAAAAAAATCGTTTCCTTATTACGTGTGAATTTATTAATTAGAAATTATGAAATTAGAATATTAATCGGCCCTCCACCTTCTGTATATAGGGGGCGACCGAACCAAAAATACAAAATTATGGAAATTCGCCCTGGCAGGTATTGAATATACGAGTATACAAATATTTTTTTCACGTTGATCGATTTCAATTTTTCATGTAGCCGCTTTTTAATTAAAAATATGAATAATCCAAGTTTAGTCGTGCTTTACGAGTGATTGTTATTGATAACCCGATATTAATTCAAAATAACAAATTTATTAATTAATTAAGATTAACAACAAATAGATTTGCTCAATTTTGTATTATTACTAGATTTTTTACTGGGTGCTTCTAAGCGAAGGATGTATGGAAGGATGTATAGAAATTTTTGAGAATTCCACAGCATATACGTATAACTGGTATAACGAAGTAGTGGACCAACATTCGCACTGCGGAAATAATAACCAAAGATTACACAAATCAGAATGTTCAGGTTAACAAAAATATATAAAAAAAAACATTTTAAAATACCACGTTTTTCTAATGCACTAAAAAGAAGAAAATATTTTTTTTTCTGGCCTATAGAATTATATGGGCATTTATACTTAAAACTAGCACCAATTTTCTACAACTAAAAACGTGGGGCGCATTTTAGAAAAGAAAATTGATAAATGTGATTTGGATAACCTCTTATGGTATTTTTTTAGAACATTTAGTTAGCTTAAAACCTTCCTGTACCTAATTTATGATTAAGGTGTATGTGTCCCGAGTGAACACTGACGTATTTGTTTAAAAAATATATAGTTGTAGGGTTGTAGGGACGACTATTGACATGTTTTACGTCTACATGTCATTAGTCATGCTTACAACTAGACATTTACTAAACAAATACATCGAGTGTCCACTCGGGTATGTGATAAAATAAATTAGGAAATTATAATTTTTTTTATTAAGCTTTGCTTCTAAATATTTTTCAATCGTCTCGATATTCAATCTTGTACGAGATATGCAGGGTATACTAGAGATACAGACGAGAGTTGACAAATATAAGATGCTAGTATCAAAGCCCTAAATTTTCACATTAAGTACACCAAGAACTTATTTTTTTTTTATAAAGAATTGATTTACGGAACTTTTACTTTTTTTAAAAATATTAGCAATTTCATATATGATATCAATTTTCTTTTCTAAAATGCGCCCCACGTTTTTAGTTGTAGAAAATTGGTGCTAGTTTTAAGTATAAATGCCCAGATAATTCTATAGGCCAGAAAAAAAATATTTTCTTCTTTTTAGTGCATTAGAAAAACGTGGTATTTTAAAATGTTTTTTTTTATATATTTTATTTTAGTGTTTTTAGTTGTACGAATTTTGAATCTTGTTATCAATTGAAACAATTTTTTAAAGTAGATTTTATCTCTTTATTCAATTAAATTTATACAATTACATTATTCAACATGTGTGCAAATTCGTGTCATTATACCAATTGTCTGTTAGGAATTACATGCCTTCTTGGTTTTCAAGAGCTGATGCATACTGCGCCCAACACAAACACACACAAACATTTATACAAACACCAACAAGGACAAAAACATAAATAAAATTGTAACGAAACTTAAAGTTAACCAAAAAAAAATTTAGGGTCTTATGGAGGTCGATATTGTCGCATTCTTTCCATTTCTCTGATTGCACTTTCGTTACAAGGCTTCTTTCTTAACAATTTACTACAGTCCAATTCCTCAATTTGCCGTCCATTTAAAGATCTCACTCTGCTTAATGCGACGTTAGCTTGACCGTCTTGAAAAAGTGATCGACTGGTAAACGACTGCAAGATCGACGGTACATCCCTGCATTTAGTGGACTGTACATGCCCAACACAAAATTATTGGTAATATTGTCTACGCTCAATTGTTCCATAATTATATTTAGCAGGAAATTGTATAGCTTTTGGCTGGATAAGTTCAATATTCTCATTGCCAAAATCTATTCTAACTGATGGAACGTCGGTATCGTACATTTGGTCTCTGCGGAAATGCGGCCAGATAATTTCTGTGATATTTCCAATGGCGCCGTTGATAAGACTCTTTTCAACATTTACGTTTGAGCGTAACATCACTTTGGCACCAACAAATATTTTCAACTCTTTGGACAATCCTCCACTTTTATTTACATCTGCTGGTACGATATTAACCATGTTGACATTATCAACATTTCTTGTTGCATCAATAATTTTATCCTGTGCTCGAATTTTGAAAATACGCACTTGTTGAGCTCGATATTGCTCAAGTACAGCAAGATTATGGGCATCTACTTGGGCTCTTAAAGGATAAATTCGAATGGCTTTATCCAATGCAAAATCTCCAGTTGCATCTGTCATTTGTTTTGACATGAGAAGCTCAAAATGCTGACCATTTAATTTTCCAACTCTAAGGGCATTCAAAAGATTAGCAAATGTGTTGTCTCCTTGCTGCCGCATGGTTTCTGTCAGCTCACATCAAGAAAACAATCGCCACAAATGAGTCGCTGACAAGAATCGAGTTGGCTGATTGAAAATTTGTGCTCCTTTTACGGGAAGCAATTGCATCAAGTCACCGAAAACAATTATATTGATACCCCCACTTCGTTCTCTTTATTTTTCAGTTGTCTCAGTCGTGAGTCAATCATGCAAAGCATTTCATAAGGAACCATGCTTATCTCATCAATGAAAATGTACCCGACATCCTTCCACTGTTGACGCATAATCTTCAGGCAATTTCCTGTCAATTGGGGCATATTTGGTGTAAGAAATCCATCTTTTTGAACAGATATTTTCAATAAACTGTGAAGTGTTGAACCTTCTACTAGTCTAGCTGCAACACCAGTTAAGGCAGAAACTTTGACCACTGATTTTCCAACAAAACAGTTTTTAACCAAATTCTTAAGAGCATTAAACGTAAATGTTTTGCCTACTCCTGCTCCATCAGTGACAAACCATCTCATTCGTTGTCTACTTCCGTTCAACTGCTCTTGAATGCTTTGTCTTACTAGTTGGAAAAGTTCTTGTTATTTTGCGTTCATGTTATTGTAAATTGTTTGCAATTGTTCACCAGATATATTCTGTTCGGGAACTTCCTCTTCAAAATATGGATCAACATATTCTTCAGGTTGTTCGAGAATATTGAATGCATGAGCCTGATTGAATGCATTTTCAAGTTGTCTATCTCTTTCTCGAAAAGTTGTCATATATCTGCTTGTTTCTTTTAATCTTTCCTCACGAGAAATGCTTCCTGTGGGTTTTCAAATCCCAGCAAAAGCTTTCTTTCAGAGTAATATGGAACATATTGAAGTAGAAGGATGTAGAAATAGTTGTGCGGATCAGTATGCATTTAAAAATTTGGAACTCTCACTACAATTCAATCAGGCACATGTCTTTGAAATTGTAAACAGGATGATCTTTAGGGTGATTCTCAAATATCTTTCAAAAATATTGGAACATACTTCCGTAGCCTAATTACCTTTGAAATGTAAAACGTGAAAACGTTGTTCAGGGCGTCTTGTATTTAAAAGTACACATCTGCGTGAACTTCCTCTGAACGGTAGATGCCATAGGCGGCATGCACATTCACATGCAGATACTTGTCTCTCTTTTAGTATATGCATGCATGCCTTAAACAGTTTTCTTGAAACGTTTCTTTCTTCTCTGCGAATTTGTCTAATGGCCTGTGCAACACTCTCATTTACATTAGTAGGTTCCGACTTTGAAATATACTTAGCTATGTAGTGTGCGATAAATTCATTACTTCCACATGGCTGAACATCTATATTACCATCCCATAATTGAAGTATTGCAAGATTGTAATTATTTACATATATGTCTTGGGGTTGTCTCTTTAAAACGCATATTCTACCTGCGTTTCTGATAAATTCATCAGATGTTTCAGAAATGATTTTGGTTTGATCACATGCTTGTTGTGGAAATCCGAATCGACATGATTCCGAATTGTTCTTGTGACAAGTATGTGTGTGTCTATGAATTTGATTCTTTTTGACAAACTTATGCAAATTTGAATTTTCTTCCTCTGATGGAAAATAATAAGAAATGACCTCATCAATTAATTTAGTTCCTGGTTCTGATTCAAATGATGACGCATTCTCAATCCAAATGACTATATGGACAGGAGGACTGCCTCTATTTTGGAATTCAATTCGCCACCAAAAGTCTTTATTTTTGCACCAAGAATCTTATCATTTGCTTTTAAATGTTTCATAAAAGCATCCAATCTTCTTTGAAAATGTCGACTCACAACAACTGGATAACGCTCAATGAGACGTTGAGCCTCATCTAAGCTAATGCTTGCTGGGGGTTTTCATTGGGTCTATTGCCTTACGCATATCTAACCGATTTAGATCAATACAACTTAATGTCAAAAACCAAGTTGGTGGACCAAGGCATCGAATCTGTGCAACTAATTCGCTGTTTTGTACTCCGCCAATAAGCTGCTGATACTCTCAAATTTCTCATAAAAATATGAAGATCTTCAACTACACCTTCTTGTCCTCTGACCCTCTTAACACAAGCAGAAATTGTAGATTTCACTGTATCATACTCAAACATAGAAAAGATAATCATTGCGTTGAAATCGTGTATCTCTTGCCAAGATTCGCGATTGAAAGTAATCGAATGGTGAAATTTTAACATAGCGTTGCTCATTCAAACCATTGACTCCTTTTGGGAAAAGGTAAAACCATGAAAATTCTTCTGCCTTTTTTCATGATTAACATTAACAATGTTATCTCTTGTCTTTCGAACAATTTCATTGACATTTTAACTCTTTAACAAGTTCATCTTCAACATCTGGTTGAACAACATCAATTGGAGCCATGACAGATGTCTGAACATGGACATGTTCTGTCAATACTGAAGAACTTGGCTCTGGTGCAAATCCAAATATGCATCCATCTGAACGAAATCATTTTTAAAATTTACGTTGATGTAATGAATAGAAAATTGCTCATTATCTGGTTTAAAAACACGTCTACAGATACGATGAAGTTCTTCAACGGTATATCACATTCGATAATGCATCCTTGACCTTTATTGTGAGTTAAAGGCTTTGCCATTAGGTCCACATGAATGTGAACCAGTAAAGTAATATTTACCATCATAATGCATGAGATCTAAATATTTGGAGTGTGCAATTATAACTCCTGCAATATGCTCTGAAAACAATTCTACAAGAGCAGCCAGTAATGTCTTGAAATCTTCACCATCGTTTCTCTTGTCCATTAAATTTCCATGACAAAGCCAATTATCGTCATAATCAAGAGAAAATGATTTCTCATACATGAGAAAATATTCTTTAATCACATCTAAATTCAACAAATTTAAGTATCCACTTATTGGAATATGATGTGCTCTTCCGTTATTTTCGTCAGTCCTATGTCGTATCAAAACATATATTTCATCTCCCGCATACATATTGCTATTCAATATGTTTGTGTTCCATTTACTTGGACAAATAATAACAACTCTTACAATTTTTGCAAGCACTGAACACACAGGCGTATCCAGACTGGAAAATTTCGATATTGCTTTGATTCCAAGTAGCTCTAACAATTCTTGAAATTTTAACATTTCTATCGAGAGCAACGTAGGCATTTCGTATTTCTACGTCATTACCTTGTTCATGAATAACATGTTCTTGTTGGTGTGGTTGTTCAGGTGGAATGACACGAATAATGTCTTGTGCATCAAGTCTGACAAAATGATTGATCGTGAAATCTTTATATAGCGGGTTATTTGCAATGAGCCAACGAAGTGCGACATAAATGCGATCTTGGGATATTGTGTAGTCCCGTGAGACATTCAACTTCCCGAGGGTCTCAGTCACTACTACAATACCAGCGTCATTGCTAGCTCTTGGCAGCATATTAGGAAGCTTCCCGCTATCCTCTAAAATGTCGAGAGCAAAAAGCGTAGCATGTCCCTTAAAGTCATACTGGCCAAAGCGGCCATCAAATTTGATGACTTTAATGAACGGGACTATACGAGACAAAAGTCTCTGTTCAGACTGTGTCAAACATTGAATTACATCAGGAATGACACCTGGATCTAAATTGTTCCAGTTAGCCTTAGGTGGAGCTTCATTCTTGCGACTGTTTTTAAGATATGTATATGCAAGCTCCACAGATAGATAAGGCTTTGCAGTCACCAAATGGTACTTTACTTTCTGATTTGGATAACACTGCTTAGTGCAGATTTCACAAGTTTTATCACAGAAGATGTTTCTTCTGTGCTTGAAGGATTTTGAGCATATGATTCTCGAAGGCGACTCAATCTTTCATTGTGCTCTTGTTCAGTTTCATTAGCTCTAGCATGAGAGTGCAATACTCGATCCCGCTCCAAGCGATCAATACGTTGAGCCTCTATTTCATTTTCTATAGCATGACCGTGCTGTACTCTATCACGCTCCAAACGATCATTGTGTTTAGTTTCTGATTCATTTGCGCGATATTGGGATTGGCGTATATTTTGTTGAGCAAGACGAGAAGCCTGTTGGTCTTCAGTTTCTGCAATAATTTTCTTTTTACGTGTTACCAATCGTGCTGTTTTTTTCTGGTTCAGAATCAAGTAAACGCTTCTGTTGGTATTTTTGACGAGCTTTTTCAAGCCGCCGTTTTCTTTGGCAGGTAGTTTCTGGCATACTTATTTTATGACATGAAGAATATTCATTTACGTTTGATTCCTGTAAAACAGTATCCAATCCTTATATCTACACAAAATTTATAATTATTTACACTATATAATACATACACTATAATAATTCCTCATAAAATTTTTTGTCAATTTGGCAAGGAAAAAAAAAATTGGAAAAATTGTGACATTTTTCTATTATTGTTTGACAGCGCACAGCAACTATGACCGTGAATATTTTACGATGAAAGTTTTATTTACGCCAACCGTAAACTATTAATAATGGTTTTCTGAAATTTGTATTAGGTTTTTGTTTCGAATGTTCGATAATATGAAATTGTCAGGTGAAACAACCAAGTGAACAAAATTTCAGCGAAATCGAATGATGATAAGTGCTTCAAATTTGAACCTAAAATTTTGACCCAAACAGATAGACAGATAGACAAGAAAGCAAGTTAAGGAAAACGTAGTAAAACAGATGTTCTCTCAAATCAATATCTGGAAGCCTGGAAAAGTGACGTTATATTTTTGAAAGTGTCAAGCAAATGAGTATTTTGTAGTCCTGACGAATTTCTCTAACAGCAAATTCTTTCGAAACCAAATTTTGATCTTAGATCAAAAAAATGACTGACTATACAATAAATTTGACCGAAACGTCATTGAAATGCAGTGCATTGCCAGTAATTTTTTTGATCTAAGATCAAAATTTTGTTTCGAAAGAATTTGCTATAAGTAAACACTATGTTTCTTTAAGAAATAGATCAAAGGAATTCTTGTGAAATTTTATAGTCAAATAAAGGGAATTGAGTTTTCCAAAAACGGAAAGAAATTCTTGATCGTCAAATTAACAACGTCTCTGGGTCTGTATGTAGAATCGTAATCGAAGGAACTGTGTCAGACTCCTTTGAAATAACATCTGGTGTTCGACAGGGAGATGCACTCGCGCCTGTGCTGTTCAATTTGGCGCTTGAGTACGTAGTTAGGAAAAAAAACCGGTTTTGGAAACCACTTTTTGAATTCGCTTTTTGGTTTCCGGTAATGGGCATCTTCTACGTAATCTCATGACTTTAGCGAAGCTCTAAATCATAGAATATTTTGCCACTTGTTGTTGAAATAGTGGTGCCTAAACATATCAATAAATTATACCTGATATTATTAGGCCCGATTTGGCCCCACTTGAAATGGATTAACCTATAACTACAGCTAATGTTAACCCATTTTCGAAGAACATTTTGTTATTACCTGTTTTTGCATGCATTCCCCACGCGGCGTAAACCCGAGCTCAGTCGATTCGAGGTTAATAATTAGTCGTGGGTTTGGGGAATGTACAGATATTGTACAGCCTAGCTTACTGCTAGGAATTACCGTGAATGTACAGACTAGCTTACCGCGTTATAATTATGTGGATTTCTGGGATGTCTGGTATTTCTGGGATTCTTTTTGAAACCGCTTTTTGAAGCCGCCTTTTGAAGCCGCTCTTTGAAGCCACTTATTGATTCCGCTTTTTGAAGCCGTTTTTTGAAGTCGATTTTTGAAGCCGCTTTTTGAAGCCGCTATTTGAAGCCGCTTTTTGAAGCCGCTTTTTGAAGCTGCTTTTTGAAGCCGCTTTTTGGATAAAGTTTTTGAAATGATTATGCAAGAAATTTTATACGGAATAATCACAAAACACCATTTTAATTGAAAAAACCAAAGTACCATTTTTGAAACCGCTTTTTGAAGCCGCTTTTTGGATAAGCTTTTGAAGCCGCTTTTTGAAGTCGTTTTTTGAAGCCACGTTTTGAAGCCGCTTTTTGAAGTCTCTTTATTACTCGGCTTTTTGAAGCCGCTTGTTGGATAAGCTTTTTGAAATGATTATGCAGGAATGCATGCTTTTGGAAGCTGCTTTTTGGAGGCGCTTTTTGAAGCGTCTTTTTTAAGCCTCTTTTTGAAGCCACTTTTGGAAGCCGCCTGTTGTGTAAGCTTTTTGAAATGATTATGCAGGAAATTTTATACGGAACAATCACAAACACCATTACAATTGAAAAAACCAAAGTACAATGTTTGAAACCGCTTTTTGAAGCCGTTTTTTTAGACCGTGTTTTGAAGCCGGTTTTTGAAACCGCTTCTTGAAACTGCTTTTTGAAGCCGCTTTTTGAAACCGCGATTTGAAACCGCTTTTTGGAACTGTTTCAAGTCACTTTATTAAGCCGCTTTTTGAAGCCGCTTTTTCAAGCCGCTTTTTGAAAGCGCTTTTTGAAGCCGCTTTTTAGATTTGTTCCAACCCGCTTTTTGAAGCCACTTTTTGAAACCGCTTTTTGAAACCGCTTTTTGAAACCGCTTTTTGAAACCGCTTTTTGAAGCCGCTTTTTGAACTCACTTTTTGAAGTTGCTTTTTGAAACCGCTTTTTGAAGCCATATTTTAAAACCGCTTTTTTGCAGGCGGTTTCTAACAGCGGCTGCAAAATGCGGCTTCAAAAAGCGGTTTCAAAAAGCGGTTTCAAAAAGCTGTATTCAAACTGGTGTTCAGGGATTGGCCTATTTATTCAATATAGCGGAATTCTTATCATATTCCGTTATCAATCCAATCTTATTTTTATCTCATCACAGTAGTTCTGTCATGGCATTGAAGATATCATCTTCACAAATATTTATTAAATAACTAGTCTTTGACGGAATTACATATTTTCCTTATATGGCTGCCACATAAACAAAAATTACATACAAAAATTACAGTAGTACAAGTTTAAGTAATTTATAAGAAATCCATTTCATTGTTTTGTAATTCGAATACAGAACATAATATTTTTATTTTGCGATAATCATAAATGCTTTACATAAATATAGAGTAAGGTAATTAACGGTAATCGGTTAAGATAACTAACCGATCTACGTAAAAATGTAGTATATTGCATTTATGATTACTCGTATGATTAAATAGCAAAATTTATTAATGGATTGAAAAGAGGCCATTCATTTATTAAATTTTGTTATAAAAATTTATTTCTCCCTCTTTTTGATCGATTAATTTTCGTATAAAATACCGAGCAAAATTTTTGGTTAAGGCAGTTAGTGTTTGAAGTTGGTTTTGGGACTGATAACTAAAATAGGGTCAAGCCCTCTACTTAATGAATTGTCTTAAGAGCCAATAAAGTAAAAGTGTTATATATTAAGTAGAAAAGTTTTAGTTTAAAAATCACATTTTGTTTTTGTTTTTCCAATAAAGTTAAATCGAAAGAAGTTAAGCTGTTATCTTTTTTTTAATAAAACTCGAGAGTGCTGCACTTGGTAAGTATGGAGGATGTGATTGGTGACTAACTAAACGGGTACCGATTAATATAACAAAAGTCAGCTGCCTCATTAGAGGCGCTGGTCATAAGTGGGTTCCGCCCTAGGCTTGCTTCTGCCGACAATACTATATTATCAATCTCACTTACTAACCACTTGGGCCAAAGGCCAAGTTCTCTGGCTCAAGTTAATTACAGATTGAGAGTTAGAATAATCATGTTATTCTATACCCAAAAATTATAACTTACTTACTTTCTTTGAACTACCCGTTCCGACTTTTAGTCACGGATTCCGAATGCTTCGTTTATTTTGGATTATCAATGTAATTATGAGTAGATCAACATTTAGTTTGCTTCAATATGTCGCTTCGTTCGCCTCGTTGCTGTGAACCACCCATCCTAAACTACCTTGACAAATATCCTTAATAACGAATATAAATATATTATATACTATTTAATTTAAATTAGAAATTCACTTAATTAAATTTTTTGTGTTACCTGAGAAAAACTACTTAATTTAATTTCCAGCTGAGTTGTTAAAATTGTTTTATTTATATTTCCTCAGCATTTTTCTACAAAAAAAATATAATCGAGAGTATAAAATTAAATTATCCCAAATTAAATGTCAAGCAAAAGGTGTTAATTTAGGTCAAGTTGAATTTATATTATATTTTGTTTTTCTCATATAGACTCGAGATGAAAATCAAATTAATCTTTCATTTTTTTTTTTTCAAGACGTTGTAAAGTACTTTTATTATTTGACGTAAGGATGTAGAGCCTGTCACTCGCAAAATTTTTATAGGCCGGATTATACTAAGAAACAGGATCCACAACAAATTTGCGGTTAAGATTTGCATAAAAAATACAGCCCCATCGACGGGTAGATATACATATAGACTTCTTCAACCACATTTGAAAATGCGCTCTCGTTCCAATTAATTTAAATAAAAATAAAAGAAACAAAATTTAAACGGAAAATTCTGGCCCGTACTTAAAAATTATTGCTGTACTTAAAATGTTTTTTATTAACTTTATTACTGTGTACCAAAAAATTGTGTATCCTTTATTTTTATAAATAAATGTCCTAATTTACTTAACGTGTACAGTTAACCTTTTTTTCTACTTTGCATTTTCCGTTTTTTTCATGTTTTTCGCTTCAGGATAATTTTTTTTTATTCTTTATTTTTATTTCCCGTATATATACCTAATACAATAATATGAAAACATTAAATTGTTTCTTGCTGGATTTTCCATGATTTTTCCGCCGAGTATATATAAGTTTTATTCGAGATATACCTTTTGACAACAACAACAACTTTACAGAAATTTATTTACAATCCAGCAACAAAACGAAAAAAACGTTAAATTATGTGATAATGAAGTTGAAAATGGTCAGGAAAATTACTTTTTGTTTTTGTTGCCACTTTTTCTTTGTGTTTAAATTTTTTTTTTGGTTTGACCATTCGAACTAGGGAAAATTCCTTTATTTTTTATGTTTGTTGTTTTATATGTTTATATTTGTGAAAATGTTCTGTTTATGTTTGGATTGGCCTGAAAGCATGCTGAACCTTATAAAAATAAGGCAAAGTGTTTATATTTTCGCTTTTGTTTTCTGGGAGAGTAGATCTTAGGATGGAAATTTGCTTAGTTGCTTCGAATGTGTAAACAGTGACACGTGTGAGCATATAAATAATTTTATTTATACGCATATGTGGTGCTGGACTGGTAATGGACATAAATGTATATGTGCCTTGTTGTGTAAGTACAGTTGAGTTTTTAATTAAATTTTCGATTAGTTCGAATACTGTGAACTTGTCCTCAATAACAAACATGATAGATGATTTTAATTGTTCCCAGTGTCTGAATTTAGAAATCTTTCGTGACATAAAAATAAAAACCATTTGTCAAAAACATCTTGAAATTTTATTTGGTAAATATTTACTTCGATTGTGCTTTATAAAAATAACGTACGTGTCTTATATTTTTGTTTGATTTCATTTGGGGCTTTATATACATTCGATGAGCTTTTTATGTACTCTATTTCATGTGTACATATGTAAGCAACATATATGAGAGAAAATGTGGCCAGAAACCTAAAATAGATATGTAATTGATTTGTAATTAATTTTTATGGTAAATAAAACCAAATCAACGTCTTAATGCGAATTTTAATGTATTTTATTGAAAACTATATCCACGATTTGTTCATCTTCATTAAATTAATTCTTAATTTAGCTCACAAAATAGAAACCAATTTTGAAATTATTATTGGTCATGCAACCGGATGGTTCAGGGATTCCAAGAATCGAGGTTCTAATGCCGGGAATAGGCAACTATGTTTCCCTATTCCTTATAGTGGTATCCTCGGTAAGGATTTTAAGGAGAATACATCTGTAAGATCGATTTCAAAAATAGTTAAAACTCTAGCAATTCCATTTAAGGAATATACTGTTATTCTCCATCTCATATTCGCACTTTCCAAAATTTACATTACAGAACGTGAAAAATTACTCAAATATTCATGAAGATTCGTGTATTCGTTGGATACTCAGTAATAAAAATACAAGACCCTTTAGCAACAATTGTATTAATTAATCCAAATGAGTCTCCTGGCGAAATAGATATCAACAATGTTTCGTTAGATGATTGCTCATCATTATAATGGCATTTTTCAACTAAATTCGTGGAAGAATAAAGTAGAAGACCGTTTACATATTCTCAAAAACAAACTTCATTTAGAACCTCTTATTTCGGAAGAAGCATTTTTAATTTTATCTATATACAGTAAATACAATGATATTTTGCATCTAGATGGTGATATCCAAACAGCAAATAATGCAACCTCTCATTCTAATCCTCTTTTACCAAAATCAGTCCCAATTTATCAACGTCCATATAGACTACCGGAAGCGAGCAGGGTCGAGAATAATAAACATGTTGATGAAATGTGATGAAATGTTGCTGAATGATATCATTGAGCCAAGCGATAGTCAGAAGAACATTCCGCTTCTTGAAGTATCAAAGAAGAGTAATGATAAGGAACGAAAATGGAGAGTAGTTTGTAAATTTCCGCCCTCTAAATAACATCACTGTATATCGAGTATCTTTCCCTCACATAATATGGACGAAATCCTTGATCAATTAGGCCGTTCATCTTATTTCAGTCGCTTCATTAAAAGTTTTGGAAACATTACCAAACCTTTGAATCTTAAAAAGTGTGTATTTGAATAGACTACGTTTTGTGATGAATCTTTTAAATATTTACAAAATTGTCTAGTCGCACCTCCAATCCTACAATTTTCAGATTTCGAGCGAGAATTTATTTAAGATTGCGACTCCAGTGACGCCGAACTCGAAATAAAGCGAAAAAAAATACTCAGTTATAGAAAAGCAGTTGCTCTCAGTTTTTTACTCAGTTCAGTATTTCAGCCCGTATAAACATGATAAACATCATTACTGATCATAATCCTTTGATTTGGTTAAACAGCATTACCACTCCATCTTCAAGATTAATTCGATGGAGATTGCTGCCTGACGAGCATGACTTCGTAATTACACTCAAAATGAGATCATTGAATCCAGATGCGCTTAGTCGTATTGCTATTAATTATACAAATCACACTCTACCAATTTCTGATTTTGAACCCAAACTTCCCATTACTAGTTCAAAAAACCTACATAAGTTTTCAGATCTTTCGCCAGTTCCTAATCGTTTTTCAATTAATTCTTCAACTCTTGAAACGACAGTAATTTCTAAGTCCATTTACTCTAATTCGAATTTAAATAATAAAATCACAAATTCTAACTCTTCAATAGAAATACCTGAAAAATCTTCATCCAATTCAGATTCATTGACCAACAAAAAATCAAAATCCATGAAAACTCAAGATTATAACTCTAATATTTTACAATCAAACACTGAACCTTCTCGTACTACCATCCACATCTATAAATCAGCGTACTCCAGATCCAAATTCCCTATCTCTTTCAAATGAAAATTCGAATACTCAAATTGTAATTTCCAATCCTACAGAGCAAACCTAAGCAAAATACCTTTGAAAATTACTACTACTTCCCAAATTCCCTTTCAAAAAATCTTTCTACATATTGTTGGCGTATTCCCGTCCAGTTACCATAATAATCGCTACATATTCACCTTACAGGACAATCTTACGAAATACTTGTTAGCATTAGCCGGGCCTAATCGTACTGCGGAAACTATAGAGATGTAATGATTTATGCTCAGCATTAATAAAACCTAAATCACCATCTCTGGGGCGGCCGATAATGGCCATTCAACATTGCGTAAAATTTACATCTTAAAAATCAAGGGGAACGGTTTGTAGCTAAATGGGCTGGAATTCTGAGTTGCAGAAGCACAGACTTTTTTTTTAAAGATAGCTTATCGGCAGCCAGTTATATCAATAATACGCTGGAACCTTAAGTACTGTCATTATCAACACAAATCGGATCAAAATTCATCTTAATGAATGGCAATGCCAAGCCACACACAGCAAAAATCACAACAGACTGGTTGAACGCACAGGAAATCCATGTGTTACCATGGTCAGCAATACCTCCGGAACAACTTCAACAAAGTATTCTGACACATTTAGCATCAGTAACAACGCTTCTGCAACTATATGCACTCTCCTTCAAGATCATACATCACATGGATGCAAATTTCACAAGACAGCTTCGATACGTTGGTTAGATTCATATCAATCTGTTATAAATGCAAGAGAAGACCACACCACTTATTCGAAAACAAAAATATCTTTAATAATTAAATGTATAAGAAATAAAAGAAACCGTTTTTACCGTTATCCTTGAAATTTGTTGATATGGAGATTCAGGTTTTAAGAAATGGAGAATTCAGGTTTCGTTATAAATCGTCGATCACAAATACGCCGATCACAAAAACGTTAAGAAGTAACAATAATATATATCTGAATAGCTACAATTTATACCCAAAGATCACTGGCCATTATCGGCCATCCCCAGAGATGGTGATTCAGGTTTTATTGATGCTGGGCATAGATCATTATATTACCTTTCAGGAAAACTAAACAATTTGATAGGTATCTTGGGCAGTTTTTTAGCTACAAGCCGTTTTCCTTGATTTTTAAGAGGTACATTTTACGCAATGTTTAATTTCATTTCTTAATTTTTACGCATTGTTGTTGTAATTTAGAAAATTAACTTTTTTATCATTTTTAATTTTTTTAAATTTATAATGAAATAAATTTTTTGAATACAATAATTTTTATTATAAATACGGTTGTGAATATTTTCCTAAATACAAAGTTATTCCTAAAATCAACAACAACAACACAAAATGTCTATGTATGTGTAAAAATTTGAATTATCAAATAAATAAAAAAAAATTCATATAAACGAGTTAAAAATTAATTCAAAAGTACTTAAAGGGCATCAACCTGTTAGGATTAAGGATATTGACCACAAATAAATACGATACATTAAAACCGATAGTTTTTCCGAGTTTTCCAATATTTCTAAACACCACACCATTTAGCGAAAAATTGTTTTGAGTAGTTCTCGGTCTGACTAACTCGAAAACCATACACAATTTTCTAAAAGTAGGCTTTCTGGTAGTTAGGATTAAGGATATTTGGTCTCATATAAATACGATACATTAAAAACGATAGTTTTTCCGAGTTTTCCGATATTTCTAAACACCGCACCACTTAGCGAAAAATTGTTTTGAGTAGTTCTCGGTCTGACTAACTCGAAAACCATACACAATTTTCTAAAAGTAGGCTTTCTGGTAGTTAGGATTAAGGATATTTGGTCTCATATAAATACGATACATTAAAAACGATAGTTTTTAAACATTTTTTCATATGAAAATCGCGGATAGCGTGTATGTTCAAAAATTTTATACAAGAGCCTTACGGCTCATTTCGAAATGGAATTAGGTGATTTCAATTCCGTAATGTATCCCCTTTCGAACCTATATAGTCACTATGGGAGTCAATCTCTGAGATTTGTGTAATTTACCATAACGTACAACGACATTTTTTCATATGAAAATCGCGGATAGCGTGTTGTAACGGTTTGCTTAAGTTAGTGAATTTAACAACGAGAATTAAAAGACTCATCAGGTTTGAACCGTTAACAGACTCTTGATTCTTATAGGTGGGCAGCAGCATGTTGCCGGCTAGGTGGCAGTCGGATGGGATGGGATCTTTCCACCTGTATCAAGAGCTTGATAATGCTGCTTTTAAATCGTAAAATAGATATATGAACACACGTTCCGTAAGGATCCCTAGTGGCAATGTTCGACTTCAGAATTCACTGTAGTTTTATTTAAAATACAACTAATATGACCGTTGTTATTTTGGTCACAATGTCATAACCCACACCTCCATAATGTTAGATTCCGTTGTTACGGGACCCCCTTGTGTGTGTTTTAAACTTACCTCATCATATGATACTTAAATTATTAATTAGACATTTTAGATTCACTTAAGTCACTAAAAAAAATTGTTCACGAAATAACACACATAAACATAATAATATGAGAAGATCACGGATTTTACTTCCCAACAACTGATTTCGAAATAACAACAAAAATTATGTCAAGACTTGCTTCCCTTTGGGAAATGAACAAATGACTAGATTCCGATTATATAGTCGTAAAGAAAAATTTAATTAAGTAAATTTACATCTAGAAATCTGGTAAAAATATATAGTTTAATTTAATAAATAAATAATGATTAATAGGAATATAATGAATATATAATATAAATATAACGGCAATATAATAACTAATTACAACAATAATACTCTAAAATATTTATAAATTTTTTTAATAATTTTACTATATGCATGCATTTGAACCATGGCTCTTATTAGATTAGATTATAAGTTATGACTCACAATTGAATAATTTTCGTAATATAAATTATTATCAACTTTTTCTTATAATTAACGTAGTGAATTATAGTTAACGTGGAACAGTTTTATAGTGTTTTATTTTATACTTTTTTTTTCTACTGCACTTCAATTCGTCAGATTATTCACATCAACCTGATATATTAATTGATGTTTACTATTTATTTACGTTTGAATTGAAGTTTAATCTATTTAATTAAATTTTTGTTCCGAATCCGCATATTTATTTTCGGGATCTTCAAAAACTTAGTCTTAAACAAAGAAAAATCGCTTACCAAGTAAACGGTCGGGCCACAGTGCCGCTATCCGTATTTAATGACCAATCCGACTCGTTTCTAAAAATTTAAGGAAACGCGTACCGGATTAACTATACTGGTTTTCAAAATAATTAATACGCGTCATACCTTGATAAGCAGTAAATTAAATAAATATGCTGATCTCGCCGCTTAAATATGGTTTACCACCGAAACGCACTTTCTTGGCCAGATTATCTGCCAATTTTTGCTTATGCTCGGTTGTTAGTGTAGTATTCAGAAATTAGCACTTTCGTTATCGTTATCACCAATAGAAAATTCTACAGTCAAACCTGTTAAGTTGGACACCTTTTTAAGTTGGCCAACTGGCTAAGTTGGACGATTTTGTCTTGCACCAACTGCCTAAGTTGGACGATTTTGTCTTGCATTTTTAATTATTCTTCATCAAAAAATGTATTGCTTAAGCTGTTGATTTTGATTTTTGTTTAAAACCTTTTCAAGTTGGGCACCTTTATAAGTTGGCCATTTTTTACGGAACCGTGAGTGTCCAACTTATACAGTTTCCACTGTATTTGATTTTTTTTTATTTATTTATTTTTTTTTTTGTTACACAAAATTCTATTTGATTTTTTTTTATTTATTTATTTTTTTTTGTTACACTTGGTGCACTACACTACTTGAATAATGATCAATGTGATCTTAACTGTGGCAAACGAGATAATGATCGAGTTAACCAAATTTAATTAATAAATTCTTTCTAGTTTTAGGGGAAATTGATAAAACGAGTTTCCCAATTTATAACCGGACGATTATCGATTAATACAAACGTTTATTGTTATTTAGAAACGGTTCGCTGTTTGGATGTATTTCATACAGTACGCTACAAAAGTATTTTGATATATAATTTATG
Source organism: Nephrotoma appendiculata (assembly GCA_947310385.1). Taxonomy (NCBI): domain Eukaryota; kingdom Metazoa; phylum Arthropoda; class Insecta; order Diptera; family Tipulidae; genus Nephrotoma; species Nephrotoma appendiculata. Next base: position 66,149,564 of record OX371224.1, read on the forward strand.
TGTGTCTTCTGTGACAATTTTTTTAGATCGTATAGTAACAACCAAAGTAAGGTAACAAACTGTTACAGTGTATGTTCAAAAATTTTATACAAGAGCCCTACGGCTCATTTCGAAATAGCATTAGGCGATTTCAATTCCATAATGTATCCCCTTTCGAACGTATATAGTCACTATGGGGAGCCAATCTCTGAGATTTGTGTAATTTCCCATAACCTATAACTACATCCTTTCATTCAAAAATTCAATTTATCTGAATTGATGATTAAATTTTTTTAAAGTTTATGTATGTACATATATGAAATACAAAAATTTGATCTTTTTTATAAACAAAAATTTTTTTTTGTATTTACAATTTTTAGAAATGTTCACGTGTGCAAATATTTACCCAAAATCGAAATTATGTCTAAAAAAATTATTTTTGGAAACTCGCGTAAATTTCTGTCCAAATTATAAAAGTGTCCAAAAACTTCACACCGGTGGCGCTTAGTTGTGATTTAATTATTTAATCTTTGTTGTTTATGCACAAAAACTGCTTCCAAAAGGTGTCGTTACGGTAGAGCTGCTACTGTGTGTTGTTGTAAAAAGTGCTATGCTGATCTCGTTGACGCTGAGAGCTGGCTCGAAGGGCAATGAATATTCTGATCCAACTTTCTAGACTATATGAATAATTGCAACCAAAGGTTGGAATTAGATTTTTTGTTATTGAATAGGTTTATCTAATGAGTAGTGCGCTTACCTCTGGTGGGGCTATGGCCACTTTTCAATTCAAAACTTTATAATTTCAATTATAGAACAGAACAAGTGGGTTGGTTTTTTAAGTTGTTCTAATTTATTTTACCAATGTTCTTCGTATATAACCGACACACAAACAAAAATTATACTTAAATTACAGCAACAAATATTTAGTTGCTGAGCTAGCTTTACAAATTGCATTTAACAAACTATAGTTATTTTACATAGTAATAATTTTGCTGATCTTACAAATTTAACTTGTTTGCACAGCGGAAGTCAGGAAATACAAAACCACATAAATTTTTTATTAACTGACTATGCCGATTCGATAGCCCATGACCATAGGTAGATTTTGATTATAGGTTAGGGGTGAGTCTGATGGGGTAATGGGTCAAATTTTGATTTTCCCCATTTTACACGGATAACATCGTTTGTCATTCAAGATTACTGTACAGAGTACAGGCTCATCAACCTACTATACATAACTTTAGTAAGTTATACCTGTTGAGCTTGCCTGAACAACACAAATTCATGCCCTTCTATTTTAACCGCTCTACTTAATAACAATAACATAAAATCCGGATTAAAAAATTAATATTTCTGTTTAATATGGATTTTGTATATTTTACACTAATACATTCTCAACTATTTAGCATTAGGAAATTTTTCACAACTCTGGCTAGAAACGTGAATTTTTTCCTAAAAAAAATTCTAAAAATATTTAAACAATTTTAGGAAATACTTCACGCCAGCTTATAAATACTTAAACTGCGAATTTATCACTATATCTTCCTATTAGAATCTTAATATTTCTTATTAGATTTTGGGTTAGCAGTGTAACACACATACATACACACAGCCGTGGAATCCGTGGAATACTTCACATCAGTATTTGTCGTACGAGAACCAGCAGTCATATTTTAGATGATTATTAGGCGAATCTGAAGATGAAGATGAAGTTTCTGAAGCGGACATTTGCTTTCATGAATAATGGTTACCTGCACCACTGGACAGAAATAATAAAGATATACGTGAAGACAGTTTTATGAGAATTGAAGTGTGCGAGGAAAATGTTTCTAGTGATGATGCACATACAGAAACTAATAATTTCGATATTTTAAAAGGGAAAGTTGGCACAATATGGCGGTGAAAACTTATACAGAGCCAAACCATGACACACAACATATTGAGAAGCCAAGAAAGAGGTCCTCACCGATCAACAAATATGTTGTCTGTAGCAGACACATTCCAGTGTATATTTTCTATCGTGACAATGTTAGATAATTGTCATACGAGAAACCAACAGAAAGACTTAGTCTGCGGTTACATTGGATGCGAGTATGTAAGAAATTTTATTCGTACGAGTTTGTACTATTTTAGGTTTATATGTACGGTTACACTACTTACAAAAATGTACGAATGTAATTTTGTACGAATTCTCACCAATTCTTACGGTATTTAAATGCGAACAAAAAAGTTTGTTTTTGGAGTTTACTCCTTTAGAATCGATTTTCCTATAAGGCATCCGGTATGGAAAAAATATGAGTAGTAAAATCTATTGAACGAACAACCTCGTTACTTTTTTTGTGCGCAACTTTCACTTTTAATTTAATTTTCGTGTGATTTCTATGTTTCGCGTTGGTTCGTTAGTCAATAATTCGATAAAATGCATATGTAATGTATATGTAAATTAGTGATTAGATAATTTAACTCTTCTTTCTCATTGAATTATAAATTGATTCTTATTCGGTGTTCGTTTTTTTACTTGATTTTTCTTCAATTGGTTTTAGTTCATTAACAATAGTATGAGAAATATTATTGGATTGTTTGCTACCGGGACATTTTTTTAGATTTACGTAATTACGTAAAAATAATTTTATTATTTTTTTAATAATTCAAATATCTTAACTACATTTGATACACTCTATAAACAATTAGTAGAACTAATAGATAAAATAAAATATTTGCACTGCGTATATATCAGTAAACCTGTCACTTGATTGAAATTTCAGTTAACATTTTCCGACATTTTAATAAAAATTTAAAATATTGTTTTTAAATATTAATATCCTAATAAATAAAATTTAAAGTGGTGAAATTAGACTATTTTAAAATTTTCTAACAATTTAATATCGAAATTATACCCACAGGAAAACTTAACCACAAACTTGAATAACCTCCCTATCCACAAACTGGATAATTTTTATGTAAAATTTGATTCAAAGTTCCATGAAAATTTAAAACAGCTAGATGCCCGCAACCACATAAATAGTGATCTGAGAAATATGCATAAACAAATAAACAGCAAAAAATCTAAACCATCTCCAAAAACTCCAACCGAGAAACAGCGAACGTACAGGTTAAAAAAAATTAATGAGTGGAGAACAAAATCCGACCAGGTCCGTCGTAGCTGCAATTACTGCACAGTTGGCGCCATCAAGTCCTGATATGAGACCCACCATAATACAGCATGAAGCAGTCATCGAAACTGTACCATCTATGCCATCGAATAGAAAACGAAAAGCTGAAAAAAGTGTCAACGTATCGAGTAAATGCAATCGTCAATTGAATAGAGTAGAACAACGTTCAACAGAAGTTGATAATTTCGATGAAATCCGCCAACTTCCAAGCCAATCCATACAGTCTCCATACTTGTCCAATGATGAAATACAACAGGTATTGAATCAACAAATAGAAAATAGAGATTTTAATGAGTCGATACAACCGCAAAATCTTCATGATGGTGATAATGGCAAGTCTGCAGAGTCAGTCATTGAAGATGAACAAATTGATAATGAAGATGATTTCAATTTAGATGAGATTTTACTAGCAAAAGATAATTCAAGTCATCCATATAGCAGCTATCGTTTGCATCAATCAGCGTATAAACTATTCCAAAAGATATTCGTGGAAAATGATTTTGGTCACGTCTGTAATGTTTGTGATCGTCTATGGAATGAAAATCTCCTGAAACAAATTACGGTACGTCGAAATTTTATTTTTTATAATTTATTTAACTATAATACCTTAATTATTTTTGTCGCACAAAATGTTTTTGTCTAACGTTGCTGACGTCAAGATGTGTAAGACTTGCAATGTCAGTGTTAAAAATGGCAAAATCCCATCTTTGGCAACCTTCAATGGTTTTAAATATCCAGATAGACTAGCGTACTTACCAGAATTAGACATCATTGCTGAGCGATTTATATCATCGCTACTCCCTTTTATGCAGATACGTAGATTGCGGCATTTTAACGGTCTGTTCGCTATAACCGGGCAAAGAATTAATGTATGTGTTTCAGTTAACAATATGATAAAGCTTTTACCCAGGCCACTAGATGGTCAAGAAGACGATTTTTGTATTACTGTACACATCAAGAAAAAGCTTATTCATAGAACGAGCTATCTTCATGGGCTGGTTAGAAGATCTGTCATCAAACAATGGTTAACATATCTGGTCCAGACGCCTTTATATAAGTATTTTTAAATCAAAATTAGAGGATTCCTGGTTCACAACTAATGATAACATGATAATTGATTACACCGATTCTGCAAATCACATCATACCGATTCACCCTGACTCTGCACAAACGCGAATACATATTGATGAATTAAGTGAGCATATTATAATTGATGAAAGTCTTATAGCCCAACAGCAAACTCTTATGTTGAACGAAGATAGATTCTTTCACATCGCTCCAGGTGGAAACAAAACTCCAATGAGTTTACTGTTTGATAAATATGCATAGGAATTATCGTTTCCAGTTATTTACTTTGGACAATTTCGTGTATTCCGAGATGACATTACAGTGACGTCATTTATGATGGCAACCAGTGAGTTGCGTCGTTCTGATAGGAGGGGAGTGACACCAAATAAACTTCTTTATATTGCGATGAAGATATTGCAAATAAGAGTTTGTGATGGCTTAAAGATTGGGTTCAAACATATCGGCACGAACAACAATATTTCTAAAGAGTAAGTTTTATCTGAAGATTAAATCGATACCTAATTCTGCAGCTTATTGGTCAGCGCGTAAGCGGAATCTGTTTGCAATGATGCGCAAGTTGGGAAAACCAACCATGTTTTTGACAATCAGCGCTAATGAAATAGGCTGGTCGCATCTTTTAAGGCTTCTTCATAAACTTAATAATAACGGAGAAATACTGACGAATGAGCAGATTGAAACATTAAATTACTTTCAAAAAACAACCTTGGTCAATGAAGATGCCGTAAGTTGCGCAATTTACTTCAATAGCTTGGTTAATATCATCATGTTAATTTTCCAATCGAAGAAAGTAAGTCCGTTTGGAAAATATAGAGTTCTTAATTACTTCAAACGCATTGAATTCCAACATAGGGGTAGTCCACACGCCCATTTATTATTATGGTTGGATAATGCACCTAAGGATGCGTTGGGGGCGAACTATGAAGATGCAATTGCCTTAATTAATGCTCTTATCTCAGTAAGTTCATCAGAATCTTCTGGACATATAAAATTTCAAACTCATAAACATGCTTTCACATGCATTCGTACAACAATCATTCTTATACCTCTACAGAATGAAAATCCAGAATTGAAAAGTCTACAATTACAGTACAAAAATAAACGAAACAACTTAGAAGATAATGATTACGACAATATTGAAGAATTTTATCGAGGTAATCACAAAATATCAGATGACAATTATATGAACATTTTACGAGCTGGAACAACTCGACCGTGAGTATTTATAAAACGGCAACCTTCTGAAAAGCGGTATAATTGTTTTAATCCTTTTATTCTTAACCTAGTTGGGTCTAACATAGATTTTCAATTCATCACTGAAGAATATTCATGCGCCCAGTATGTCGTCGATTATATCAATAAGACAAACAGAGGAATTAGTAATTTGCAACAGAAACTCGTTGAGATAATAAAAGAGAATCCAGACTTTGATATCATCGCTGCAACCAAAAAACTTAGTGTTAACGTACTCAATAGTGTTGAAATGTCAAGTCAAGAAGCTGCTTGGTTTTTATTATGGGAACCCATGTCCAATGCGTCGGTAGCTGTTGATTATATACCTACTTATTGGCCACAACATCGAGAACGAATGAGAAAAACTGTAAAGGATCTAGCACAACTTGATGATGATGATATACGTATATGGAAGGTGAATTGGTTTGATAAGTACGAAAAAAGACCCGATGAACTGGACCACATCACTCTAGCCCAGTTTGTTTCTCGGTATAATGTCACTGCTAAAGGAAATGTAAAATTACAGAAATCTCCTAAATTATAAGATATCGAAGTTATGACATGGGAAAAGAAAAAGAATTATCGGAATATAAGAGAGAAATGGTTACTCTATATATTTCTTTTAGGATTGAAGAAATTGATAATTTGGTAGACATGAAATTTCTACGTATTTTTGATGAAAATGAAGCCGTTATAATGGAACGAAGAAAAGAATTCGAATCTAATTTAGATGTTGCCAAAACTATGGAAATTTGTGCGCGATTATGTCAGCAAGAAATTGAGCTCAATGATTCACAGGATCATCGAAATCAGGTTTATGTTGAGCATATTCCTGATCAACATCAACACTTTTTTCAAGATCCTCATTCAAGAGTCAACGATGACGTAGTCAACATAAGAAAATTTACCAACCGCTTCATTGGCCAGACCATCAACGACATCGATGTTGGTTGTTATCATGTATGGCTTATCTACAACGAAAATAATTTCGTAGGGTAATCCTCCTGTGTCGATTGTACTGAGTTTATGAAGCTTCGCATGTATAAGAAGTTGGTCCGAAATGTCCATCCCGAAAAGGCTTTTTTCCATATAGTGTGTGTCTTTGCTAAATCAAATAAAAATAATTCCATCCCGAAAATTTTATTGTTAAATTAAAGAAAAAAAAATAAATACTTAGCCCGAATAAATTGTAAAATTATATTACTGTTTGCAGAAAAAAGCTTCAGAATCTATTAATAAATTACATCTACTTTCTTGATCATCCCGAAAACTATTTTCTATACATTCTTCAGTTAAAATATGTTCATTACCAAATTTGCTTGTGCCGTACACAGAGATGACCCTCTCCCTTGGCATATAGAATTAGGTGTGCCAATGTGCATAAAACTTATATTCAGGCGCCCATTTGAAAATCACGAGGATTGATGGTGAATATTGATCATCCCGAAACCCACCTCTTTCTATACATTCTTTAGTTGAAAATATGTTCATTACCAAATTTCCTGGCGCCGAACACAGAAATGACCCCTCCCTTGGCATATGGAGTTAGGTGTGCCAATGTGCATAGAACTTATATTCAAGTGCCCATTTGAAAATCACGAGGATTGATGGTGATTATTGATCATCCCGAAACCCACCTCTTTCTATACATTATTTAGTTGAAAATATGTTCATTACGAAATTTCCTTGTGCCGAACACAGAGATGACCCCTTCCCTTGGCATATGGAGTTAGGTGTGCCAATGTGCATAAAACTTATATTCAGACGGCCATTTGAAAATCACGAGGATTGATGGTGAATATTGATCATCCCGAAACAAACCTCTTTCTATACATTCTTCAGTTGAAAATATGTTCATTTTCAAATTTTTTGGTGCCGAACACAGAGATAACTCCCTCCCTTGGCATATGGAGTTAGGTGTGCCAATGTGCATAGAACTTATCAGGCGCCCATTTAAAAATCACGAGGATTGATGGTGAATATTGATCATCCCGAAACCCACCTCTTTCTATACATTCTTTAGTTGAAAATATGTTCATTACCAAATTTCCTGGTGCCGAACACAGAAATGACCCCTGCCTTGGCATATGGAGTTAGGTGTGCCAATGTGCATAGAACTTATATTCAGGCGCCCATTTGAAAATCACGAGGATTGATGGTGAATATTGATCATCCCGAAACAAACCTCTTTCTATACATTCTTCAGTTGAAAATATGTTCATTTTCAAATTTCCTGGTGCCGAACACAGAGATAACCCCCTCCCTTGGCATATGGAGTTAGGTGTGCCAATGTGCATAGAACTTATATTCAGGTGCCCATTTAAAAATCACGAGGATTGATGGTGAATGTTGATCATCCCAAAAACCACTTTCTTTAAATTCTTCAGTTGAAAATATGTTCCTTGCCTCAAATTGGGTAATGATTATATGTGTTCGGCACCAGGAAATTTGGAAATGAACATATTTTCAACTTAAGAATACATAGAAATTGGTTTTTGGGATGACCAATATTCACCATCAATCCTCGTGATTTTAAAATGGGCGCCTGAATATGAGTTCTATGCACATTGGCACACTTAACTCCATATGCCAAGAGAGGGGGTCATCTCTGTGTTCGGCACCAGGAAATTTGGTAATGAACATATTTTCAACTGAAGAATGTATAGAAAGAGGTGGGTTTCGGGATGATCAATATTCGCCATCAACCCTCGTAATTTTCAAATGGGCGCCTAAATATAAGTTTTATGCACATTGGCACATCTAACTCCATATGCCAAGGAAGGGGGTCGTCTCTGTGTTCGGCACAAGGAAATTTGATAATGAACATATTTTCAAATGAAGAATGTATAGAAAGTGATTTTTGAGATGATCAATATTCACCATCAATCCTCGTGATTTTCAAGTGAGCGCCTGAATATAAGTTCTATGCAAATTGGCACACCTAACTCCATATGCCAAGGGAGGGGGTCATCCCTGTGTTCGGCACCAGGAAATTTGAAAATGAACATATTTTCAACTAAAGAATGTATAGAAAGAGGTAGGTTTCGGGAGGATCAATATTCACCATCAATCCTCGTGATTTTCAAATGGGCGCCTGAATATAAGTTTTATGCACATTGGCACACCTTATTCCATATGCCAAGGGAGGGGGTCATCTCTGTGTACGGCACAAGCAAATTTGGTAATGAACATATTTTAACTGAAGAAGTTATAGAAAATAGTTTTCGGGATGATCAAGAAAGTAGATGTAATTTATTAATAGATTCTGAAGCTTTTTTCTGCAAACAGTAATATAATTTTACAATTTATTCGGGCTAAGTATTTATTTTTTTTCTTTAATTTAACAATAAAATTTTCGGGATGGAATTATTTTTATGTGATTTAGCAAAGACACACACTATATGGAAAAAAGCCTTTTCGGGATGGACATTTCGGACCAACTTCTTATACATGCGAAGCTTCATAAACTCAGTACAATCGACACAGGAGGATTACCCTACGAAATTATTTTCGTTGTAGATAAGCCATACATGATAACAACCAACATCGATGTCGTTGATGGTTTAGCCAATGGAGCGGTTGATAAATTTTCATATGTTGAGTTGGGTGATCAAAATGAAGTACTGTGAGTTTGGCTTTTATTTCCAAACGGCGTTGTTGTTAAAACTCGTGGAAAAATGGCTAGTTATGCGAACGCAAAAGGAATCAGTAGAGAATTCGTTCCTATCAACCGCAGATCTGCAACAGTGCCTCTCAACCGAAATAGTCGCAAGGAGGAACATTTGACAAAATTGTGTACAAATACAACAAGACACATTCGCAGCCTTTGGTCTACGTGGCCTTATTCAGGGTCACGTCTCAAGAAGGCCTTCACATTGTTTCTACTGATACACGTCAACGTTTTTATCATGGTATAGACAACGGAACGAAACAATGCTTGTTTTACGCCAATAATTTATCAGGCTTTCTACTGTTAATCATACAACAATTGATCAGATTATACTCAATAAAATAAATGAAGGAAATATGATTCTCTTCTCGCTTAATTGCCAAAGTCTACAGGCACATGCACGTGATCTCCGTGGTAACATTATACAGAAAGCACATATTTTCATTTTTATCGGAAACATGGCTTCGCAATGAGGAATCGGTTGAAATTGAAAATTTCAGATGTATATTACAATATCGACGACCTGACATTACTCGAGGGGGCGGGGTAGGCATTTATCAAAATGTTTATGATTCACACCATGTACTTACTGGCAATAATGATACTTTCTTAAGGAATGTCCAGCACTTTAGCCAAAAACATTCTAATTTGGGAGAATGTTGTGTAGCGAGATGTACTTTCCCTAACGGTAATCACATTATATTGTCATCTCAATTTACATTTCAATTAATCAAAAGGTTGATGATGTAATAGATTTCATTCATGAAACATAGTTAGCTTATACAGAAAGTGTACCAAAACTACTGAAGAAACAGTATCATGTACTTCTCATACTTAGCGGCGATTTTAATATCGACTTTAATAAAGATGACGGATTGAGATTAATACAGTTTTTAAAATCCGAACTAAATTTAGATATTATTTCCGATAGAACATTGAGGACCACGAGGTACGATACAACCATTGATGCGGTATTTTCAAGATTTTTGAACCACATATCTACCAACGTTCATGTGTCGTATTTCAGTTACCATAAGCCTCGTGTCACAGTAATTAATAACGACAGCACTATTGATCTAATTAATAATATGTAAAATAGTAATAATAACTTAGATGATAAATTGTATGACTGAATTTCTTACGAATTGGTGATGAGTCGTTTACTGAGTTGCATCCAATGTAACCGCAGCCTAAGACGACTTATGAAGAGTACAACAAAAATAATCCAAATAAACCAGCGCGACTATGGAATTTATTGAACTAGGAGGAATTTAATGCCTAATTAGCAATTTTGATAAACGCAAGAGTTCATCAATCTAATCATGAACATACAAAAGTTTTGTGGGAAACGACTTCCAATCCTTTGTATCGCACTAGTGTGGGCTTGAATTGTATATTAAAAACAAATACATCAAGTATGTTTTATATTGGCTACCCGGGTATCCAGTTATAGAAAAATAAGAGAGAAAAACTATTGGAATAAAAAGAAACCCCCTTGAACTAATTAAGTGCCCGGCTTCTATTTAAAAATCGTTCCAAAATAGTCATTTTTAGGATGTCGAGGAAGAACGGCAGGAAACTACAAAGAGAAATGGCTGAAACTCAGTCCAAACAATTTTTATCACAAATCCGGTAGGTTAAATTTTTCACTTTATAGGGTGTCGGCTACAACAATTACAACCCGCCCCCTCCCATTTTTTAAAATAATTTTAACATTCGATTTTTATTTACCTATTTAATTAAATTTTCGAAATTTTTATTCTAGAGAGTATTTTTCACATATATACACTACTTTGTGTTGGACATTTTAGCCTAATATTCTAGGCAAATTTTACAAAAGTAAATTTAACTTTTTAATATCTGGATAACTCTGATGTATTACAAAAATTAATTCCCATTCGAATTTTCTTTTGAATTTCTTCAAATTAATTTATAAATTTTCTATTCTCTAGAAAACTTTTATCGAACTAATTAAAAATTAAAATTTGCCAAATTCAAAGAATAGAAATATGGGATTTTCATTTGTGTATCGTACATGGTGAACCTTGTGGGTAGATGATTATTTTTTTTGATAAATAATGGGATTTTTAATGGGTTTCCAAATTTATCGATGTACTTATACGAGAAACCCATACACATAACCTTTTGATTAAAAAAATATAAAAATTAAATTTAATTACATTTAATCTTGTATATATGAGGAGATGAGCTTTTCTGCTATATACCTATTATGTGTATGAAGTAGTCGTATTTAGGCCAACAAAAAAAAATTCATTCATAACCTTTTTTGGTCAATTTGTATGATTATTATCGACCTTTTTAGGGAGGTTCGGATGGGATACATCAAAAAAGATTTCTTAAGATTATCATATTTTTTTTTTGCTAAGAGATTCTATTCTGTTCTCGAAAATGAAAACTTTTACCTTTCATCTATCATCCTGACAGTTTTTTTTTATGTTCTTGCTATATTTTAAATGTGGATATAATACTCGGGATACCTACCCAAAAATCAAAGAATCTTATATGTATGTGTTTATGGAAAAAGGATTGTACAACTGTATACGAATAAAATTTTATAACCAGGGTTTTACTTGGCTTCAGTGAGAATAAATTCACGTTTCAGTTACACCAGACACCGGTAATTTATAGCGCATCCTATACGTCTACCTTTACATGAATATTGTGTGGAAAGGAAGACGCCCGCATTATATGAATTATAACGTACCTGTGCACGAATAAATAGAAAACACCTGCTGAGCGAGGAAAACTATATTCATTTAACAAAGGGAAATTTCCTATATTCTTGTCATTCATCTCGTGTTATTACGAATTCGAAATGGTATCCGTTTAAATTTGAATAATTTCTGTATAAATATTAGAGTGGTTTGTGCTCATATTGCTTCCGTCTTTTTACCCCTCGGATATAAATAGTTTAAGGTACTTTATAACGTAATAAATTTTTATATAGATAATCCTTTATACCGCACACACCTGGATATATTATAAGGATACATCGTAGTGAAAATCTTTTTATGTCATAATGATGGTGATGATCAATTTCTCGATTTTTTATGACTTTGAAAAGGGTTTGATTTGGTTTTTATGTTCGTTATTTAAATTTTTTCCAAAAAAGGTAATATAAATTGACGGTAGTAGATACATGCGGAATACTTTGAATGTTACGTAACGTGTTTTGAATTTTTAAAATGGTTCATTTTTATGTTTTTTGGAAATATTTTATTGGCATAAAAATTATAAATTGTGGAAAAATCGTTAAATATTTTATCTACATTTTAGGATCCAAAATAACTTACACAATACATTTATATACCATAGTCATAAGAATATTTTACATGTGGTCATTGGTTTTACATTGGCCGTACTTTGTGTACTATTTCGTAGGTCGTGTTCAGCTCGAGCAGTACATACTTATCATTTTCGAAAAATTTCAATTTACCGCTTGGGAAAATATTGGGATATAATTATATTGTTGCATTGCGGAATAACCCCTCCTGAATATAATAATTTTAAACTTATGAGTTTAAACTTATCACAGCTAGTTTTTCTTTTTGAATTACTAAGTCAACTAAAAGAACTCTAGGGAATTCTATAATTTCCATCTTTGGTTTTTCATGACGATCATATGTCAAAATTATGTAAAGGGTACACTCCAAGAACACAGTATTCGCAGAACACGGATAACTTCTCTCGAATTACACGGTTTCAAACTACACGATTTTCGTCGAGTCACTTTTATTTTGTTTTTCTACACCACAAAAAAAAAAAAAATTAAAACGTAGCGTTTTTTTAATTTTCACACTCCCGTTTTTGGTATTCTCGAACAACACGGTTTCGAAGAACATGGAACCAATTAATCGTGTTATTGCAAGGTTTCCTGTATAACATTTACATATCCAGTTTCTTATTTTTGATATCGCTTCATTTTCTGTTTTCTCTTTAACTATGTAAGAAAGAAACCATTAGCATTTCCGGTTAGTCGATTCCAAATATCAATCTAACAAGTGGCAGACAGTATAGTTGTCGGATTTTTTCTAAAATAATAAAATTCAAAGAACGTTCTTCTCGAAAAATTAGCCAAATCATGGTAAACAAACAGTTTTTTTTATCAAATATCGTCATTTCCGTGTCCGCCAAAAGAGCCGAAACCATATCAGCTGGAAGCAAACCAAGCATGGCACAAATAGCACCTTATAATTCCAACTGAAACCTTATAAAGCAAGCCGGAACCATAGCCTTTACAGCCACAATAACTATGACACAAGAAGCACAATGGATTGTTATTCTTGTGTTTTAAATGATTTCTCAACCGGAACCTTATAGTTCCAGCCAAAACCTAATAAAGTCGGCTAAGCACAACCAACCACACTACAGCCAAACCAACTCCCAGGAAACCACAAATCAAGTTTATATGATTTGTTTTATGATGTGTAGTCATATAACAAAATCATATAAACATCATAATTTACTAGTTTATTATGTTTGTGTGATCAAAATGCGGTCATACAATGGTTGTATAAGAATCATCCCAAGTAACAATTTGGAGTTGTCAAAACGTTGTACCATCTAAAATTTACAGCACTATAGTTATAATAACTCTTAAAATAATAACAAACAACATGAATTTGTTGGTTTGTCAACGTAATGCCAGCAAAAATGGTAATTGTCATTTGCCTGGCAATATGTTATAGCAACGTCAGACAGTAAACACGTTATAAATGGTAAATTACTTTCAAGACATCATTTTGATTAATTTAGTGACTTCGGTTCCCAAATAGCAAAAACGTCATATTTGCAGTTTTGCTGTACTTAACACAAAGTAGTTACATAAGAAAAAGTAATGCAATAATAGGAAACATGTTTTAGATGCAATTCCTCTGGTTAGAAAGCAATATAGTTAGTTAAGGGTATAAGTTTCGAAATAACACAAAAAGGCAGAAATAACTAACGAGCTATTATTTTGAACATTACTGTAACAATAATAATTTGTGTAAAAACTATAGCAAACATCATTTTTTTTATAATTGTCATTTTATTTATATGTTTTCGATATTCATACTTCAATAATAAATGTCACTATATATTTATGAATATTGACGGGGGTAATATGATTTTTCTCATCTTTTCTTATCGTAAAACTATGTGGCAAACAAGTTTTGTCGATCAGTTTGTAAAAGTAGCTCAGAAAAGAAAAACGCGACCTAAAATTATTTGATATTAAAAATAAAATGAAAATGAAAAATTATTTTAAAAAATTTATTTTTTCTGAAAAAAAGTTCAAATCTGTTAAAAAGCATCTGGTAACTAACCAAAAGCATGAAATTGGTGTTTTTTACAGTATTTTCATGTGATAAACTGGGTTTTGTGGAAGTTTATCTACTAGATAAATGATGCCGCCATTTTTGTGCACAGAAATACAAAATTAAAAGATGGCTTTACTATATGTAACAGCTAAATAACTTTTCAGATAACGAGTTTAATTATTTATGGTAAATTTAATATTATCACAGCTAAAGTGTAAAAAGGATTTACGAAAAAGCTGCCCAAATATAGTAAATGTTTTTAATAACTAATCAGCTTTTAGATAAGGAAATCAGTAATCATAAAGCATTTGCTTTGTGCTAAGCGTTTTATAGCTTTAGGACTTTGCATGGAATAATTATTTACGTTAACCCTATATTAGCCATGTTTACAAATTAATATTTTTACAAATTTACAATTCACGATTTTAATTAAAAAACTGGCACAATGCATTTTGCAGCTAAGTTTAAATTTTATTTGTATTTACAATCTAAACACAATTTAATATTGAAAAACTTTACATTCAGAGGATTATTTGAGACAATATTAAAAATGAAACAGATTGCAATCTGATTCTTCGAAAAAAGGATTAAATATTTGTTTGTCGCTTAAATTAAAAAAGCTGCAATCCAGTTCCATTAAAATATTGAGAAATATTTTCAAAAATTCAAATTTCGTCTCTATTTTCCGCCATATTTATTTACATTTTATTTATGCGATGTGAGCTGCCAAATTTTCATAACATTTGAAACCACTCTACCTGGTGGAGGGTTAACAACAAGGTTGTAGTTATAGAATTTGCTGTGTGTTAAACAGTTTAGTTATGTTTTAAACCATTTTGCTTTGAGTTAAGCAGTTTTCCTTTATTAACCGTAGTTTTGCTGTTTGGTACGTAATTTTGGTTTGAGTTAAGCAATTTTGCTTTGAGTTAAGCTGTTTCTCTCTTACCACATTTAGCATATTTCGCTGTGTGTTAAGCAATTTCACTGTTTGGTAAGTAATTTTACTTTGAGTTAAGCGATTTCGTTTTTTTTATCCATATTTAGTTTACTAATACAAATTTCACTGCGTGTTAAGCGGTTTCGCTATTTGTTAAATAATTTTGATTTGAGATAAGCAATGTTTCTTTAATAAGTTTGACATACCACTGTACAATACAACTGTACTTCTGAAAGTATGTACCGGTTGGAAGAAGGAACTACTTCGGAAAAGGGAAATAATTCCGAAATAATTCCGTTTTCAGAAAGTGGTTGTAGTTCCTCTACAAGAGGTTTCAAATAATTTTGAACTGAATAAGGCTCACTATCCCCACAGTAAAGACCTACCACCATTGGAACAAAATTATCAATTTCATGTATTGCCACAAAAATTGGCCAATTGTATTTTTGAGCTTCTGTAAATTGAGATTCCATCAATATTTATATTTAACCCTGTATATATGTTGGGCGGTCTAAGGATTTAAAATATAATTGTAAGCAAACTTTCGCTTGGCAGGTTTTGCAATTGTTTGTTTTTTAAAGAGTAGTTATAAATATATAAAAGCTATTTCAATTCAGTTTGTGCTATATTAAAATGTATTGCCCATCTCTTTATTTTTTTCACAAAATCTTCTTCTTCGTCTTCGCTGTCATTAAAATAATATTTGGATTCAATTGCATCATTACTATAACATTCAGAATCTGACATAGTTTGTGATTGAGGTAATGTACGCTGATATGGTTAAAATGAAATAAGACGCTCTGCAGCAGCAGTTAAAATGTAATCTACAACTTGATCTAAAAATTTGTTTATTATATACATGTTAGAGTCCAGTATGAATTTAAATTAATTACAAAGTTTATCTCCATTAATAAGTCACGCGTATGTGGTGATATTGTTGCTGTTGTTTCTCTTGAAGCCACTTAAAGAGGAACCAACTCATTGGAGTAAACGCAGCAACTTTAATATTACTATTAGCGGAAAAAATAATATATTTTAGTGGTTTTGCATTGCAAGTAAAATTGAGAAGATCGACATACCAGTTACTTTTTTCATGTGGTTGTTTGTGACTTTTGCTTTTCTATAAAATGTGGTGTTGGTTTTGTATTTTTTTGATATTCTAAAATAGGTACGCAAATCTTTGTTCGCCATTATATTCGCCAAGTATAACAAAGACACAACACCTTATTTGATTGTATACCATAAATATCAAAACTAGGTTTTTATAGATGTCGTCAGTCAACCAAACCAGTTTGACTAGCACAGCAACAATGCTTTCGTCCTGACATTTTTCTTTGCGGCATATAGCAATAACCCTTCTACAATGCCTTTATACCTACTTATCTTATCGCAGCAAAATTGCTTTTGTCCCGATTTTTTTGCTTTATGGTGTGTAACAAAATCGCTGCTGCAATATCTTATAAACCTTCTTAAGCTAATTAGCTATTTTTTCACTGCAACAACGTTTTCAAAAGTTATTGAATATCTATTTACCATTTATAACTAATTTGTGTAATTTTTCGAATTTCGCGACGTTGTAAGAGCCCTGGTTTTGCTGTCTAGGACAATTTACCTATCGAATTGTTACTTGGGATTAACGTCCGTATGACTTCTTATATGACTAGAAACTTTAAATCAACCTTGTTATGACTGATATGAGTTTTATTGCGACAAATTAATGATCAATTTAAGACAGGTCATATATAATACTTTTACATCAAAGATATGGTATAAGTATTATTTCGGTCTTATAAATGATCTAAATATGACTTGAAATTATATATAAAATATAATTGTACAAATTTTATTTGGTAACACACCTCCAGAAACTTCCGACTTACATATATTTTTTAACCTTTTACAGTTTTATTTAATCAATACGCACATATCTTACATCGGTTTTATTTGTAATTAATTTGCAATGAGACTATTTACTTAATTTGATTATTTAGTTATTTTCACAAGACGACTGCAACTAGTATTCGAACTCTTTTGATTTGACGAAATCTCATACATACGCAGCACACTAACCGTTCAAGCTATTCATGCTCTATGTTATAATAGATTTTTTTTGTAATATGTAATATGATAATCATTTTAATATGATCTATATAATGTTATAATATGACCAATATGTTCCTATAGACAAAGAAAATATGTAGTAATCGAAAGCAATGTGTTAGAGGGAGATCCATATACTTAATGGTGATTAGTTGGTTTTTATGATCAATATAAAGTGAATATATGACACCAAAAAGAAAATCAACATGCAAGTTAATTGTCAAGTTTTATCCTCAAAACTCAGTACAATCAAAATTGTATTGTCGTTTAATCGAAAAATATTGTTAAAGTTTAATTAAACATGGGCTTTCTCATATTTTATTGCAACTAACTTGCACAGTATTGAATTAATCGGGTGCAATTCATTTATACTAAATTTCGTACAATCTATAGCATAAAATACATTAATATTAGAAGATTCTATGGAGTTCATGAAAAAATCATCACGGTATTTTATTTTGAGGCCGTAAATAAACTGGTTTCCCTTTAGCTCAACCGCATATTCCATTGCAATAATATTTTTGTTCATGTTTAAAAACCACCTATTTTCAAATATATTTTTTAAAACTAAATTATTTCTTAGTTTACACACAAAAATTTATTGCAAGTTGGTTAGGTTTTAAATTAGGTTTTAAAGTTGATATGAAATTTGGATAATTCTTTTTGGAAACCACGGGTACGACACGTTTCGTAGCTCCAGAAAGTCGATTTGCTAGTTGAACCAGTGGCAACCGCCCATTCTTTATTTTTTTCTTAAACTGGTACTACGCGTTCTCAAACACAGGTGTCTGGAAGGCAATGAAAGTTTTCTCACGAACACGATCCGCCACATTGACGGGAAATCATCAACAAAGTCCCCAGGTAATAGAAAAAACTTACCCCCAAATATCCGAAGTTCGATTGGGTCGAAAATGTCCAGAAACATTCTTTCAGAAGTTCAGAAACTGGAATTCAGTGACAAGGTTTTTTTCCACATAAGAAAGAGGCGCTGGCTTTCTGCACAAAAACCACTCATTTCCAGCCTTGCCATCATAACAAATAAATCAAACTTCCATAACAATGCCGAGGATTTTCGTATGTGAGGAAACCGTAGTAGCATCGTTCGCTTGACTTTAAATTTGTTTACAAATATTTGTAAACAAATCAATATTGAGTATACGACGCACATGAATCCGGGTGTTTTCCACAAGTACTAGTACAAGTATACACAAGTATATATACACGAACTCTGTCAGTCAGCATTCAATTTTCGAAGCGTATACGAATCATCTCCAGTATAAATATTTTGTACTTGTGTGCGTGGTCAATATAAATATTTTGTATTTTGTTAAATTTTTTGTGAACATACCGTCTCGTCTTAATCATCGATGTGATCACGATGAGAATAGAAGAAAAATCTGTGCATTGTGCGGGAGGAAAATCAATCGTGGTTGTAAAAGTTTGGAATTTTTCCATATCACAGCAGATCATGAATCGTCGATAAAACAGTTCCTGAATAAGAATTTCAATCTACAGGATCCTTGTTTTCCCACAGGGGTATGCGTTACTTGCCGACTCATTCTGCTGGAACACAAGAAAACTGAAAGTACGCATCCATTCAAAAGTATGCCAAATTGGGAAAATATTCTTCTTCAGAAATCTACATGAAGTAGCTCTGCACTGGGTGACTCATCGTGTAATTGTTACATTTGTTTGACAGCCAGGCACAAAGGTCGAGCAAGGACGGGGAAAAAATTGGCTATTCGTGAAATACTCGATCCGCGCATAGTTATTCATCGCGATTATGGAGTACATGCATCTCAACATTCAAAAGTAAATGAAGCCCCAAAAAAAGGGCAAAACAAGGATTCAAAAGAAAAGAATATCACAAAGCTTTGCAGACTTTATTTCCAAGAAGTGGGAAGGGGCAAACGTCATACTTGTGTCAAAAATAGATCATCTAAGGCAAAAGCGCGGGAAAATATTTTTAAACTGTCTAGTACTCTACCAGTGAAACAGAAGGAGCAGATTTGTTCATCTCTTAGCTCAGAAAAAGTGAGCCGGCTGGAGATCGATAATGGTGATGTGCAAATTTTATTTTGTTATTTTGTTTCCATAGCTTTGTTTATTAAAGTGTTGTCTTTGACTTTCAAGTCAAACGGCAGATATTTTTTCTGTTTTTTTCTCGGTTTTCAAATTATTTTAAATTCTTAATTAATTGCCAGTGAAAGGATTTTCTTTATAAAAACTAAACGCACAACATAAAACATACCTTAGCTGAATTAAGTTTAAATACCACAGGTGAAAAACCCGTTGACCAGAACATCACAGGATGTGAGCTACATTGTATAAGGGCTATTCTACACTCATTATCAAATATGGACAAAAATATCATGAAAAAGCTGCACCACAATATTCATTCGAAGGAATATGAGCAAACAGCGCCAACATATCACATGTCATGTTGCTTATATCACCACTCCGAATAGTAGTCGTCACCGTTTATGTATTAGACAGACAAATTATTCTTACACATATTTAGTTTTATTAAAATTGTTCAGCTCACTCCAACCTGCATATCTCATTATGAATGGCAATTATTGCTCAAAATGAGTTGTGTTAGATTTCGGGTGGGTTAAAGTTAAAAAAATTGTTATTATGATAATTGAACAAATAAATAAATAAATAAATTTCAACGATTAGTTTGAGCACGACTGGTCGCACTAAAACTATTTGGCTCAAGAGACCGGATGAATCACCTATATTTTCGACCGAAAAATTAAATACCTACCAAGTTGAATCCGGAGCATCGGGTAAACAAATGAAGAATTTACCGACCTTCATTCGAAGTACAGCAGGGCGAAAATCTATACCAGCCTATTATACAAAGCAGGCTTCAGAGAGAGCTAAGCTCTTGGAAAATGTGTATTATTCCGGAATTTTTGAATTTGAGATAGAAAAAAACCCTGTCAAACAGAAAAGACCTGTGATTTGGGGTAATGCTGAAGAAATCTTGGATACGGTAATAAGTAGACGCAATCTTATTGGCCATTACCTTATCAAAATAATGGCCGATGGTGGGCAAGGTTTCTTTAAAGTATGTATGACCATCATTCCAAAGGATTATCTGTCCGAATCCATCGCAGATTCAACTGAAGATCATTTGTCGGCGAAAAAACGCAAAGTAACAAGTGTCCATAAATTAATTATGTTGGCAACAGTACCTGCGATTAAGGAGAGTTATGAGAATATGAAGATATTATTTGATTTGATGAAAATAAACGACATTCTGTTCAAATTTGTGTCTGACCTAAAACTCTTGCTAATTGTCAACGGCCAACAAACAGCTACCTCCTCGTTCCGTTGCCCGCTTCGTGAAGCTGCAAGATTTAAGCAATCGCATAGACATTAACAGGGTTGATTCTCCCACGAATGAGGAGAACAACGGAGATTTTCCCGTTGAACAACTTCTGGTGAGGAAAACTTACGGCGATCTGCGCAAAGACTATCCAGAATTCGTATCTTTGGGTAGCGATAAAAAAGTTGCGAACAAGTCCAGGAGTACCTTACATACACCTCTATTCGTCGAGGATGGTAATGTTGCAGTACTGCAGAAGTGCATTATTCCCGAATTGTACATTCTCCAAGGGTTTGTGAATCATTTGTTTTGGACAGCTCTCGTACCTCTTCTCGGAAAGGAAAAAGCTCTGCTATGGCCCCGGAAATTAAAATTGGTATCAAAAAACTATCACGTGGAGAGGCTTTCAAAGGGAATGCCTGCAGAACTTTACTTAAGCGAGCAGATGTGTTATTGGACCCAGAAATCAGTGAACACTTGGGCGGATCTCTAGCTCTTCAACCATTAATTGTGGCTTTCAGAGCTATGGATAAAATTGTCCACTCATTCTTTGCGGTAAGGAGGGTTCAATCCGAATTAAGTCATCATATTAAAGATTTGAAGACAGCTCTTCTCGCAATAGACGTATCTGAAACTCTTAAAATTCATATTGCTCTATGCCACATTGAAGCAAGTATCGAATTCTTGAACGATGATGAATGTTTTGGTTTATGGTCCGATCAGGCTGGCGAATCGATACATAGAGAATCCCTAAAGTTTTGGAATAGACGTAAAATTAATAATCTAGATGATCCAGATTACCTGATTAGATTGAAAGCAGCTGTTGTCGATTTCTCATCGAAACATATTTGAATTTCCACAGAAAACGAATGAGTTGTATCAAAGTAGACACCATTTTGGAATATATTAGCCGAGACTGTGGTTTCATAATGTCTTCATTGAGGTGTATCTTTTGGAGCTATATATTTTTCAAGAGAAAAATTGAATAAATAAGCAATAATAATCATGTTTTGTAATGAAATAAATATGTTGTCATTTCCAACAATGCTTTTCACTGAGCTAAGTATTTCATAACCTTTAGCTCCCTTATTTCATCCCTAAAAAACTTGTCTGAGTCCCAAGGGACAGTTTCTGGATATTCTCAACTCAACTGAACGTCGGATATTTGGCATTTTTGAATAAAATCCACTTTTTACGCAAACCGAGTATGACTAAATATTTTGTGGTTCTGCTCATATCTAATGGCAAAATTAATATTTTGCAATATGTTACTCGGAAAGCGAATTGTTCTGGCTACAATTTTTACTATTTTTGAGCCTAAAAATGTTGTGTCTTGTTCGAAATATCCCAATTTGAGCCATGAAGAAAAAGGTTCGCTATGTTTATTCAACCATGAAATTTATATTCACGGATTCACGAAAAAATCACGTTTAAAAACAGGTATTATTTGGGGGTAAGTTTTTTCTATTTCGTGGGGACTTTGTTGATGATTTCCCGTCAATATGGTGGATCGTGCTCGTGAGAAAATTTTCATTGCCTTCCAGACACCTGTGCAAAAGGATACGTTGAAATAGTTGACAATGGTCCAAACCGCTTAATCTCATCCGCTAAATGGCGAACGTTATGAGTATTTGAAGTCATGTTCTCCGGATAAAGGAAGGTATAGTTGTCAACGAAATGTTCTGTTAAAGATCTTTCTAAAGGTCAGTATTTTTTATTATAATTCGAAGAGAAAATTGGAGCGATGCATAGTAGTACAATAAAATTGTAATAATCGTCCACCGGTAAATGATTTTTCAGGGCTACGATACCTACATAGTTCAGAAAAGCGGCAATCTCGCTTCCTTTCCAAAATGCAAGAACGTCTCATCCTCGAACCCCACGATGTATTTCATCGAGAAATTTAATCTTTAACTATTTTTCGTTTATGGTTTCAATTGTTTTGGAGTCCCATTTCGTACCGTATTCTAAGCGGCCTTTCTTAAACCCCACTAAATATCGTTTTACTAATCCCAGGACATCGCCAACGTTAAAATCTTGTATCATATCCAATGATTGAATTCGTAGTAATAGAGTTGTGATTGATTCCAATTTAGTTCGAGAAATAGGTTCTTCTGGTACTTTTGTTTTATAACTGTTATGATGTAAGCCATACATTCTGGAACAAAAACCTTCAACCGTCCTAAGAGGAGCATGTTGGTTGTGAAAAATTGTTGTGTTTGAAGAATGAGAAAACTCCCCCACTGGAGTACACTTTAAGCATCCATGTTTTCTGTTGAAATGTGATGTGTCGGCGTGTCGCATGTGAAACAATATATTTTCACTGTAAGTTTCTTATAATTAATTTCTATTCCATTCTCTATAGTTGGAATTATTTCGCCTGCAAATGGCGATAAAAAATCTTTAATTTTGTTTTGGTTTTGTTGTTCCATAAAATACCCCGATTACCATAGGTTTAAACTCCCGTATTTCATAAATATTAAAAAGAATCGGCCAAAATTCTGCTTTTCAGCTTTGAAAAATTGGTAATCCATCTATATTTATGTTTAAAGATATCGAAATACTATCTTTAAGATTTATAAAGTATATGATATTAAATATTCCTCAAGTCCCTGATGCCAATATTCCCCACCTTCTATTTTAATGAATCTTTGGCCTGTGTTGCAACGAGCTGGCATTACAGTTCTTCGGTCGCTTTGAAGTTTTGTTTGAACATTTGTAGTTAAATAATTTATCAAAGGCTTTAATGAAGCTTAATTTATACTATATTGATGTGTCCAGGATTTCAAAAATTTATTCAGTGGTATATTTTCTTCAGTACCGACGAATGAATTAGAAAAGATGTTATTGGCATCGGTATTTTCAAGTCCATCGTCTGTAATACTTTCATTTGAATTAAAATAAATATCGTAACAAGTTGTGGTATCTGCATCTCTAATCATGTTATCACTGCCACAATCACCATTAGAAAAATTCGTGTAATTATTCACACGGCCAGAGTCATTAGCTAAATGTATTGATGTTGGCTGATCGGACATTTCACTTAACCCCGATGATGTAGGACGATGGTTTGATGAGCTTTCACTTTCCAAATTGCATTGCTTTTGACTCTGATTTGGCTTAACATTAGATTCAAAACTTTTGTTGAATATTTTAAATTTTTTCGCAGATAATTTTCTCCAATTAAATAAATATTTTTGAGATTCATCCATTTGATCAAGTGTGAAATGTTACAAATATAGTGAGCAATCAAATTTAAAATGCTAGGACATTAAATTACAATAAACCATATTTTGATCACATATACGACACGTAAATAAAACAAATGAATACATAAATCAAATTATTTGTTTATAATTCAAAAAGTAGATATATGATTCAGTATGACTATGTTTCAAGAACAAAACCAATATACGACTTTTAAAATTATACCAACCAGTATAATGACCACTTTGTGACGTTCGAAACATTTTTCGAATAATGTTATTCGAAACTAAAAAATCTAATTTTTATACAGTCATAAAAAAATCAATGTATGAGTCCTTATGACTTCGTGTCACACGAAAATCTAATATATTATGTTTTGCTAGGTAGTGGTCAACCTGGTGATCGAATTGTGATGTCAAACCTCCAAACTGACTAACTAAGGACCGATATATGATGAAACAAAAAATAATATATGACTTATGGTTTACTGGGATATATTTATTGCCCAAAAATCACATTATATTGTGTAACATTATGTACCGCATCTATTCCGAGTATATCTATTCTAATAAGAATATTAGCATTGTGTTGAGTAGCAACAAGCGGAAGTTGCAGTTTCCATGGGAGATCGCAAAGCACACATTGCAAATAGTTAGTTGTAACTTAGTTCTGAATATAATGAAACTTTAAAAATTATTCTAAAATTTTGTTAAATTAAAACTCTATTACTTCTCGATGATACATATGTGCAACATTTCCACTACCTACGACACAATGTAAAAATAAAAATCAATTGTATAAATTACGTACAAATCGTACACAATTGTATACAGAGTATTTCCTATTTAGTAAATTAGGTAGTTTTGCAATACGTGTCGCATACAAAGTTTTGAAAACATCACGAACCCAATTTATAAACTCGAATACATTTTCGGCAACAATATACAACAGTAACGGTATATAGAGACGAAACTAAGGTACTAATCGCGATTTTCATCATTTCGTGACCTGAAAACTAAAAAATACAAAAATTCTGAATGAGCACAACGTAAGCACTACAAACTACTGTGCACTAGAATACCGATACAATAATACAAAACGAGTATAAACAAACACAGATTTCGAGGCATGATATGTGAGAGGATAAAGTTTAGTTATTTAAAATGATATGGACTCGTTTCCCATTTTCTATATAAAATCTAAATCACCCACATAAAACTCTGACAACAACAATTGAATCAAAAAGGAAAAGAAAAACTTTGTTTAATCATCAAAATTTTATACAGATTACATCTTAGAAATACAAAAGCTTTAAAGTTTGCTTTTTTGTGTGTCTTTTATGTGATTTCCTTATTGTTTTTTCGTGCTATTCCCTTCGCACATACACAGACGTGTACAGTAAAATTGGAAAGAAAATGAAAAGGGTCGATAAAAGTTTATATTTTTAAAGAATTTGGTCCATCTGTTTCTCTGTAATCTTTTAAATTAGAAACGATCCGGAGACAATTGAAAAAAATATCATCAAAATCGAAAACAAAAAATATATTTAACGAAGCTTTCGTTTAGATGAGCTTTTAATTTATTAAATTGTTTTTTGATGTTTCATTGATTATTGCGTATGTCATTACTTTGTATTAAGCCGAATAAGAACCGAGTTCTCAGAAATTGGGTGGCATAAAAAAATTTCTTGTGCCCCCCTTATGTCAAAGCTTTCGTTAAATCGATAAAGTGCGCGTTGAAAGGAATAAAATACATAATTCAATTTATTTATAAATGTGTGTAAAAATAAAAGTTCGATTTCTTGTTTTTTTTTTTTCGCTGGAGGGAGGGTACCAAATTTGAAATTAAAAATGATTAAAATCAGTTAAATTATTTTATAAATTGAAAAGTGTATTTCCCTCTCTACGATATATATATTGTTATGCCAAAAAGAAAATTAAGATGAAAATCGAGAAAATTTTGTTGTATTTTTTATGTACACGGAACGACAAAAGGAAAAGTCGAATATATAAATAAAAATTGTTTCGAATTGAATTGCAGTTTTCCGAATTTTCCGTATATATGTACTATGTATGCGGTGGTGCGGGTTGAAATCGTTTCAAAATAATCTAGATTGACTATCAAATCGTTAGAATAAAGTTCAAAACCGTAAATAAGGTTTTTGGTGTTTACGAAGAGTATTGTCGTTCGGAAGGAACAGATATGTTATTATGAAACCCTAGAACAGTAAAGTGAATTTATTCCAGCATGATGATAATAAATTGTTAAAGAATGAACATAAACGGAATACAGATAATACAAAGGAATAATATAGTCGAGAATAAATAAAATGGATTTTGGTATTAGGTAGTTCTCTCATAAATTGCATTAATTCAGTTGACTTGAAGAATATTGGAACTAAATTGAAAGTCCGGAATTGAAACTCAAATCACTGGCTTGTGATCATAACTTTACAAGACAACGAGTATTTAAATTAGTTGACTGAAAAAACAATTTTATTGAATCAACGGCACTTGAAAGCTAGCTTTTAATATAAATATTAAACAAAGTTGAACTTATCTTATTTCTACTTTATGCAGACTCGACATTAAATGTTAATGGTAAAAGATTGTTCCTGTAGATTCAGCACTAATGAATGTGTTAACTTCTTTCTTTTTAAAGATCAGCTGAGTTTTAGTTTCAATGTTGTGTTTTCGTATCCTTCTCTCCAGTATCCCATAAGTGTTCTATAGGACTCATATCGGGCGACAGCGGTAATGTCCCTAGCTGGTGTTTCACTTTATACAATAACGAAGTTATTACAATTTCTGCAGTATGTTTGGGATCTTGGTCCTGCTGGAAAATAAAATCCCTGCCTAAACACAGTCGACTCGCGCTAGGTAACAAATTATTTTGCAAAATCTTCAAATAATCGAACCTATTCTTGGTATTTTCGACGGAGACTGAATGTCTGACCTAATTGGCAGACATACACCTCCATACCATAACGTTACTGCCACGCATGTTTCACAGTTCCGGTCAAGTTTTTAGTTTCCAATTCTGTGTTTCCTCCATACACGAATTCTACCATCGTTACTATAGACATTACATTTACTTTCATCACTGAAAATTACTTACGACCAGAATGATGCACTCTTATTAACATGCCCTTGCGCAAATTTTAAGCCGTTTTAACCTGTTTATTTTCGAGCCCGTGAAGTTTCTAACAAAAACTAGCACATATATGGTTTCAATTGGAAAACATGGCGGAGACAGAATTCTTATTGGATTCAAATCGATTCTAATAGCCACCATATTGAATTGCTTTAGTATTAGTATTTGCAATGTTCGAATCTCGATAGGGGCAGGATGCAAAAGGGATTTTTCATCATTTGATTACGATCGATGATGGAAATTGAACACAACTATGACCCCCTGCCGGAGTGCACAACTCATGGGCCGATCCATCTTCGATGTCAGTACTATAGGCTGGCATGGAGCTATGCAATGTGCTGATGGTTACTACATAAATCGGACCTATAGCCGTACGTCCTCGATTTGGCAAACAATGCGTTAAGTAGGGCGGTAAAAGTTAACTGCGAAAGAGTTGGGAGTGCTTCGGCGCCAGAACAGATTGTATAGATTAAAAAAAAAAAAAAAAAAAAAAAAAATTAAAATATTAAATTATTTTAGTATTAGTGATTAACAATGTTAATATTTTATAAATGCAAATTAATGAAAATTTTATTAAAAATTATTATTATATTAAATATATTTATAATTTACATAATAAAAAAGATAATAAATGCAAAGATATTAAAGAAATATATAAATAACTTAAAGCTTTAACAAACAAAAAAATATCAAATATGTATGTGTAATGCAAATTTTCACCCAAAATTTTGAGTATTTTAAAAATCTGGGCCAATAACAAGCTACTTCCAGAGATTAGGGCAAGATGCCACGATATAGGTTGGATTGGCCTATCTATAGAGAACATTTTCAGGTATAAGGTTTTTTCCTAGCGGAGAAAATGTAATCTAGTTAATAGCAATTTTCCACTGTAAATTTTGAGTATTTTATCATCTGGGCCTATAACAAGCCAGTTGCAGAATATCTTTGATCGCAAATTACGCATTAATTACGTATGCTCTTCTTCGATGCCTGTTACATTTTGCATTACCCGCAGGTTTCACCACGCGGAGGTATGAATCTTTTGATATTTTATAATTTTTTTGTTTTAAAATTTTTTGGGGGTTTTTTTTGTTAAGTTTCTTTAAATTCATAAAATGTATTCAAAATAACATTTTAAAATTTTTAATTGAATAAATTTAAATAATTCACCAATTTCAATTATTATATTATATACATTCGAATAACATAAACTACTTCATTAATCTGTTATATAAATTAGAGTGTGTGGATTAACGGTGGCACTTGAATTTTCTACAGATCCGGATTTCAACAAGTCGTTGTATAAGTGCCACGCATCAACTGGTTTTCTAACATGAGACGTATAGTGGCCGATACCACCAACGTTTGGCGAGAAGATTTAGTTTATGGCCCCTTTTAAATAAAAGGTTTTATTAAATACGGAAAAGGTGGGTTCGATGTTACAAAGCTTAATATTAAAATTAATTTCGACATCGTACGGTTGAACATCAACAAACAAATTTTATTGTCCGCCATAATTTTATTTAGAACCATGTTCTACACACAACATGTCATTGTTTGAAATTATTTTCGATGAAAGACGCGGTAGATAAAATTTTTAAATCGGTAGATAAAATTTTTTTTTAATGAAATAAACTACATCTTTCTCGCAGTATAAGTTTAGTTTCCGATTACATTTGCCTGATTTTGGAAGCATTCTAATAAAAGCTTAGAATGTTCTACATAGATCGAACGATTGATGTCTTGATATTCTACTTGAAATATAAATTTCATGTAATTGCACTTTTTATTATATTGGAGTCCCTAACTAAAGAATAAATTATTTGTTTCGAGCATCAAAGGCGCATGTAAAACTTGAACATTTTTTTCGTCATTATTGAAAACAAACCCATTTTGAAACAAATGAAGTAATTTAATCGCGCTAGAAAATTCTATCTGTAGTTTTGGGGTGTCTAAAATTTCTGCAAATTCGATAGAGTTCATTTGTAAACTGGTTTTCTCCTTTACAAGGTCAACAAATCTTTCAACTTTTACAAATTTGTTTTCCAAGTATTGATTTTTTACCATGTTAAACCAATTTAAGAAGAGAGAATATCTCGGGCTTAGGATTTTCGGTAATTGGTGTTTCAGAGCTGTATACTAAAATTGTGTATCTTTTAAATGGATCAAAAACGCTTTAAAAATATACTAAAAATAGCATTGATCAGTCAACTATTAAATGCATAATTGACGCTTATGACCAGTCAATAACAATGCAAACGAGTTTTTGAAATTTTGACGAAGTTATTCTTCGTTATTCGTTAGTTATTCTAAACCTTTTGGAAGTCCATTAAGTATTTTGAAATTGTGTAAGCATCATGTTGATAGTAGTACCATCATTCGAAAAAAATCTTTAGAGGGTGAAAATCCAGGTAGCGCGTTAATCGAAATTAAGTTATGCAATAATTTTACTAGTTCGCCTAAATGTTTGCAAGATTAAATACACTTACAGTACACACGGCGTATTTTTGTATACCATTAACCAGTATAGTATTGCTTCACTCTAACTTATTATACTACATATTAACACAGAATATATTTATTTCAACTCGTATTGTTTTACAATTGTCAAGGTCATGTAGAAAATGTGTTTAATATTTTTTGTGATAAACAATAAAACAAATCATGAATACCTTACTTCAATTTTCTTTTTATAAAAAATAGCATAAATAATTTTTTTTCTATGATAGAAATGCAAAAGAATATGAATTGTTCAATCAAATAAATCCATTATTGGAAAGGAGATATGAACGATAGGATATATACATATGTATATTAATATATTGAGTACATACTTAGCTGTGTATTATTATTGTTTATTTTAAATACATCTGTTCTCACAAACACAAACGAATAAAGATTAAAAATGAAAACGATGTAGAAATCTATATAGAACAACTAAATACAATTTTTTAAAAGGATGCCGTCGATTGCACTGTTACAGTATGGTAATTTATAATTGAAAATATGAACGAGTAATTTTCTTATATATGCATACATTAAGAACAATGTATTGTTATGGAAAGGCAGATTTTCTATTTATCCAAATCTGTGTGAAAGTTCAGGGACATTGAACCCAATATTTGTTTCAAAATTAAAATAAAATTTATTAATTATTCGATTTTATCATAAAAAATATTACGTAAGAGAAGTACGTAAAAATAGGAAAATTGTCACTTGGACATACTACAATAGTATGTCGTTTTTTATTATTGTCTTTCAATCAACTATTTATTAAGGGATTGTTCCTCATTGGAATAGAAAAAACGAGGATGTCATTATAAAGATTATAATTTCAACCAAAGCATGACTGACTTGATCTGTTTTGTCACAGAATCCAATGAGAGTCATGTGGTGTTTACAGTGTGCAAATCTAGAGCGTATAATTATAATCTAATTATGAGCATTTAAGGTTCGCTAACAAAACTTAAATTCATTTTTCTGTTAATCTAATCTGTTAATCTCTAATAAATTTTATTGTTTAAATTGGGGGCTGAATTAATCCATCTCAAATGAATTACATATCCCTTTTGTGTTTTACTAACACAATTGTGCGGGTAGGGCTAAAGTACCATGTATATGTAGTTTTGTATGTTTTTTGAACAAATTTACACTTTTGTGAATTCCTTTTTAACTTATTTTCCGTCCGAAAAAACACTATATCTATACACACAGTTGTGTTGGTTTTACTTCAAATCAAGCGAAACTTTTAATGAACAACGCCGTTACATACGTTAATTTTTTACTCACACATTTGTGTGGGTTGGAGTAAAATTGAGTAGATTTTTTATTTTTCTTAGTTGAAAAAGGGATATAAGAAAGTATATAAGATATTTTTTATAAATTCAATATACAAGTGAATAGCTTACGAGTTTAGGTTGCCGCTCACTATTTTGTAATTAAAACTATTTTTAAATAGTAGTTAACCTAGAGATTGGTCAGCATTGTCCGAAAAAAAACGTTTCAGTTCTTTATGGCAGGATAAATAATGGCTTACTTTTAAGTTCCGTCTTTATTCGAACGCTAATTTTAAATTGTTTAGTTTTATGTACCATACAAATTATTTTTTTTAAATAAAAAATGCGTTGTGTATTTTATTTTTTTATTTCAGATTTTTATAAAACAAATCAGTTTTTATTTTCCTCTAAATTGAAAAATTTTATTTTTATGTCTTAATTTAATTAATTAACCTTAATTTGTATTTAGTCTTACACCGTTTTAATACTTAATTACCTTTCCGAAACGAATATTTATTTGTGGAGACTTTAAACAGCTTTCACAATAAAACAATTTTTATTTTGCCTTAGAAGTTTGTTTGAAAATCAAACTTTAGAAAAAAATTTACTTCAGAGAAAAAATTGTCTATTGTGAGAGCTCTGTTAAGGTGATGATACATGTACAGATTTTCCCTTTAAGGCATAAAAATTATGCGCGCTTGTTGGTTAAAAGTCAGCCATCTTGAATCGCTTTGAATCAATTCGGATGATTTTGCATACTCATAAACGATGGCTACTAATAAGACAATAAGGCCTGTTTCAGCTGAACTAAGACAAGCGAACTGACCTATGTTCATCGTTCTTGTTTGTATATAAAAAACTTTTATAAGCCCCGTTTCCCACTTGAGCTAAGTATTTTGACTGATATGAGCTATGTTTTCAGTTAACAGCTTCACGTTTTGGTTTTTTTCCAAAGTCAAATAAGAGAAATATTGTAGATAAATCTCAGAGTCTACCCAATCTGTAAAGCAATGTATTTAAATTTTTATTTTCACCTTGGAGATACGAGGGTATATCAAAAAGTCTTGCAATATGAAAAAAAAGAGTGAGTGAGACAACAATATATTTTTCAAAATCATTTTTTGTCGCGATGAAACTTTAAGAAGAACATTTCGATGTAAATTTTACAGTTCGTTTGTTTTTGTCAATTTAGTAACACGTGTTTTGAATTTTTCTTAAAATGAATGAAATTGAATATCGCGCCCTTATTTAATTTTTCTATAAAGATGGACGAAATGCAATTTATATATTCAACTATATATCAAAAGTTTACGGCGAATCTGCACCATCATATGCCACAGTAACAAGGTGGGTAAAATTATTCAAAAGTGGTCGAGAGTCATTTGAAGACGACAACCGCCCGGATCGGCCAGCAGATGTTATTAGCCATGAAAACGTAATTTTGACCGAATCTATTGTATTGGAGGACCAGCGTATTTCTGTTCCGCGGTTAGCGTGGAGACTTTCTCTTTCATACGGTACCACATATACTATATTACATGACCACCTTCACATGTCGAAAGTAAGTGCGCGATGGGTTCCCCGTTTGTTGAATGCAGAACAAAAAAAAATGCGTGTTCAAACTTCAAAGGCGATTTTAGATATGTACAAAGAAGATCCAGAAAATTTCTTGGATAACATAATAACAGGCGATGAAACATGGCTTTATCATTGGGATCCGGAATCCAAACAAGAATCGATGCAATGGATTAAACGTAGTGAACCACCACCAAAGAAATTCAAAACTCAACCGTCTGCTGGTAAGGCTGTGGCAACAGTTTTTTGGAATGCTGAAGGAATTTTGATAATCGATTATATTGCACCAAAAACCACAATCACAGGCATATATTACGCTGAAATTTTGCGAAAATTGAAAAAAGCGATCCGGGAAAAACGGCCAAGGAAAGTTATTAAAAAAATCTTGCTTCTTCACGACAATGCACCAGTGCACAAGGCTAATATTGCTCAAGCTGCATTAAAGGGCTGCGGCTTCGTGGAAATTCCGCATCCACCGTACAGTCCAGACTTGGCACCCAGTGACTACTTTCTCTTTCCCAATTTAAAAAAAAAACACTAAGGGGTCCGAAATTTTCCAGTGACTATGAAGTACAGTCTGTTGTAAATGAATATTTTATGGAGCAAAAGAAATCTTTTTTTTAGAGGGTTTAGGCAAGTTAATTGATCGATGTGACAAATGTATAAACCTTAAAGGAGATTATGTCGAAAAATAAAAATATTACTGTCTCACTCACTCTTTTTTTCATATAAAATTGCAAGACTTTTTGATTTGCCCTCGTAATTAATCAGCTCACAATCAGCTATGTTTCTATCCCACAGCTTTAAATAAAGAAATTAAATAAATCGGGACGTACGAGTGTGTTGAGTTAAGCTTCGCTAATTCGGTTTCACTTATTTAGGCTTTGCAAAGTAAATCGAAAGCTGTGATCTCAAAACATGCTCACTTTGCTAAAAAAACATAGCTTAAGTGTGCAAGGGGCCTTAGCGAGAAACGCAGCTATTAGCATAGTTTGGCATCCACAGCTCATTCCACTGCACATTTGAGTTAATTACATCGCTCTCACATACATTTCAATTCAAGTAAAATGCTATATGTCTGCCAAAATATTATTAGAATCACATAGTCACATAGGCGAATATGTACACAATAATAGCAATGTATGTGTGAACGATATAGCTGACTTTTGCAATCCAAAGACAACGCGAGCTAAGTTAGTTTCATCGCTCAAAACAGAAAAACATAGCTCGCATAGCTTAGCTCAAGCGTGCATCGTTTCATTAAAACTCTTTATTTTCAACCAAGAGCGATGAACTTAGCTGACATCGCTTAGCCTAGCTTAGCTCAAATGTGCAACGGGCCTAATGGAACGATTGAGCTAAACTATGCGAGCTATGTTTTTCTGTTTTGAGCGATACAAACTAACTTAGCTCGGGTTGTCTTTGGATTGCAAAAGTCAGCTATATTGCTCACATTGCTATTATTATGTGTACTTATAAAATATTGAAATTTGGATGACATTTGAGTATTGTTGTGTTTGGTATTGTGGATCAAATTCAAAAAAGTGGTTGAATTCTTAAATAATATAATAAAATTAGTTAATTAATTTTTGACAGACATAGGACTTTACTTGTATTGAAATGTATGCGTGAGAGATATAATTAGCTCAAATGTGCAGCGGAATGAGCTGTGCGAGCTAAACTATGCTAATAGAAACTACGTTTCTTGCTTAGCTTAGCTGAAATGTGCAACGGGCGTTAGAATGAAATAAGTAGCCGTTTTGAACAGAACCAAAGAGCTAAATAAAAATTAAGGTTAATTAAATGGGAGCATTATTTTCATAAAAGCTCCCATTTAATTAACCTTAATTAGGTTAATTAAATGGGATTTCAGTTGGGCTCTTGAAAGTTCTTGTTGCTACAATAGCTTAAATTGTTGTAATTTATTTTATCTTAAAAAACAAATTAATCTCTCATAAGATAAAACAATAATATTTTTATCTAAATTGTATTTTAAATAGGAAAGCAATCGCCAATGGTAGTTTTTAACTTGCTTATTAGAGTTTTAATCTCTTTACAATTTTCATAATACCCTTCTAAGACCCTTCTAAGTCACATAAAAATAAAATTTAAATTTAACCCATACAAAAATTTTAAAACATGTACTAGTTTTTTTTATACTGAATAATACAATTTTTTATCCTTATCTGGCAAATTAAAACCTTTCTTTAATAAATGCTTGTAACATGAAGGTGATTTAAAATCAAATTCCAAATACATTTTTTGTTCAACTTGGGTCCAAGATAATTTTAATTTATGAAATATTTGTGCAAGTACAAAATGTGTTTACTTGTGGTCGATCGTCAAGTGTATTATCAATTAATATTTTTATTGTGTTTTCTTCTGTTTGCATTTTACTTTTCTGAGGGGTATTTAATATAAACCTGAGAATTTTGTTTAAAGGTTGAACGGGTTCTTTATTTTCGTCTTCAATTTGATGTTGCGGACTAGGAAATTGAGATGGTGAGATGGGACATTCATGAGGAATTTGTGGAACTTGATAATTCTTTTAATAAGTTCTTGGAGGCCCTTTTTCATATTTCAATGTTATAGGTGGGAAATCAGGTGTTTTCAATATTCTTGTTGTTTGACTCTCAGTGTTGTGTGTCTGGTTGGAAATCGTACGCGAAACTTTTGGAATCAATTTTTTTTTATTTAAAAAAAAATCGAATTTTAATAAACGCTTGCATCGTGCATCTATGTCATTGACCTTACACTTACAAACAAGATTATTAATTGGCTGGGGAAAGACAGTTTTTTAAATATTTTTTGTTCTAAAACTACTTATTTTGAAATCATTAAAATTAAATTTCTTCATAATAGTTATGCGTTTGGAAGTAACTTTATTCTTGTCGAACACACGACGATGGTCATGCAGCACCGTAAAAAATGTTCTGGTGGATTTACAGTCATTTTTATTTAAGCAGTTTTTGTAAGCACACACCATTTTATCACGCAAATTCACAAAAGTTTTAATACACAAATTTTCAAAATGAACTTTTTATAACGTTTAAAAATAAGAAAACACAAAGCTACATGCGTTACGATTAGACGACAAGCAATAAAATTTTAAACGAACAAATTTACGAAATTAACTTGCAAACAATTTTTAGATCTTTGTAGTGTGTAGATGTACGATTTCCTTTTACATATATTGAATTGCTGAGTGTGTGCGTGTAAATAAGTATGTATATCATCGGTGGTCTATCTATATAGTTATTGAAACGAACAAATAATGTGTATGTGTTGTACGGTTGTACCTACAAAATCATTTAAAATAATCTTTAATTGGATTTAAATGTAGATCGTTTTTATGGACAATCTTCAATTATTTTAGCTTTTTATAATTTTCAACGAAAATTTTAACGTTCAAAATTATTTGTCTGTAATTTAGAAAACATTGTTGCAATTCAAAACAAAACCAAGCTGTGTTTTTTTATTAGCGCCCGATAGCTGTATCCGGAGCAGCCAATTTTCTATGTGAAAACTTATATTTAGCGCGCTATTATTGCATTTAATTAATTTATTTAAATCTAAACTAAGATTTTTCATTCAACTTTTTAATTAAAAATCGATAAAAAAATATCTCGGCTCACTTATTTATCGGGAGCCGCTATCGGGAGCGCTATCCATTTCAATGGGAAATTTGAAAAGGCTTTTAATTTTGTAAACCCCTGAAACCATTAGAAACTAAATCTTACAATAAAAAATTAAAACGCAGCAAAATGAATTTTTGTTTATAACGTCATGTCAAAATAAATGTCAATTAATATATTTCAGGTGATAAATGTTTGTTTTATTGATGAATTTAGTTTTAATTTTTAAAGTACAGCGACACCAGTGAATAATAGCTGCAGTTTCAATAGAAAATTGCCATTTGGCTCCGGATAGTGCTCCAATATTAAAACACAGCATTAGTTGCGATCGGTATTTTCTCTCCATCATCTTTGTTACATTTTCTATTTACTTTTGAGCGTAAAAACTGTTTTGACTTATAATGAGAGCGTCATTATATGAGTAATACAATGCGATTCATTACTATTTATGATAAGAAAAATATTTAGTTCCCATTTCTGTTTGTTTTCATATAAAATTATTATTTGTATTACTATTTTATTTGTTAATTATGTATTTGTTAATTATTATTATATATGTTATTTTATTTGTCAATTTGATATGAAAAGAAACAGAAATGGGAACTAAATTTTTTTCGTATCATAAATAGTAATGAATCGCATTGTAAGTATATGTATAGAATTTTTTTTTGTTTTCTGCATGTTGCATTATAAAATATTCTAGCTACATTTAGGAGAAGGTTATGCTATTTAGGCGGATAGGTAATTGCAGAAATTCTTTAAAAAGTTTAAAACGATACCAGTAGTGGTATCTAACATTTCACTCACGAACCTACCATTACATTACTATATAATGATTATACAATCCTTGATATCATTTCTGCCACAGGAACAATGATGCTATTTATTTTCACTATTTCAACGCATAGTTTTAAAATTGGACGATTCTGCGACCGAGTATATACTATATATGGAACTTCTTCAGATTGCATGCATCTTTTATAAAAAATGTCCGCTACATCACAATCTGTAATAAAATCATTCCGTTTCAAATATTCGGAGCTTATTTCACGGAGTACCCTCTGCTGATGAAATCGATTGCGTGTTTCCTTTTATCGCTAATTCGTAGCTAAAGTTTTTTAGCACTTCGAGTATAAAATTGTGTGTAGATTTGTGAAGTAATTCTTGCGTAACCTCTTCAAGCTCTTTGTCACGATACTAATAAATTGTTTTGTCACCAGTATGAAAAATCAATATCGTCACCATTTGAAAATACAACTAGTGCTGAACCAGTAAATTCAAATTTGAATTTTTTGTAATGAGTTTTGTATTTGCACCGTCCGTAGCAAATTATACTTTTTTGGAAAACCAATGCTCAATGAACCGCTCCAAATAAAATCACTCAGCTATCTCCTGCTGAGGTGAGAACTCTTTTTATAATAAGACGGACACCACAGAACAAAATAAATATAAACAGAAATAAAGCTGCATACAAATTTTTTACGCATATTTTCATAGTAAAATATGGGGTCACGATCCGGTTTTATGTTGACCAAATTTAAAATTACCGTTATAAACAAAACAAAAAAAATAAAAAATAATATGAAAGTCAAAGAAACACTTAATTTATATTGGAAGAGTTGGACATTCTAAGTTTATTATTTAAGGCGTAAAACGAGTTTGTATTTTGGGGTTACAATCTAAAAAAGATGTTTCAAACTTTTGTATGCAGCTTTACCTCTGTTTATATTACTTTTTTCTATGCGGACACCTTCGTTATGAAGTATGGATGAATCATTAGTAGTGGCCATTTCTCCTAAATCGGTGGTTATTTTGTGCCTCCATTCCATTTTGTGCTTACTGTTATTTATAGGAGACAGAGAAACTGGAGAATACACTATATATTATTTAACGGGTTGGTTTGTATTGTCAATAATTTTTGGATGCAAAGATATATCCACGTATAGTGGGCTAGTGATATTTGAGGTGGTATTTTTTTGGCCATTGCCCAATTTTGCAAATAATAGATCAGTTTTTTTTTCATTTTTTCGATTATGAACTATTTTTAATGCTTCACAATTTGCTTTAGTGAGGTTCTACTACATTCCTCCCCTCTTTTTGGTTTTTCAACAATTCCTTGAATGATTGATTTGAATTCATTTATTATATTAATACTCTTAATATATGTTTTATTCAGGAACGTGCACGGGAAATAGGTGTAAAAGCCAAGTAAAGTTTTACCTATACTGACAATTGTTTTGTGCGTATGTGATTAGCACATACAAAATGCATTCGTTTTTAGTGCAGACATGATACAAAAAAAAAATCTCTATCAGATAGGCTCAATAGAAACCGGTTGTCGCTACTATATGTGTTTTGGTGAAACCAATTTTTCAATACAGATTTAAAAGTTCCCTTATAGCTGATACCAGGTTAACCCGAATTGTCCCCGTGTTGCCATATGGCAACAAAAATTATATCTCATTTTGTGTCGATATAGAAAGAGAATCAACAAAATTAAAAACGTTTTGCCGTTAGTTTTGTTTTGTAAAGGGACAACAGTTACTTGGCTAGAGAAATTTTTTTCAGTTGTGCGTTGGCTCTTACTTGAAGGAGATTGTAAAATTAAGCAAAAAAAAAAAATATTGTGAAAAAAGTTAAAATGGACTATATGAAAAAGTAAGTTAGATTTTATTTTTAAGTTCCGTTATTTTTCCACAAAATTTTTTAGAAAATAATTAAGGATTCTTTATGCTAATTAACCCTGAATGTGCTAAATGACGTAATAAAAAATATTTTAAGGAGTTTTGCACCTGTTGTTGTGTCTGTTGCCATACGGCAACACAGGGACATATGCAGAGATTTTTTTCCGTTTTTGGTAATTTTTTATTATCCGTTTACAATTATTACAATTTTTTATGTGTTTTTCAAGAAAACTTACGTTGAAAGAGGCTCTTGATTACCTCGAGGAACTCGAAGGTTTAGAGGATAACGATACGGACGAGGTTCGTACTGTTTTTATTGAGCCTCTGGGAAATGATGAATTCATAAATGGGGAGAGCGGTGGCGAAGATGAGTTGTGCGGGGTTCTCGATTATGTCTGCCCTGGCCAGCTAAAAGCAAATTGCGAAATATTAATGAGAAGTGGTCGCCGAATTACAACTTTGGGCGATGAAAATGATTCCAACTTTGAATTGGCCGTGGAAAATGCTTCGTGTATCCCGTTTTTTGCAGATGTACACGAGCCTAGTTCTCAAACATCAAACGAACCATCGATTTCAGCTTCAATCGAACAGGCACGTAGAAAACGGAAAAGCTACCATAAACTTGCCATTTGCATTTTAATTCGATAACCTATTTACTGCCTGGCCTCTTTTAGAACATTTGAAGTACGCAGATATAGTGGCAGTGGAACTATCCGCGGAAACCGTATACCGAAATCATGTCCGCTTCCATTGAAAAAAAAAGATGAAGAATGAGAAACGCGCCACTGAAAATCAGCAACAATAAATGAAAGTGGAGTTCGTCTAACAAAATGGGTCGATAATAGCGTAGTTTGTATGGCTCCAACTACTTTTGGGACACATCCGTATTCTTATGCGTTTCGCTACTCGAAAGAACAAAAGAGCAAAGTCGTTGTTTCTCGTCCTTGTGTTGTGACGGAATATAACAAATATATGTGTGGGGTCGACCGTTTAGATCAAAATTTGTTTCTTTATCGCTTTGCCTACAAAGGCAAAAAGTGGTGGAGCTCTATTTTTATCTGGCTGGTAGATATTTCTATACAGAATGCATGGCAACTACATCGTTTGGGTCAATCGAAAATGTCGCAGCTCGAGTTCAGAATACATATCGTCAAACACTATTATCAAAATTACGGCGAGAAGCCAGAGCGATCAGGTCCATCAGTCAATCCGAAGCGTATAAAGTTAACGAAAATTCTGTAGAATTTTACATAAAAATTATATTTTATTTCAAAATGTATATTTAGTTATATACGGAAATCATTTTGTTGAAAAAATTCTCTAGGTATGTGCCCGTGTTGCCATATGGCAACGGGGGTTTTCCCGAAAACTACAAATGGCTTGGATGCTCCAAAGATATTTTCCAATGTTTTACACCCCAGAGACATTGTATTTGAGGTTTAAATAAAAAAAAACAGTTAATAAAAATTCTGGGACAATTCGGGTTAACACAACTATAGTTTTGTGTATCCGAAAAATATTACATTTTGTTTATTCCCCTCATTGTCTGCCCAAATATTTTTAATGTATTGAGTATAAGACAATAATAAATTGGTTTCACCAATTTAATTGTTTACTTTGAATACAAGCTATTGAGCCTATCTGTAAGAGAAATTATTGTATCATGAGTGCAGATGTTACTTTCTTCTTTATTTTTCTTTTGTTACTTGAGCTGTCAAGTACAAATTTAACAAGTGCAGTTTTTTTCTTGGCATGTAAATATATGTTTTGGGTGCCATG
The DNA here is from genome assembly GCA_947310385.1 of Nephrotoma appendiculata. Classification (NCBI taxonomy): domain Eukaryota; kingdom Metazoa; phylum Arthropoda; class Insecta; order Diptera; family Tipulidae; genus Nephrotoma; species Nephrotoma appendiculata. The sequence continues at coordinate 66,190,209 of OX371224.1, forward strand.
TAAATATATATGGTTTACAATAGACCTACAATTTCAAATTCAAATTGGCCAAGAAACAGAATAACTGTGTTACAGTACACAACTTATAGACTTGCTATTCTCGACGAATTAAGTATTTTACATCATGCACAAAAGTTGTTCTTGCAATGGATTGCTGATATGTACTATATATTCGCATTGAAGGATTTAGATTATATATTTTATTCGAGATCATGTGATCCAGAGTGCGCGCTTCCTGTTTATGATTTGAATATTTGGTTTGGGCACGTAAATGGTCATGTTGTGATCCCAAGCGCGCGCGCTTCCCGTTTGAGATATGAATATTTGACTTGGCACGCAAGTCATACTGTGTGCATTTGAGCGCGTGCTTTCCGTTTAAGATTTAAAAATTAACCGCGTATATGAATTTACTTTATTTTTGATAAAAGTGCATCAAATTACATCTTAAAAAATCTTCGTAATCATTTCTTAACCAAAAATTCAATAAAATGTATTCACGTGACTGATGAAAATGTAATGAAATGTATTCAGTCACAGGTCTAGTTTATATTAATATGCTCTTTTTTCTGTAATTATATTTAGAGTAGATTTCATAATAATTTTCCTCAACTTCTACACAAAAAGATCCAAAATTGTATTAAATTAATTAACAAAATATTAAAAAATGACACGAAATAGTAAATAAACAATAATTAAATTCACTCATATATCCCTTTATAGTTATTAAATTATTTTGCAGTTTTTTTTTGTAATAGAAGTATATTTTCTACGATATCAAGGACAAAGTGAAATATTAGTTTGGTGCAAAACGGACCGGTGTGAAGTTTTTGGAAAAAAATTTATGCGAGTGTTCATTGTGAAATTTTTGGACACAATTTTATTTCTTTAACAAAAATTTATGGAAATGTGCAATTCTAACTGTGTATTTATTTTATATATAAATTAATTATATTATAAATAATTCGAAACAATAATTATAATAAATATTGATAAAATAAAAGAAATTGTTTGACATTAAAAAATACTATATATAATATGCTCATTATTATAAATTTTTAAGTAAATAAATATCTCTCTAATCTCTGGAAGTGGCTTGTTATTGGACCAGATTAATAAAATACTCAAAATTTTGGGTGAAAATTTGCATTACACATATTTGATATTTTTTTTTTTTTTGGTAAAGCTTTAAGTTATTTATATCATCTCTAATATCTTTTGCATTTATTATCATTTTTATTATGTAAATTATGAATATATTTAATATAATAATAATTTTTAATAAAATTTTCATTAATTTGCATTTATAAAATATTAACAGTGTAAATCACTAATACTAAAACAATTCAATATGGCGGCTATTGGAATCTAATTGATCCCAATAAGAATTATGTTTCCGCGATGTTTTCCAATTGGAACCATTTTCGAATACGTGTTATTTTTCTTAGAAAGTTCTAACTACCTTGTTAGGTACTAACACATATTATATAATTTGGAGTTTTTGTTATTTTTTGTTAGAAACTTCACATCGGTTTTTTTTCATTTATGGATGGTTTTTTATCACGCCACTCGACTATTATACCAGCTTTATGCAACATATTACATATGGTGGATATGTGACATGATTACCCGGTTTCCATTAAAGCCTCTACTGCCAATTTTTGAGCACTGGTTTTTGGATTTTTTATGTTTCGAAATTCTGCTTGAGTAGCGTTGAGTAGCTGGTTTAGATTTTAGTAATCCGGAATTTTCATAGTTTTTTTAAAACTGTTTACACCGTTGAATGTGTAAGGTTTGTTAAACGAGCAATTTTACGCAGCGATTTGCCTTTGCCACTTACCTACAACGATTTTGCGAATTTTAACAGGAACTTCCCTGATTTTACCCATTTTAAATATTTTTTTAACCACACTGTTCTGGTAAGATAAGCTGATTTGCGAATGAATTTTACTGATGGCATTGATCTGTGCCTTGTCATTGGTATTACATTCTTTTGTGATTTGGGCATTAATGTTCTGTTTTAATTGGGCATTAATATTCTGTGTTACGTAAACGTCCATTGTTTTTGAGAGCGAAACCAATGTGTACCGCTTGTGCGTGTGCGCGAGCGATTAATATATAGAAGAATATTTTTGTTGTGCACGGAGAGAAATCGAAGAATACATTATTCCTACCAGGAATCTATTATTCCAAAATGAAGTTCACAATTTAACCCAACTTATCTAAAGAATAATAAAACATATTTAGGATCAATATATTCTTAGCAACAAAAGTTAATATTATTCCGAATAAAGACTAAAAATATTATTAATTCTTTTTAGTTTTATTCTTAAAAAGAATAATTAAATATTTTTTTTGATAAATCTATTCACAAATCGGAATAATTTAAATTTATTTTAGGAATATATTGTTCACTACAATGAATAGTTAAGCCAAATACTAGGAATAGGCTATTCAATGACAAAGAATAAATTGAACATATAAGGAATAATTAAGTTTAAAAAGTAAGAATAAACTATTCAGTTATAAGGAATAAGTTAATCGTTATAAGTAGTAGTTAAACAAAATAATAGGAATAAGCTATTGAACAATAAGGAATAAACTGATCGCACAAGGAATAATTAAACTAACAAAATAAGAATAAACTATTTAATTATAAGGAATAAGTTAATCTTTATAAGGAACAAATAAATCAAAATATTAGGAATAAATTTACAATGATAAGGATTAAACTGATCATTACAAGGAACGAATTTCTATTCTAAATATTATAAATAAAATCACATAATTTTAATTTAAAGATGTATTTTATATTTTTATTTTTTATTGTATTTTTTTTTTGTAGATTATATAATATTTTATTTGATTTTCTTATATATATCTTATCATAAAATAACTTTTATTTTTAAATCTAAGAACTTCAACCGGTTTTTCATAACTTAATGTTTTAAAATTAATACAAATTATATTTAAAGTTTTTTGTTTAACAAAATAAATTTGAAAATGTTTGTCAAAATGACTTATTAAATATTCTGTTAGCATTAAATATATTTCATTTTCGTGTTTCAAAATATGCAATATTTTATACAATTTTTCATTAATATATAAAAAATAGCCCGATTTAAAATTAGTGTTTTTATAATTAAATGATTTATATATATTTACACGTTCATTTATATTAAATGGAATTATTATAGTTTCGTTGAAATAATCTAATCCTGTTATTAATTGTTTTGCTATATTGTTATATGAATGAATATTTGATTCAATATTTAAAAGTGTGTTAGCGAATTGTAGTGAAATTTTTTAGCTACAGAATATTCCAAATTAATTCTTGAGCAGGAAACTTTTGTATATTCATCTAGAGATTTATTTTTACTTTCATGCCTCATGCACCATACAGCTTTTAATGGACCAACTTGCTTTATTATGGATGGATAATGCGTAATAAAATGATGTTTAGGTCTTAAGTGTTGATCTTTAAAGCAATTTAAATACATCGAGTGATCGACTTTGATTATTTCTCTTAAGCAAGTAATTTCCAAATCAGTGAAGGTATCTTTTAATATGTAATTTGTCATTTGTCTCAACTTAACAACGTATTTCCAAATTATATCTATATTTTCTACATATTCTCCGACAAGAAGACAAAAATGATGCTAAAATGAATATGTTTCTCTAGCAGAAAAGTGTAAATTTTTATTTTTTAAATGATCTGATTTTATATTTCCAAAAGGTTTATTTCGAGTTTCAATTTCCCCGTAATTAAAAGTATTTATCCGATTATTTAATAAATCTAGAGAAAAATATTTTTTTTCATAAATAAAAATGTTAAGAGAATTAACTAGTCCAAATTTTATACAACCTTCGAAAATATCATGCATAAGGTCTGCATAAAAATTATCCGTTACATGAAAATGATCAAGTGTGGTCAGAATAGAATTTTCTTTTATTCCTGAACTTTTATAGTCCAGGTTTTTAATATCATATTCATATCTATCTCGAGTTCTGATAAGATTATCATCTTCTACGAGTTTTTTGTCAAAATCAGATTTATTTATTTTACATATTCTGCAAATACATTTCTTAAGGTTTCCTTATCCGTTTTATTATTAATAATTGGTTTGATTATTTCAAATAAATTAGTAAACAATTGATTTAATAACTTATTGGTTATGTTACAGCTACAATTAATGAAGATTTTTCGTGTACATTTTCTAAAAATTTACTAATCAAACTAAAATTTATATTATTTTCATTACTTGGTGCATTTAAAAATTCTTTTTTGATAATATTATTATTAGGAGTATTACGTTTACAATCAATTTTATTTTATTTTAATACAGATTCGTGTGTATCATTTAGTTCAATGTTTGTCAAAACTACGTTATTTTTATGTATTCTATGATGTTTTTTAAATGACGAAAATGTACAAAATGTGCTTAAGCAATCGTTTTTAATGCATATCAACTTTTGATTATTTTTAATGAAATGATACAACTTAAAATGATTAATTAAAATTTCAATATTATCAAAAGTGTTTTCACACAAAAAACATTTAGCCATCGTTTAAATTAAATAAAGTTTTAAAATTTGTGAAATCTATCGGAGATTCAATTTTATAAAAAAAATCCTGAATAAAATTAAAAAAAGTAGAATTTTCAAAAGAATAAGAAATGTTTAGTACAAAAAACAATTTAAAAAATATATCAAAAGCAGTCAAAAAATTATTAAAGTGGAGAAAAATTGAATCTGCCGAAACCATAAATTGTGGTGAATTTTCTTCGCCTACTACAATTATGGCTGGTTGCAGTGTAATTTTCTTTTTTATACAAACATTTTTTCGTTTATTTATTTCTGTTTGTATATCTGATACGTTATCAGCAAAAATTATAAATGAATTCCATCCGTCACTGATGCTGACTTTCCACAAAACTCCGTCAACTTTTTTTCTGCCGGTGGATTTTATTATTACATTCAATAATTGTATGAACTGCAATCTACGGTAATATAAAAATCAAGAAACAAAAATATGTTTTACTAAAAATTTGCTTAGTTACGAGTATAATGACTTTCCATCGTGTACTATATAGTAGTTTATCAAATTGCCAAAATAATACAAAATATCGACGACCACCGTAATTTTATTACTGAATAATATTCTAGCATTTTATTTTGCACTTATTATATAACACAATGATCAACACAATGATTTTAAAAATTTGTGTACATCGAACGACTTTTTTAATCAAAATTTAAAACTAAAACAATAAATTGAAGCACATAATTTGAAAAATAAATTTTTTTCAATTTGTGTACTTCAATTTATTGTTTTATTTTTAAATTTTCTATTTTTTTAAATAACTTTAAGTGCGTAATGGCAACTTATAATAAAAAAATCTGGAGAACGACTATAAATTTTGAAATTATGTCTAAGCTATGAACAAACGTTGAAAAATATAAATGGAAATAATTTGCAAAAATGATTTGAACGATGGAAAGCCAATATTTTATACAATTTTAATTTAATCGATTACACAATTCGGTCGTCTCATCAGACTGCAGTGACCAAGCTACAAAAATATTGAAAATACTGTGAAAGTATTTTCAAAGTATAATCAAAATGCCTTAGCGAATTATGATGTTTCGCTTCGAAACATCATAATTCGCTAAGGCATTTGTAAATTTCTTCGTAACGCAACGCATTTGGTAATCCCTTCGTATTTAACGCATAAATGCTATTTCTATTTAAAAAATTTGATTATTCTAGATAATGGCCATTTCGAAGTAGAACCAATCCAGCCAAGGTGGCTATCACCCAGAATAACCCAAAATTTGATAATTTTAATTATTTAGTTGTTCAAACTTGAGTGCTGTTATAAGTTATAAAAATACCTTTATTTAACGACAATTTTTTTAATATTTCCTTTCCAGGTCCGTATTTGATGTTTTTTATAAAAATATTTTCCAGGTGCTCTTCAAGTTTTTCGAAATGAATTAAGAACTCGTTACTCTTTCCAGGAAATTTCATTTCGAAGTCGATTTCAATCTAAAATAATTAAAGTTTTCAAAATTGTATTCATGCCTTTCAAAATTAAAGCAAAAATATCGAAAAAATTAATTTACTAATCTGGCTGCATCCGCGTGGCGAAAAAGTGGCCATTTATCCAATATTTCGTTCAGAGAATCAGAATTTTTTCCAATTTCCGTGGCCCTTATAACGAATGTGCTTTTCCACTTTTCTTCTACTGTGGCCCACGGAGATGTGTGGTAATAGAGCCAGTCAATATCGTCCTTAAATAGTTCGTTGTTGTTCCCTGACGATGTGTCAATTTCATCCAAGTGTTCACCTGTATATAAAAAAAAATTAAATGTTATAACTTATGTATGTCGATTAATGATAAAATCTTTTAATTTTCAGTTACTTGGAGGTTTTGACTTATTCCTTATTGTGTCAGTAAATATACTGGTTTTTTATAGGCCTTCGATAAAGCTCTGTATTTGGTATATAATTTGCCGCGAGTGTATGGTTGCTTTTCAAAATAAAATTTCTGAAATACGAAAAAAAATTAAAAAAAAAAAACAAATCAAATTAAATACAAATTACTTTGGATTCTCCTTTAAAAGTTGCAGAAATTTTATCCGCTATTTTATCCAAGATTACACAAGTCATGGACATGTTATTTTCTAAATGGGCTTTTAGTATAGAAGAAGCTAAACATTCTCTTTCTTCGGCTGTAAATTTTTTGTTTTTTTCTAAAATCTTATTAATCATTTATTTAAATTAGTATTTACAATTGTACATACAAAAATATAACTTCCGTGAGTAGAAGCAGAACTGGAACTAACGCTAGTGGTAATATTTTCTCGAATATTAGTATCAGCAATATGATTCTAGCAACAGCATGTGGAACATAACGGTGGAAGTTCCTAAACAAGCACCGAAGAAAATATAATTACTAACTGAACTAACCAATTTGCCTTACGGTACATGCAGTTTTGCAATTTGTTACGTTAAATCGTTTGACCTTTAGCACTATTCTTGTTTCCAATTAAATTAATTAAATTAGGTGAAAATATTTTATTTTATTTATTACCTGACGACAGGTAATGCAGACGTGACCAGCCGAGGTCATTTTTCAAATTTTTATTTTTGATATATTGGTGTAATCGAGTGCCATAGCGGTTGCTTGGCGCGCACTTGGTGCATCTTGGTTTCGCTACATAGTGTATTCATATTCGTCGGCCATTTTATTATTAGTTTTTTTTTTGGTTGAATCTATTTCCTCTGCTACATTCAATTTTAGGGTTAGCGACTATTCCTTTTTTTGTTTTATTGTACAATAAATTTTTTACGGGTCGGTAGAATGTGAGGGTTTTTTTATTCTGTGTCGGTTCCATATTTACAGGCTGGGCTCATCACTCCCCCGACAGGGTCGGAGTTGTTGGTCCGGCGTATGTGTCGTCCATTCGAGGACGACCGTAAAATCGACACGGCCTCCCCATGGCAGTTCGGCGGTGTCATACAGTCGAAGTGTGAATTATGGGGGATTAGCAGGAGTTTTGATTTTGATTTTTTTTCTGTTCCACGTTGTAGGCCAAGAGCACGCAAACCTTTATTCCCCACGACCCATGCCATAGCTGCGAGCCTTTCGTAACATGGTCGTATACTTTATCGTTTAAGTGATTTATTCTTGCATCGAACATATATATTCTTGAAATTTAGTCTTTACCATCAATTCTTTTCAGACGCATGTAAAAAATTACGCTGACTTTTTTGATTGTTTTAATGATTAAATTATCAGAGAGTGACGTATCATCCGAACCGAGAGGTGAATTTTAACCAAAATGTGAGTGCAAATTTGATTCTACGGCCTATTACTGCTCTAGTTAACGAAAGTTTTGCTAGTGGATACTTTCCAAGTGGATGGAAAAGCTTAGTCATCAAAACATTTTTAAATTTTCCATTGAATCTTTAGGAGTATATCTGTTGTTTCTGGTCTACTCAAGCTATTTAAAAAGATGATAAAGGACACTAGTTTTCTCACGCGCAGAAATTTATTACTTCTAATCAACGCGGATTTTTTCCGGGCGAGTCCACAATTACTATACTTATCCTCAATAGCGGGCTGAATCAAATCAATTCTAGTAGCAAAATGGGGAATTTCAAAATATTAACGTTTACATTTCAAATTGTATAATATTCTAATTCACATAGGTCTTATTTTAAATTTGTAATATTTTTTTTGCAAGATAGGTAGTTATTGTTTTTGGTATTCAATAAAAGCTAATGATTTCGGTTTTCTTTTAGAAGCACTGCATTGCCAAAGTTTACATTAATTGTGGTCGAAAAATAGATGAACTTAAAAAAATTGAAATTTTGCTAAATAGTTTTTTCCTAATCATTCCGTTTTCCAGCATAGCAACAAATAATTATGTACATCAAGATTATTTAAAAACTTTGATTGACATTTTTAAAATATTTGGTAGAAATAAAGATCTCTGAAAATTGGTTCGAAATGTTGCTGATTGCTAACAGAAACACTTATTTTCGACGTTGTCTACATTCTCTACCTTGTCGACATAATTTTTTTAATTGCGGTGTAGACAATATGCACAACACCGACCTGCAATCATCCAAGGGACCTGGGCATAATTAAAACAATTAAAAAATACGTTGGGTTCACGAGGGATGAAAAATTTGTTAGAAACGAAATATTCACCACATAATGTGGTTTAGTTACTAAATACAAATAAAATAAAATTTACTTACACACCAATTAAAACCAGTGAACAATAAAACGTCTTGTATACAGCGCGAATTTTCTTCCAACTTGATAAACTTTACTCCCTCAATATACTCGTATAACAAAACTTTTAAAAACTCTTGCAAATATATTTTTCCAATTGATTTACAATTGAAATGGAAAATTGAGAAACGAAATGTGAAAGTGAATGTGATAAACTTAATGCAATCTCTGTCTGTATCTCGTATTTCTATACGGCAAAAGAAAGTGGAAAATTATATTATTGAAGTGCATAAATTAGATTTTCGAATGGAGATATCGCAAGTAAATTAACATTTAATTTTGTTGCGCGCGGTTATCATGGTTGCAAATCTAAATTGAAATTGATCTAATTGTTGTGATAAGAATGAAACGGCACAAATATAAATGTAAGTTTGGGGGTACGGTGATATGTAGTCTAGTATCATAAATTTATAAGTCCTAAAATATATCTCCGCGAGAAAATGTTTTATCAACATTTTGTCAGCCGGTTTGGTCCATCATTAGGGCAGGATTAGAAAAACAATACTTGGTAATAAAATAAAAAATAATTTCCTCCCTAATTTTATGTGCGTATATTTAGGATCGTATATAGAGTCATCAATTTTTATTGTAAGTATATACCAGAATTAAGGCAAAAGCATGAGGTATGTTGAGTACATTAAACATGGTCCCCCTATACATAAGTTAATGAGTATTACATAATTTCACATGAACCAAATTTTATTATTGTTGTTACATTCCGCATAAAATACTCGTACATTACCTACGTTATGAATGTGAAAATTGTCAGTTGGTTATGCCAGTAAAACTCGGCACAATAAAAAATGCGTGTGTATTTGTGTGGGAATATAACCGTTAATCACCTATATGAATACGGTATACATGCATGGTCGGTCTATCCCTATATGTTATATGGTACTCGTAAATATTTTCCATTTTGTGTTCTATTAAATGTTCGCCCATAAATTCCTAAAGACGATTAACGCGAGAATTTTCTTTTGTCTGTCTAAATACTGATAGGGTGGAAATACCATGAAATGATTTACTTAAATAATTCAATTAGAAACAGGTATATGGTACATTCATGTATTATTGTATGGTACGCATCATGCATAAATAGTGCGGTGAAAATGCTGAAAAACTTCAGAGCTCTTAGAATTTATACGTAACCATATAATAAAGAGAAAAACGGCGAAAATATCATAATAATGTTAAGCCGTGCACAAGTGAGCTGAGAGAGCCGATGACAACGGTAGCATCTATTGTGTTTGGAGTTTTTGCTCCCAGTGGCCCTATTCTGGCTTTCCCTGGGAATAGGGAATTGGGAAAAATATTTTCATAGCATTTTTGTCTAAATTGTATTTTTCTGGCCTACTGAAAAAATAAGTTTAGTGCAAAAATTTTCAAAACCAAGTGAATTGGGAAACTTTTGTTCCACAAAATTTTTATAGGGAAAAATATTTTCCCATTTAACTTTGTTTCGAAAATATTAGCACCAAACATGTTTTCTCAGTAGGCCAGAACAATACAATTTAGATAAAAATGCTATGAAAATATTTTTCCCAATTGCCTATTCCCAGGGAAAGCCAGAATAGGGCCACAGGGGTTATTAATTCCAAATCCTCACTGATTCGGTATTGACGACTGTTAAAGTTGGAAATGTGACATCTAGCGCATTAAAAATAAACTCATTGCGGTCTTTTTCCATGAAGTTTTAGCACGGCATACTTTATGAAAATAAAAAAAAACATACAAAAATATTCGTAACAAGCTTATTTTTTTTGCCGTCAGATCCACTTATAGTTGTCTATATGTTAGAAGCTTCACACTAATAACAAAGCCAAACAGGCAAAGCATGACCAGACAAAAGTGTCAAACACAATCGTCAAGCGATATGAAACTTGTCTAGTGTGATGTGGGGATTATTCAAAATGGTTACCACCAGATTTGGTTTGATGAACAATTTGTTTATTATAGGTATAGCACCTTAAGTTGGACACAGTTTTATCAGGGACAGCCGATTAGACAGCGCACAGTTGTTTTTTGGAATAGACTCACGCTAGAACAACGTTTGTAAATGTTTCAACTTTACTTTGAAAATAATGGTTTAGTTCGTGAAACTGTTTGCTCGCTACGTAATATCGCTCGTAATAAGACACTCGCCAATTAATTTGATTAACTATGAATCGCTTTCGCATCACGTTTACTCTAAATTATAATGTGCGTCCCGTAAGACCCTATACGACGCGACAAGCTAGCGGTAGCTGTATTGTGAAGTATTGACGGGAATCAAGATGAATCACCTCGTCATCATGAACACCAATTGGGAGTTGATCAAAAATCTTTATGGAGGATTTTGCATAAGGATCTTGGTTTAATTGCTTAGCTAGTATTGACATAGATGCAAACTTTCAATACATAATTCTCTTCAGTGATGAACCTCATTTTTGGTTGAATGGCTATGTCAACAGGTAGAATGGTGGTATTTGGAGTGAAGATAATTTACGAGCATTATACTAAAACCATTAAATCCACAAAAAATGCAGTTTGGTGGTGCTTTATGAGTCGAAGGAATAATCGGACCATAGGTGTTAAAAAATGGTGCTGTTGAAAACGTTACAGTCAACGGAGAACGGTATGGAGACATGGTTACTAATTTGTGTGTGCCTCAATTGGATGTTATTAACACCAGAGATATGTGGTTCCAACAATACAGAGTCACATGCCATACAGCGCGCAATACAAGTAATTTACTGGAAAAAACATATGATGAACGATTAATATCGAGGAATGGACCTTGTTACGACCTTGAGGGGTCATAACATTATTTCTTAATTAATTTTGTTTTTGAATTGTTAATTTCGTTTCATCGAATTGTTGGTGCGTAATACTGATGGCATTGCCATCTATTGTTGAATATACGCTAAAAATTTCATTTTATAGAAATTAGTCCTTGTTCACAGCAAGGCCAAGGTCTATCTTGTGCGTGTGTGCGACAAGGAGATTGTAGAGGAATACTTTTTTGTATGTTTTGGAGGAGGTATACAAATGCCGCGCACGAAAAGCTAAAGGGCAAAAATATTCTTATAGAATTTGTGTGTTGCGAGAAGTTTTTGCGTCATTATCATTAAATTTATTACGTTCCTCAAACTTCGTCCAACGAATTCTGGTGTCGCTAATTCAATTTCAGTCATTTTATACCCCCGTTATCGATTGTGGGGGAGCTCGGATGTCATTTGTCCTAAGTCTAGTTTTCCTTCCATTTTTCTAGCTTCCATTTCTCTTGTTAACCCTTAATTTCTCGGGCGAAATTTGAGGAACACCATTTTATTATTAGTGTCCCCCGAGCCCAACCCAGGCGTTTGGCATTTGTGGTAGCCGGGGGAGCTTCGCTTCACCAAGCTTTATTATTAGTTTATGTATCCGGCACCGAGTGGGATTTCCACTCCCGGCATACATTCTGTATCGTTTTTTTTATTTAAATTCTTACTTTTAAATTTTTGTTTATATTTTGATTTAGTTATGGGTTGTATTGGAACCCACGGTTTGAATTAATACTTCATTTTATTTTTTTTTTTATTTTCTTTTGCTCTTTATTACTACTTACCTGTATAACTTGACTCTCGGCGTACTATTGGGTGTGTTGGTAGTTTGATTTTCGTGATTATTATTATTATTATTTTACGTTATTTTTCGTGTATCCAAAATTTTTTGTATATTACGATTTTCAAAGAGCCCCTTCAAATGAAGGTTACGATCTAGGACCACTTTCGAGTATTTCTCGTCAAATCCCGTCGTTAAATTTGTGGAGTTGCGGGCCTCAGGTTTCTTGTGGACTACGGCTTCACCGTCCCTAGAACCAAATTTTCATCTTACAAGGTAACCATTCCTGTTATTATTATTCGATTATATTTCGCTTATACAAATTTCTGTAAATATAGTTATTGTGAGTGTGGAAATATTTCAATTTACATTACTTAAGACCTTCAGTTTCATTTAAAGTCCTTAGAATTAAAATATTGTATTATTAATAAATCCATAATAAAAACGACATATAACATTGAGTCAAATTTTTGGACTTCAAGTCAACTGACGCCAAATGCAATTCAACAACTCGAAGAAGCGATCCGAAGTGAGTATACCGAGACTAAAGAAGAACTGTTCTAAATGCACTAGAACGCGGCGAACATACTAGATTTGAGGTAGTTACTTGGATAATTACGAGAAGCTGAATGAGTCCTATGAAGTCACTATGGGTATTAATCTCGAAGTGGACATACCTCCCCCAGAAGGGTTGGGGAAGTTTGAAGTAGTCATATCGCAGCGGCTAGTAGCTTTGGATCAACGACAAAATACGTTGCAGACACATATAGATGGAAACGGCAGTCCAACCAAATTCCACCGGCTCCTACCGTATAGGATCGGGTGCCTCCAGCATCGACCAGTTTGCAAACGTCGCCAAAATTTATTGGTCAACGATTATTAACTGTAAGTAGACTAATTTACACTGGATCCCATGGGGCATCAATATCGACATGTTCCTGTTCCAACTAGTATACATACCATCGCTTCGATGCGAGGATTATCTGGCTAAATTTTGTTATTGGAGCTACACACTATCTTGAAATATATCGCCTTGCAGTGGTACTGAACCTTCCGGAAACACAACACGCACGGTACCTGGGCAAACCTACGAAGCGGTATGATGGAGCAAATCAAACGAATGGTCGAGGCGCGCAAACAACAAACCAACGAATGCTTTCTGGGCTTCTATAACCACTTGTGGACGTTACAGTATCATCATCCAGACCGTCAGTTTACCAGTATTAATTAACTGATCAAGAGTTGTTCTGCTTGGAAGGAGTCTTTCAGACGGATCAAAGATCCGGCGTCCCTGCAACCCATCCACGACGCATGGTCAATAAACTATCGGGTAGTCTTTACGATGATGTTGGATCGTAGGACTCGTATGAAGATTACACCCAAACTGATGTTAGATCTGATAACTCAGTATCAGTCATTCAATCGGAGAGTAGGCTTCCATCGGATGCAGCGAGACGTGCTGACGGACGAATTCCAGCAGACAGTTCTGGGTTAGTTTACAAACAACATTCGAATTACGGTAAAAATGTCGTATGCTTCAATTATTCCGAGATGAGTCACACTTTTATGGGTACCAATTAGCTCCCGTTCGATTGTTTTGTTACCGTTGTGGGCCGAGAGAAACAATATCCGCTCAGTGTCATATATGTGTCGACGATCAGCGCATTCAAAGGAAGAGGTCGGAAAACCAGATCTGTGCTTCTTGAAGGGCTGGGCCACGAGAATCACCACAACCACCATCCTTATTCCTTTCCCAACTGTCTAAATCATTTTTTTAAGGCTCCATCACCGGCAAAATTATATCGGTTAACATGCTCCAAGAAATACTGGAACCACCGCGTTTTAATGAGAAATGACGTGATTTCGTCCGTTCTATTTTCCGAGGCCAATGACACTCGGCCTTACGCGCAGGTCTTTATAAATAAGATACCGTTTAAGGATATTCTCGAAAGCGGGGCAAGTGCCAGCGTTCTCGGGAGTGGATCGGAGAATCTCATGTCAAATCCATTTGTTCAATTTCATAATGTTCCATCCACAAAACTACCGCGAGTGGTCAGGTTCAACGAGTACTTGGTTACATAAAAGATAATGTTTAATTAAGTTAGAGAGAGAGAGTTTAATTAAATTACACAATCCATCAATTTCTATATCATTCCTTCGTTAGAACAACCCCTATATTTGATGTGTGATTTAACACCGCTGGACTATTTTCTTTGGGGGATATGAAATTTACTTGTCTACGCCGATAAATCAGAGACTATTAACATTTGGAGGTGAATCGTTAACACGTTATTGCTGAAATACGATCAGAAATGCTGGGAAGAATGATCAAAAATTGGGCCTCCTTTATACCTGGAAATGAAGCACCCACTATGGGTGTTCCACCTAATAATATATTTTTTTAATAAATAAAAGGGATCTTTTGATTCGTTTTTGAATTAGCGCTTATTTCGCCAACGGTAGAAAAAATTGAAAACTTATTTCCAATATATAGTCAGTTGCCGAAAATTACGTACAAAATTCGTTAGAAATGAAGCCCCAACTGAGAACAATATGAGGACATTTGTGAATAAAGATCGTTCAACTGGCATATTTATATAGACAAAACACACTATCCGCATCGCCATGCTGTCAAAGAAAAATATTGCTGCTATAGGTGAAAGTGTGCATCAACATCCGAACACATCGACCCGCCATTGTTTACAAGAACTAAACATCAGCGATAGGGCTTTGCGACGAATTTTACACAAAGACCTGGGTAAAAGTCCAATTGGTTCGAAAATTGAAAGTAATTGATCATCCATTACGTTTTTACTTCGCTTAATTATCTTTTCCAACGAAACTCATTATCACCTCGGTGGTTAACGAGAGAAATTGCCGAATTTAGAGCACAGAAAATCCAAACATGACAATTGAGAACCAACACATAAAAAACGAGTGTCTGTTTGGTGTGGAATGAGCAAGGAGCCGCACTAACAGCCAATCGTGACCATTATCGTGTCATCTTAACTGACTCTTTATTCCCCACGATTAAAAAGATAGACATGGCCGATATTTGGTTTCAACAGGACACCTGCACTGCCCCTTTTCTTCGAAAATCTCATTATTAGACGAAATTACGATGTTAACTGGCCACCTAGCAGTTGCAACTTAACTCCGTTGGACTCTTATTTATGTATAGAGCCGTCAACATTTAATTTTTAAATTACCACAAATATTAATTTTTGATGTTTTGCTATAGGTCCAAAAAACGATGAAAGTACGGTTTGAGATAAACTTGATACCTGTCTACCTATATAGCTAGCTATTATTTTCCGAGTGCGAAGAGTTGAATACGATGAGTTCGGATTTCGTAAAAATTAATAATAAGTTTATTGAAAACATCCGTGATTTTGTTTTATTTAAGATTATTATCGGCCTTATCGAACAAAATGTTATTTTTAATCCTCCAACCTCTTTTGTTTTTCTGCGACTTAAATAGTCGTAAAACATTGTTTGGGTGCCATTAAAAATAATACTTTGTCCAATAAGGCCGAAAATAATCTTAAGCAAAAATTAATGTTTAGGAGGTTGCATTATAAATCTGGAATCTCTGGAGTATGCGGTTTATTAGGTAAGAAAAAGCTTCCGTAAGAAAATAAAAGTTACACTAAGCTTTTTATCTGTTTGCAACATAAATCAAATTTAGCTTTCTTCTCCGCATTTTTTTTATTTAAAAGCAATATCATACGTCACGACTTACACAAAAAGCTTTTACAAACAAATGAAATTGTGAAACAAAAGAAATTTCCAATTCTTGCATTTCCTTGTATCAAAAATGAAGGCAACAGACTGTTCGTAATCAAAACTTTAAAAGCGAATGAGAAAGTGCAGGACAATAAAATGAGTAAGAATGAATATCTTTATTCTGTACGTAAATTTAATTCAATAACTTTCCTTTTTTTGCAATTTTTAAATTTTTTTTTGTCATTCTTACACAATACTAGTAGTAATCATGATAATAAATAACAACAACAATCACGTATAAATAAGAAAATTAGGGGAAAATTGTATAATTCTATTGTCTCTAAAGGTTGACTTTTTATTTTTTTTGGTTTGGTTTGGTTTGGTTTGGTTGGTATTTTTGGAAAGAAAATCCTTCAAAACAAAAGAAAAATATATGGTATACAGGCAAAAGTTAAAAGAATTAACAGGAGATTATTTAATTTAAATTTGTAAGAAAAAAAGGAAAACTTTTATTTTATAAGGGATGACGATCACGACAAAATTTTTATAAGAAGGATAGATGGTAATGTATCGATGTCTAAGGTCACAAGAAAAAAATATTTTATGCTTATTAATAGGCGAGGGGAATTAATTTCACCAGACCTCTGGTGTAATCTAGTGGAGGAGTACGAGATATTTAATTAGCGCTCTCATTGTTTCTTTTATTTAAATTACTCCCTGTGGGAAACGTATATCGTTTAAAATTAGGTTCCTTTATATAAATTTGATACTAACCAAACATCGTCAAGATGGATACGCTTTCTTATCTTAATTACATCTCGTTTATAGCTGTGTGTACATTAAGATACTTTAAACAAATGGAAAAACTAACATTTTTACTGCCGGCATGTTGAGAATTGTGGCTATTACATAACAACAAACAGAAAATTATTTTCCCGCCACTTTTTCGTTTTTTTTTGCCGCACACACATCACATCATTTAATATTCACAGGTGAAATAAAATAATTAAAGTAAACAGTAAAAATGTTTATTGTTTGGTTTTTCTTTTTTTAGTTTTTAAAATATTTTCTTGAAAAAAGCATAAAAGTTTATTGTGTTCGGGTGGCAAATTATATAACGAGGTTATACATATAAAATACAGTGTTTCTCAGACTTAATTTAACTGTGGTGCATTGGCACCTTACTTTAATGTGGAAACAGAGCTCCTAAAACGATACCCAATAGCTACGATTTTTAATTAAGTTGCCTGCCTACCATACAAATTATAAGTCATTCGTCTGATTGGTGCTAAAGATTCACATGTGTGTGGCCAATATATTAACTGTTTTACTTCTATCCCAGGAACCGCGTCTATTCCGGAAGCCAAACCTGGTAGTAATCAATACTGCCGTTATTATTACCAGTGCTACTGGTTCATATTTGAATGAGCCAATACATTTGACACGGATTTGCTTTAATAACTTCTGGGAATAGAAAGTTCCGAAAACCAAACCTAATGTAGGCAACAAAACGTCTTGCAAATCATTTTCCAGTCTACCTGCTCTGACCGGTTTGTCATTTGTACAATTAGTCTGAAAAGTTTAGAGATGTGAACATGGAAGACATGGGCTGCGAACCTCACCAGCTACAAAACTATGCCCCTTTGGTAGAGTGCAGAGCAGGGTATCTTTCACAAAATTGTTTACGTGCTGGTTGAAAACGAACTTATAACTTGTGTGTACTTGTCTGAGTAACAGAGGTAGAGGTACCGAGTATACAGTACGGCCTTAAAGTTAGCAAACCCATTCAGCAGATCATTTCAAAATACAAAAGAAAATTAAAATAGTATCGCTAATTATTAAATGAGGGAAGCTGACCAATGAATTTTAATTTTGTCCTTTAAATTTTTTTTAAGCTTCCTAGTTTTTCATAACAAATTGGGCTTTTCCATTTTACAGGTATTAGAACCAAGATGATAATTCAATATCGTTTATTACATTTAGAAGCAGAAACAAAATCGGAAGATAACTGAATTTATAAAGCAAAACATAATCAGGTCATGTGACTAATTAAAGGCTCTCTCTCTCTCTCTCGTTTTAAATAAAACATTATGCCATATTGAATTTTGCAGCGTCCAAATCGAAAAAAGGACCAATAAACCACTTTAAAAATGCAAAACATGACCGCAAAGTCAAGCGGACCCTAGCCTATATTCACATGAAATCAGAACATAATTTGAGTTCTAAATTTACATTTGAACCGATTTTCGATTTGGATCATCAAATAGAAACTGAAGGAACAAATATTTGCACGAAAAGCGATTAATGATGATTTGTTTGAAGTTGGCTTCAGGTAACCTTCCACCCCAAATTTATTTGAGACTTATACGTCCATGTCACATCATGATCTTGTGTTGGACAACGAATAATGATGGATGAAGGTTAAATGCAAGTGCTTGATATTTTTCCAATTAAAATAAAGAATTTTACGTTATAATTTGATCATCATAGTTTTTCCATACCTTAAAGTTTACTGGTAACGCTGAAACCAAAGCATCACATGTCTCTGAGATTATTTTACAGGTTTCCGCTTTTGTCAGAGCCACACACAAGTTTTTTTTTCGCAAAATTACACGTGAGCTTGACGTTGTCACATATAGAAATAAGTCTTGCACTCCAATATTGTACAGTACGAGGGAACTTATGCAGCATGCTTGCTAAGTACCCTCGTCAAACATGCTTGCATGTGTATGAGTACCTTTAGAAAATAAATTTTTGATATTGAATAGTTCTGATTAGGTAGAAGCACTTGCGATTACTTTGCCTACGCCAATGAAACCCGCTTAATAATGAATGAAATTTTATTAGACCATTTTTTAGGTATTAAAATTTGGTTGTGCCCATTGAAAGTACACCTGCAACCAGCAACAAACATCCACCTTTACAAACCTTAGGGTTGAAAATATCGATCATAAAATTGTATAAGAAAATATTCTAAATAAAAATAATCAAAATTTTTTTGAAAATGTTGAAAATATAGATATTTGTGTCAAGGATCTATTTAAAAGTTTAAGAATCCCAGACCCGATAAAAGATCTGCCGCATTACGAAGGCAGTCAGCCGGCACACTATATGAATTTATAAAGAATGTACGGAAGGAATAATAACATTGTGCAACGCTATCGATGGCCACCCTTGCTCGAAAATATATCTCAGAGCAATTAGGAATAAACTTACAGGCGAGGCCAACGAAGTTTTGACGTATGTCGGCACTCTGTAAGACTGGGATAAACAGGGATAATAAACTGGGATAATGAACTGGGATAATAAACCACATTAAACATTTATTAACTTCAGGTCTTAAAGAACCCATGGGTTCTATGATTCGAGACATGTTGCCCAGTAGTCTTATACAGGCATTCACAAATTGCCGCAAGGAGTAAAATATGGCTTATATGAAGAAAGGGATACGAATGTTAGCGTAATACATGTTCCCCAAAGAACAGCGCCGAAAATCATTTACAAATTATGAAAATCGTTCACGGAACTTCCAACCTAGAGGTCTACCAATAATTACACAAGTTATAATCACCGTTCCACTCCACATTAGTACAATTATAGACAGTTCGCAAACCAAAATCTGAAGATGAACGAAAGTCCAACAATAGTTAAACTTCAAACCACCAATGGTTCCATTAAGGAGGCCAGAACCAATGGACACCATGTCCAATAAAAACCCATACAAACAATATTCGAGCATAAATCCAAGGAACAACTACCAATCCCAACCAATGGGCCCACCAAAGATCCGCTCGCAGGAATTATTCACTATTGAAGACCTGCAGGAAGTGGAAGTTAAAGAAGAGGGATACGAAGAACACTCTCAACTTAAAAAAATTTGAACACAACAACGATGAAAATTTTCATCCTGAACCCCCAAAACGGAACTAGATACGAACACCCGCATACGATGGATCAAAATGTAATAATTAAAGGTCTTATGAAGCTCAAAACAAAAGGCCCTATGGAAATCCTTTTGTTCAGATTCCACAATACAATAGTTTGGTATTACATTTGATTTGGATAAAGGAGAGATCACATATTATTATTTAATCCAAATCCTATACTATATTACCGATAGTAACCTTATCGCTTAGCTTCCGATAGACGTGGAAAACGGTGATATATATGTGATACCAACTACAATCGACGGTAATCTAATTATCCCCGAAGGAATATACTACGGTAGAAATAGGTACGCTCCTCTAAAAATCCTTAACTATGGCAATAAAGAACACACGTTCGTAATTGACCAACCTATCAAAGTTGATATGTTCAAAAAATTGTATCGAGTCGAATCTAACTACTGCCATATACAAGAATTGGATGAAGCGCAAGATGAAGATATCTCGAAGCTTATTATAGAGTTCAACATCTCAACCTTGAGGAACAAACGGCTATCACTAACACCAAGATCTATTCGTTAAAACAGAAAAACGTTCCAACGACATCAAGCATAAAATAAATCTGAAAAATGATAAAGTGGTCTTCACTAACAGTTACCGTTACCTTTTCATCCATAAAGAGAAAGTAGACAAATAGGCAAAATGTTAGGGAATTATCCGTCCTTTCTTCTCTCATTGGTCCTCACATGGTTCGTGCGGAAAAGGACCAATGCAAGGCGGCAAGGTCAAATGGCGATTAGTCCTAGACAATCGCAAATTAAATGAAAAACAATAGGCGATCGGTATCTGCTACCGCTGTGGCTACAGATCGAATTTATAAAGAAGGATATTCGTAAAACGGCTTTTTCCGTAGACCATGGGCACTATAAATACGTAAGAATGCATTTTGGGATTAAAAACGAGTTATAAACAATTTACTTGGTAAACTGTTCAGGCAAATTGTGCTGATGCTACTTGAACGTTATAATTATCTTCTCGACATCACTCCAAGACCACAAAGAAAGCCTTAAACATGTCTTCAAGATACTTAAAAAAACCAACTTAAAAGCACAAATGGATAAGTCGGAATTTCTGCACAGAGAAATTGCTTTTCTAGGCCATATTGTTACAAGCAATGGATTCAAACCAAATCCTGATAAGATGAAAGCAATTAAAGATTTTCCAATTCCTAAAACGGAGAAAGAAATTAAAAGCTTTTAAGGATTGTTGGGATACTATTGCAAGTTTATCAAGAACTTCTCGGTAATTACCAGGCCGGAAAGAATTGCAACGGAATGCTTGAGAAAAGATCAGAAGATCATCCTTGAAACTATTACTTCACAAGGACCTATAGGTAAAGATAAGCCTATATGTTGTTACGCATTCAGAACTGTAACGGTCACGGAGCAAAACTACTCTTCGAAAGAGAAAGTGATTCTATCCATTGTGTGTGCGACTTAATATTTTCGACTGTACTTATTTGGCCAAAAGTTTAAAATTGTGGCAGATTCAGCTTTTCAATCTCGATGAACCAAATTCCGGGTGGGTGGTTGCGTAGAGATGGGGGGTGTAAAGAATACGAATAACGGCGAATTATCGGCGAGTTAAGTCTCCCAATTTAAAAGTGAACCAAACAATCGATGTTCAAAAATGTCGTTCTGAAACATGCAGTTTTAAAAAATGGCGTTTTATCCCTTACGCTGTTTTGAAATATGCAGTTTTGAAAAATGCAATTTTGTACCTTATGACATTTCGTTCCTTATGCCTTTTTGAAATATGCTGTTTTGGATGAAATACTATTTTGTACCTACTCTCTCTCTTTCTCTCTCTCTCTCTCTTTCTCTGGCACTATACATCCCATCAAGGGATTTGGCCGCCTCAAACGAAGTTCCATAATTATACTTTCATTTCGGATAATGAGTGATTAATTCATTGATCCTAAACCAACCGTGAAATTCTTTACTTGTCACCACCGGGAATCGAACCCGGGACCTCCGGTCGCTGCAGCAAGCATGCTGACCACTTTGACACCGGGTCGGTGGTACCTACGTCGATTCGAAACATAAAATTTTGAAAAATACTGTTTAGGAAAATGTCATTTTGAAAAATGCCATTTTAAAATATGCCATTACGACCGGGAGCCTTATTTATGTTATATTATATTGCTCCTTATACAGCTCCTAGTGAGCCAATTGCCTTTGTAGTTATAATAAACATTGTTAAATAAATGGAAAACTTTAAAATCTCTTGGAGTGTTCATGTCACAATTTCTTTTTGGACGTTATTAAGGTACTATATGGTTAAAATACGTTTTGTTGTGTTGCCCAATTGATTTCCAATCACACTCCTGTAAAGAATAATAATTTTCGAAGAGTTGTTCTAAAATGTAATCGTAAAAGATTACGGGTTATAGATCACAAATTTTAAATTAAAGTTCCGCATTATAGAAATAATCCTGGAACCCCAAGCTGTATGTTTTATATTGTAGTCCCCTGCAATAATAAATCTTGGACCGAGCTTATTGAAGACGTTATTAAATTATAACTTCGTTGGTGTATGGCGTGGAGGACAGTACGCTGCTGCAATATTTAGATCTGCGCCATTATATTGGATTGAGATAACAGTTGCTTGCAAATACTTTTCACGAATATTCTCTTGTTGATTATGTTTGATATTATTTTTAATTAGTACTGCTGAACCACCTCTGGCTCTTTCACTAGGATGGGTTGTTCAGTAGGAATTAAAACCCCTTATTCTGATAAAGCTTTTGTTGGAGAAGTGCGTCTCTGAAATCAGCCCAATATCAATGTTGTTTGTATGGAGAAATATTTCCAGTTCTTCAGTACAATGCGTAGGAACGAGTTAATCATTTGTGAGGATATTGACTTTTTCGTTTGGTGGATAAATATAGATTTCCAGTTTTGCCACCCTCTCTGCTAAATGACCAAGTGACTGTTGAATTTGGCTAAGCATTTTAATAATTTCAATGTTATTAGACTCGTTGGTGATTTGCGCAAAGGATAATCCAAATTTGGATGGTGTGATTTTTGTTTGTGGTTTAGCAACTTTGGTTTGTAATCGCTGCACTGCGCTTGTTCTATTATTTTGTTGACTTTTAATTTTGTTCTGATATACACGGCATCCTTTATAATTTGAGGTATGCCCTTGTTGTTAACAAACAGCACAAGAAGGCGCGATATCTGGTGTTTTCTTGCATATTGTCGTGTGGTAATTTTCCGCGCATTTAACGCATTTGGTTTGACGATAGGAAAATCTCTTGGCATGTCCAAGTTTTTGACAATTCGTACATTGTGGAATTCCCCTTGTCTTGTTAGGTGGCTCAACTATACGAGGGTTGCCTTTTATATTTCGGGATTGGACAACCCTAGTGTTGCAATCTGGCAACTGACAGCTCTATCGTAAAGTTTGATATTTTTGAGATTATACGTACTCAGAACGTTTCGACATTCGACCGCTATTTGTGTTGTTTACAGTACTCATTAACATCTCGGCGAAAAAATGGAATTAAATCGTGAACATTTTCGTGCGATTATTTTTTGCAACTTTCGACGTGGATTAAGGCAGCAAGAGTGCATGGATGAACTTAATTACATTTTTGGCGATGAAGCTCCATCAAGGACCAGTGTTTATCGATGGTATGGTGAATTCAATCGAGGTCGTACTTCACTCCAAGACGAATTTCGTGAAGGTCGTCCAGAATCAGTTGTTGTTCCGGAAACCATTGATGCTGTGCACGAACTGATATTGCAAGATCGTCATGTGATATATCGTGAGATTGAGACAACCCTAGGCATTAGTGGGACCAGCATACATTCAATATTGCATAAACATTTCAATGTCAAAAAAATTGTTCGCGTTGGATCACACACAATTTGTCAATCGCTCATAAAAAAGCTCGTGTCGATTGGTCGAAAGAAAAGCTCAAAAAATACGATCGCGGTGCTTCAAAACACGTCTATGCCATAGTAACAGGTGATGAATCGTGGATTTACGCGTATGAGCCCGAAAGTAAACAGCTGCAGTCGACTGTATGGGTGTTTCAAGATGAGCCGAATCAAACAAAAGTTGTTCGAGCACGAAGCACTTGCAAGCAAATGATCGCCTGTTTTTTCGGAAAAAATGGACATGTCGCAACCGTACCACTAGAACAACGCAGAACAGTCAATTCTGAGTGGTACACAACCATTTGTTTGCCAGTTGTCTTCCAAGAAATCAGGAGAACCAACTGCCGAAGACAGATCACTCTTCACCACGACAATGCGAGCTCTCACACATCGGCTCAAACAACTGCATTTTTGAGCACTCAAAACATCGATATGATGAGTCATCCGCCGTATAGTCCTGACTTGTCACCAAATGACTTCTTTTTATTCCCGTGCGTGGAAAACAAACTGAGAGGTCAACGTTTTTCGACACCTGAAGAAGCGGTTGCTGCGTTCAGAATGCATGATTGGGAGATACCTCAATCAAACGCATGCAAAAGTGTATAGATCTTCATGGGGAATATTTTGAAAAACAATAAAGCGATTTTCGATGATTAATATTTGTTTTTGTTCTCTAATCCCGAAATATAAAAGGCAGCCCTCGTACAGTACGCAAGTTTCTTGATATTGTATACTTCTTTATTGTTGTCTTTCTGTTTTAAGTCGATGTAAAACAATTGAAAGTGTTTCCTGACTTTTATATCATCAATTGTGACCATTTTGTATATGTTGGTAATACCTACGACTTCCTGTTCCATTTTTTCTAAGTCTGCTTCAATTTCATCGCGACTAATAGCAGAAGGTAAGCCTCTGATAACCACTCTATAGGCCTTTTCACTCTTCAGCTGGTAGGTGTGATATTGAATATTTTCTAGTTGGTTGCTATAGATTCATTTTTTAATTCTTCCAGTAATTTTTTGACATTTCTGTTATCATCTTCATTTTGAAAGGTAATTCTAATGTCACAATTTGAGAGCGCCTTAAAATTAGTTGATAGTTGTTTTTATTATTTTTTGTCGAAAAAGTCCGAAATTGTTGATATTGCTGACATTAATGGGTGGAGGCAGTGGTATTTTTGAGTTTTTCTGTTTAGTGTTACTGTTCACACTTTGTGTATTATTTTTTGGGGGAGTTTTCGTTTTTGTGCGCCTACTTTTCTTAGAATTTCTGTTATTAACTCTGGAAACTTCTTCTTCCAGTTCTTCCTCATCTGTAAAATAATCCTCTATACTCAAAACATTATATCTATTATTCTGTTGAGAGACTGGAAATTGCTGCAGCAACCAGTTGGAATTATTTGAATGATGTTGACTGGTTGATGGCTGACAATGGTTGACAGGCAGGTTGTTAGCTGGTGCTGAATCCTCAGCTTTACTATTTTTAACCTTTTTTTTATTTTTAGCGTAGAGTTTTCTCTCTTAAGTTCAGCAACTTCATTGTTCAGCTGCGCGATTAGTTTCTCCATTTTCCGAAACTTCGTTAACAGAGCCTCGCTGTTTATAATGTTTGTTGATGCACTCAGCATTTGTAATGAAGTTCCTTTTTCAGTAGAGACTGCGTCTTTTGCAGTTACTGTGGACGCAGTTGCTATTGGCACAGTTGTCTTTAATTGTAGTCTATGTCTACTTACATTTGGAGGTGGTGATCTCAGCATTTTCATGCTCTTAGGAAAGCTGTTCCCTTTATTTGCTAAGAGTTGGCTCCCCCCAGAATCTATGGTACTAGCATCCGAAGAATATATGGAGCGTCCCGGTTGATTTGATGCTTCTATAGACGCATCCGTCTCGTTTCCTAATATTATTAGGCCATTATTTTCATCATCATTTTTCATCATAAATTTTTATTTTATTCCCACGAGTAGCACGAGAAATCAACGGTCACCTATGACAGAGCTCTGCGTTATCATAGGAAGGCTATGGGTTTAAACCGAATGACGCCAAATTCGGAGTTCACATACTAACCACTATGCACCCTCTTAGCCAACCAGCCATCGGCGTATGTAGTACCACCTTAGCTTTGGGTGTTTTAAGGGGGAGAGGGGGAGCCACGCATTGGCCAACGGATGCAGGAAATATACCAGATCTACTGAATTTCTTCATCATAAAAGGTATTCCTCTAAGTTACACTAGAGTCGAAGGAATTAATGACCTAACATCTGACCACATTCCTGTACTGTTGTCAGTAAGTGCTATAGTAATAAAGAAACAGAAAAAGCAAAACCTTACAAATAGATTCACGGATTGGGACATCTTCAGAGAAAAATTAGAAGAGCTAGTTGAATTAAAAGTTAGTATTAAAAGCAATGAAGAATTGGAACAACAAACAAACAATTTCATTGAATACACTCGAATGGCTGCCAGATTAGCTACTCCTGAATTAAAGGACAAAGGCGGAAATTGAAGTCAAATACTCGGCTGAAATCAGGGAACAATTGAAGGCAAGAAGAAGGGCGAAGAGAATATGGCATCTCACCAGAAATCCCGCTGATAAGACAACTTTTAATCGAATAAGTAACAAAGTCAATAGGCTAATCAAAAATTTCAAACAGAATTGCCTCGATAACTACTTAAGCGGGCTAGGTCCAGAAATGGATAAAGACTACTCGTTATGGAAAGCAACCAGAAGATTTAAACGACCTGTATTTCGAGTACCACCTTTAAGGAATGCTCAAGGCTGTTGGGTTCGACAAGACAAAGAAAAAGCGGAACTCTTTGCTCAACACCTAGTAGCAGTGTTCCAACTCCATGACATTCAATCCAACATTGATGTAACACCTGTCTATTAACCAAATCAGGACTTTAAAAGGGTTACGCCAATGGTAATTGCAGAAGAAATCGACAAAAATCTTAATCATAAAAAGCACCAGGAATTGATAAATATCCCCGGGTCTATTTAAGGAACTTCGACGTAAAGCAATCATCTTGATCACATACTTATTTAATGCCTGTATGAGATTGAAGTATGTACCCAAATGCTTCAAAATGGTCTAGATAATTATGCTAAAGAATAATTATGCTAAAGTAACATCATACAGACCAATCTCACTGCTTCCGACCTTATCAAAGCTGTTCGAGAAACTGCTACTAAAACGTCTAAAGCCAATGGTAAACTGTTAATTTGAATTCAGGAATAACCACTCCACAATAGATCAAGTCCATCGAATAACTGCGGTAATAGAGCAAGCGGTAGAAGAAAAGAAATATTGCCCGAGGTATTTCTGGATGTATCCCAGCCCTTTGATAGGGTTTGGCATGAGGGATTGTCATTCAAGATGAACAAAATGCTACCACAAAACTATTGCCAGCTGCTTGAATCATACCTCTCTGATCGCCAATTCAGAGTCATTCATGAAGAAACATGTTCGGACTTTTATCCAGCGATTGCGGGAGTTCCACAGGGAAGCGTATTGGGTCTCCTCCTCTATACCTTCTTTATACTGCGGACATACCTACAACGAATAAAACATTCATCGACACGTTCGCTGACGACACTGTAATTATGTCAGTAGACGAATCTCAACCAAGAGCAGTAGAAAATCTTCAACGAGAAATGGACAACGTTACTAAATGGACAATTGACTGGAAAATCGCACTGAATGAGCTCAAATCAACCTATGTGACATATACGCTCCGACATAAAAATAACACTCTTCATATATACCTCAAAGGGGTGCAAGTGTCGCAGGCTGGATCGGCAACATATCTTGGTCTGCATTTAGATTCAAGGCTCAACTGGAAACATCACGTGAGACAAAAAGCTGAACAGATACGATTGAAACAACGTCAAATGTAGTGGTTAACTGGACATCATTCCGAAATGAACCTGTATTCCAAAAGACTGGTATACCAGACTATCTTCAAACCAATATGGATGTATGGTGCGCAGCTATGAGGTTGTATACATAAATCCAATAGAGACATTATACAACGAAGCCAAAATAAATTTCTTCGAATGGTCACCAACGCCTACCGATTTGTGACTAACAAGGTTCTTACCCACACCAATCTTGAGGCCGTACAACTACTGGACAGTACAAACGAAGTAAGGCGGCTCAAACGAATCAAACCACATGAGCTAACCGTATGGAAATTATAAACCAAGGGAACTGGACACTGCTCCAGCAGACCCACACAAGTTTATGCTTATCTCATAAGTACTAATGCCAACCTTACTAATGAATTAAGAATGTTTAAGATTGTAATATCCATATCAATTAAGTTTTAAAAATAAAATATTTTAGAAATTATGTTGCGCAGGGCAACAATATGGGTTTCGTGGGTAATAGATTAACCAACACCGACATAAAGAAATGAATAAGAAAAGTGTTTTGTGCAAATCTTCATTTTTACCAAAAACAAACACCATTCAGACGAATTTCGTTTAAGATTTAAAACAATTTTTTTAACACTATTTACAATTAAAACTTGAAAGTACAGAAAATATAATATCCGCTGAGTATACGTACCGTGAGATAGGAACAGCAAGAAGCATACTTGTAAGAATACATTTTCCTGTTTACCTTGGATTTTCAACATCTTACATGTTTTGCTCACTTTTAATTATATTTTTTGTACATAATGCTTCTTTATTTGCAGTTCACAAATATTTTTGTGTGTTAGTCTTAATATTTAATTGGATATTCCAAGAAAAATGATACGTAGCCCCCTACACTCATATATAATTGGTTTAGGTTGCCACAGTAATTTGTGTTGCATGAAAAATACTTGCTGCTGGTTGTTTTATTGAATTACAGAAATATAAATACCGCAATATTCAAAGCTTCCCATTTACCGCAAGTTAATAAAATCTGAAAGAACTGAGCATTTTTTACTCGTTTAAATAAATCGATACTTATGTCTATATGCAATGTATACATCCACGGATTAATTTTCCACCGGAGCATTTAGTTTTGCAAAAACAATACCACCGCTCTTCTTATTCTTTTTCGTATACATAGTTTTTTTTAACTATTCTCATTTAGTGTAGCATGAAATTTCCCTTTTGGGTACTTTTTCAAAAATAACAGAAAAAAATTGTTCGTTCTCTTAACCATATTCCATTTCATTTGTATTACAGAAGCTTTACCATTTTTTATTCTTTTGTACAAAAAAAATAAAAGTTCAACTGACAACAATCATCAAACAAATTTACGTGAGATTTTTAACAATAGAAAATGGAAAATGTATATATCCTCCACGAGTTTCTATGTACAGTGGGATATACTCGAGTCAAGCTCTGAAAATATATGTTGAGATTATAATCACTGTCTTCTGGCGAAATACGTTCGTATAACAATACACAAGTACATCCATCTATGCATATATACATACATATACGAGTATAAATGGTCGTTATCAAAATATAATATATGAATTGTGTGTTTGGGTTACATTACTACTCGTGCACATACAACAACAAGCGCACCACAAAAAGAAAATTCCATGAAAAACTGAGTAGATTTTAAAAATTTTATGATACAATTTTTTATTTTTAATGCACCACAATATTAATGATCATGTCTCAAAAGACGTCCTTTTATATTCAAAAATTTAATTGTTCGCGTAACCAAGTCACCCAGATTCGCATTTAATATTTATTTTTTGCCAGTTGCTTTTAAAATGCGGGCAGTAGAGTACAAAATCCTTTAACAGCTTTGCCCCGCGTTTGCTTTCTCATTATTATTTTATGTATTATGGAATGATGAAAATTGAAAAGCGGTTTTATTTTCTAGAAAACGTTACCAACTCTCTTGCGTTATAATATTAACAGTCGCATAATTTTTCATCCTCATTATCGTTTACATAATTATATTCTTATCATTTTCCTTGAATATACATTTGCTGATAATAAGCCATTGTGCTGACATACCATTATATTATTATGGTGATTATTCTTTAGAATTTTGTTGCTTTGTATTGTTCTTCATTCTTCTGGTGTATTTCTAGGCCACGGAAGATAATTTGTTTGTAATCGTTGGCTGTGTCAATAAGAATGATAAACAGCCGATGCGATTATAAAATCTGGTAATGCACGAAACCGATAAGTTCAAGGACTTGTATTTAGAGTAAACGATAAAGCATGTAGAGACTATCGAATCTCATTTCGCATTAATCGATGTCAGTAATTGTCGTCGATCTAAAGCACTTGTTGATATTATAAATTAAATTATCGACTCGAAATTCAAAATTTTGACCATCTTCAACACAGATTAGGTTATTTTCTACAGCTGCTTACAGCCACTCGGTGCTGGAACCACATTGAGCTTATTGCTTTTCTACCATTACAGACGCCATTCAGATGCTTCAAGACTTTTTCCATAATATACGAAATGTGTAACGTATGTGAAGTTCCACGATTCTACCCTAGAAAATAAAAAAGAAATCATCAGGCTACACTAGTCAATAAAAAACCCCTTAGCTCTTATGTGAAGTTAGCCCAGCCCGGAATTAAAAAATTAAATTCTTTACTTTTAGATTATGAGTTTTAGAAGTGAAACCGTTATATCAATAGAACGTGTATTTGTACGAACTAAAATTACATTAGACACAATAAATGTACATGGTACGTCAAAAGTATACATTTATCGGATTAGAAGTATGAGGTTTTGAGATCGTCACACTCTTGCGTTACTTTTAGAAAAGTTAGAAAAAAATCGTTCAGTAGCAAATTTGATAAATTGGACCCTGGGCCAGAAATTTCCATAAAATCTCGTTTGAACTAAAATTAAATTTAAATTTCTCACGTCGATTTGTCGGATCAACGTATGTGAAGTTATCCCCGGATTCTATCCCCGAAATTCCCACCGCACAAGTGGTTAAAGTACTTGGGCCAGGAGGTACTGGGTTCGAATCCCATCATAGACTGGATGCAAAAAGATAATTTTTGGTATCGATTACGATCAGTGATGTTAATAAACACAACTAAGACCCTCTGTTGTAGAGCAGAATTCGGCGCCGACTCACCGTTCATGTCAATGAACAGATTGACATGGAGCTTGCAATGTGCAGTTGGTATACTGTACTTGTGTGAATGAGTGGTGTGTGCGTGAATAAAAAGGGGTGTATTAATTGAACTTCAAGGGACATTAAATCCACTGGATATACTTTCTTTATAATAAAAATAAAAAAAATAAAAAATTTAAAAAAAATTAATCAGGCAACACTAACATAATTATATCTCTCTAACTCTTGTGTGAAGTTAGCACCGCCCTATTTATATTATATTTTATCTCTATATATATAAAAAATTTTGCCGCCCCGGTGGCAGCATGCTTGCTCCAGCGACCGGAGGTCCCGGGTTCGATTTCCGGTGGTGACAAGGGAAAAAAATGTTCACGGCTGGTTTAGGATCAATGAATTAATCACTCATTATCCGAAATGAAAATATGATTGTGAAACCTTATTTGAGGCGGTCAAATCCCTTGATGGGATATAGTGCCAGAGAGAGAAAGAGAGCGAGAGAGAAATATATAAAAGAAAGGTTTTTGTTCGTAAGCGATAAACTCAAGAACTACTGCTTCGATTTTGATAAAAATTTATACATGAGTTCTATGGATCGTGAGCATGTTTTAAAATTTTGTCAAAATCGGTTGACCGGAAGTAGTAGCTTCCATAAGTGATTTCGGATCGATTAACTCAAAAACTACTGCACCGATTTTGATAAAAATTACAATATTAGTTGGGTAGTGAGAAGTGTGTCTGAAAGGTTTAGTTTAAATTGGTTCACCGGAACTGGCAGCATTCATAGAAGATTATCATCTTAAGAACCACTGATCTGATTTTGATAAAAATTTACGTTTATGCTTCATAGGTTGGTCATGAGAAATTTTGGGTTAAATTTTTAAGTTTCACACATCATAGTCAATTCAATTATTTAAAAAACGCATGTAAATAGATTAATTTTATATTAATAGAAAGTCGTATTACTGCATATTATTGCCATAAACATTGCATGAACATACCCAGCATTGAAATCATCGTTCATAGTTAATTTTTTCACATAAACAGCACTACAATTGTTTAAAAACCACATGTAAGTGTATTAAAAAATAAAACTACACCCATTGTGTGAATTACAAACAGATTTAATCAAAATGCCAAGAAGTCGTAAAAATATTGGTCATCGTAGACGTCAAACAAACCACCTACGTGCATTACGGTCAAACAAACACCAGAGGAACGCGAGTTACGTATCCCGGATACTACACCGTCATCATCAACACCCATATTCCCGACATTGTATAAATAGAAACATTGTATTAAATAAAATTGCTATTGCTGTCTAAACATTTTTAACATTGTATAAATAGAAACATATTATATAAAATTGCTAGCTGACTAAACATTTCTTAATTCTTAAAACATATAAATATTTATTTTATACTTAACTTAAACTGATCAACATTGTATTTCATATTAAATAAAAAAGGGTTTTGTTTATTACATTTTATTAAATAAATATCTGATTAGAATTTATGATTTTCTCAATCATAAATACTTGATCAGCAAAAATTAAATAAGATACATTCGATATAATCGAAGACAGAATTGTAGAGCAGAGTATATTTGGATTCAAGTTAATAAACATCTAAAATAAAATTGTTACCGATTAAAAAATAAAAAATAAATAGTTTTATTACACGACTGTAAAAAATAGAACCTAAAATCGTAACTGGCGCAGCCGATAGTTCTGTATTTTAATATAGAATAATAAATAATTTGTGCAAGTAAATTGTGGTGAAAAGTGAAAGTGTAATAATTCGAAGTGTGTGCTTTCGTAATTTATTAATACAAAAAAAAAATTGGCACTGGCATATAACCGTAACCAATAAACTTTCATAGAAGTTCCATGATGCATAAGTTATTTTATATTGTTTCCATAATTATTTGGTAAGTGAATTTAATATTTTTGATCAACATCCATAATAAAAAATTCCTATACTAATTACTCTCACGGTCAAAGCTTAGTTTTTGACGCCTTGTTACCGCACATGTGTATGCAGGACAAGAATAGTTAAATATTATTGTTTAAAAATAAATAAAAATATATAAAAGTGAACATATAAAAGTTTAAATTACATAAAAAAAAGTTCAAAAATTAAAAATTGAAAATTGATAAATGATAAATAGTGTTTTAGATATTAAATTAGAAGAATTAGATATATCAGTAGAAACTGAAGATTTTTTAGGATTTGAAGAAACGTTAGAAATAGAAATGGAAGAACAAATTACAGAAATGAATGACCTATTTACTAGCTTAAAGATCCCAGATATTATAAAAGATTTACCGGAATTTAATGGAACTCAGTTTACATTACATGAGTTCATAAATAATGTAGATGAAATAATTGAGCATTGCACAATCTCGTTAGGAAAAGATAATACACCAAAAACTTTTCTTAGGGCCATTAGAAATAAAATAACAGGAAAAGCTAATGAAGTGTTAATTAGCTATGATACAACAATAGATTGGACTGAAATAAAACAAAATCTAATAACCCATTACAATGACAAACGTACAGAAACTACTTTAATTCGTGACCTTCATCGAATATTTCAAAACAACGACAATATTGAAGAATATTACAGTAAAATTGTAAAAATACAATCTGCCATAATAAATACAGTTAGACTAAATAAACAAGACAGTGAAATTAAAGAAAAGTTATACCGAGAAATGTGTCTTTATCAGTTTTTGGCAAATCTAAGAGAACCATTGGGTTCCACAATACGATCAAGGGATCCTAAAACTATTGCTCTCGCTCTCGAAATGTGTATAAGCGAGCAAAATATGTATTATGTGAAGCAAACAGTTTTTCCCACTCCAATTAAACAAAATTGGTCTCCTAGGATTACAAATCCAAATTTTAAAAATTTCCCGTTTAGACCCAATTTTCAATTCAATCCACAATTGCAACAAAATCCCCAATATTATCAAAACTGGTCAAACAATACTATTAAACAACCATTTTACAAGCCACCAATTCCCGCTATAAAAAACGAAAAACAAGAACCACCTACAATCCAAGAAATAAAACCTAATAACTTTAGGAATAATAATAGAAATCCCAGAATAAACAATATCGAAATTGAAGAACAGAATGAATGGGAAAATCAAAGCCTAGATAACAACCCTTATTACGATTATGTACAAAACTTCGAGATTATTGAACCCCAAGAAACAGCTTCTGAACAAAACCTAGAGTTGACCGAGTTTTTTCAAGAAGAAGCCTCGGATACACAATAGTTAATCTTAATAATCACCAGGCTTACAATAAACTTCCCTTTATAAAAATTAAAATCTCAGACAGTAAAAATTTAAACATGTTAATTGACACAGGATCGGATCACAGCTATATAAATCCGGCATTTATAAAAAAATCTAAAATTATAAAAATTAAACCCGTTAAAATAACAACTCCTCTAAGCACTGAAATAATAAACGAACAAGTAACACTACCAGGATTACCAGAATTCAAAACTCGTAAACCGTTACATTTTTTCTTGTATAAATTCCACAAACATTTTGACGGACTTATAGGTATGAACATTATTTTACAATTAAAAATTGACATACATTTTTCAAGACAAATTTTACAATTCCCAACACATGAAATACAATTACTGTATGGACTAGAAACAGAAAAAAATATTAATAATGTCGAAAAATTCAAAGTAGAAATACCAAAAATTAGAACTAATCATTTAACACCGGACGAAGAACAGTTAATTCAACAACTTTGTAATAAATACCGAAATATATTTCATAATACTCAGGACTATTTATCGACAACCTCTAAGATAACACATTTTATAAAAACGACCACTGATAAACCAATTTTCACAAGACCATATAGGCATCCGTATACGCAAAAAGAGGAAATTCAAACACAAATTAACGAATTACTAAAAAACCGAATAATCCAACCATCAATTAGTCCATGGAGTAGCCCGGCTTGCTTAGTTTCAAAAAAATTAGATGCATCAGGCAAACAAAAATGGCGATTGGTTATTGATTATAGGAAACTGAATCAAATAACAATAGACGACAAATACCCAATACCTAATATCGATGAAATCTTAGACCAACTGAGAAATTGTAAATATTTTACAACGCTCGATTTGGCTAGTGGATTTCACCAAATAAATATGCACCCTAAAGCGTCTATTCCATGGAAAAATTTTACTGACTGTTTTTTTTTACTGCAAAAACGAAAACAAAAAAATACTTAAAATTCCATAAGAGTGACAAAGAAAACAAATATCTTTTATTTCATTTTTATAGCAAAATGTATGGTTTAATTTTGACAGTTACATTTTGACATAACCCAAAATTTTCATAAAAGTTGTAATTTCGTTTCGTTCGTTTCAAACAAAAAAAATTGTAATCGCCATTAATTTTATAATTAGTTTATAATTTTTATTAATATCACCATAGATTTGGAAGATTTGGATTATTTAGATCCACTAAACATAACGAATTTAAGAAATTTGGAAAATAAGACCAAAAAGAAACGTAAATGTTGGGTACGCCCAACGTGAACGTGGATACCGGTATGGGTGATAGCAGTGATCTTGATTCCGAGTAACCGTCGCACTCATCCACATAGTAATGTTTGTAATATCTGCGGACGCTGAATATTCATCGTACTCTTCACCATAGCTGGCAAAAAAATTTTGTATCAGGGAATTGCCGCTGTCATTCAGTTGCGATACTTGCTCAACCCGGATATTTTCCAATACGATAATTTTTTTACTCGGTGCTGTAATTATATAAATAGATTAATACAAAATTCTCACGTATCTAATAATTTCGTCGACACACAATAAAATATTTTGATGCTACATTCACCAAATAAAATAATGCTCAATCAAACTTACCGTAATTTTCCATACTAATTTATTATTAGTTTAATATAAAATTATTTGTATTTTATAACAAGTATTTACATTTTTTTTGTATATTTGAACACCTAAAAAAACGTACATACATTTGTTGTAGATGTATTGACAATGCTGCCATAAAAAGTGCTAAAGTTTACATTTTTTTGTAGCACGTTATGGCAGCACACTACCACAATGATAATTATTTTCTCAGTAAAATTTTACTGACAAAAATTTTTGTTTCGTACACAACCAGTAAATCTATATTTTTTTCTCGCTTTTATTTTTGCAGTCAGTAAAATTTTCCCATGGAATAGACACTTAAGGATATTGAAAAAACCGCCTTCTCTGTTGAATTCGGACACTACGAATTTCTGAGAATGCCCTTTGGTCTGAAAAATGCCCCAAGTACCTTCCAGCGTTTAATGAATAATATCTTAAAGGAATTACAGGGACGAAATTGTCTATGCTACATGGACGATATTATCATATTCAGTTCTACCTTAGAGAGTCATATAAAACATTTAGAAAATGTTTTCAAAATATTAATGAACGCCAATTTAAAAGTTCAACTTGATAAAAGTGAATTCCTACACGGAGAATTATCATTCTTGGGCCATATAATTTCAAAAAATGGTATAAAGCCTAATCCAAATAAAATAGAAGCTATTAAAAAAATGGTAGTCCCCAAAACAACCAAACAAATTAAATCTTTTCTTGGTCTAGTAGGCTACTACCGAAAATTCATTAAAAACTTTGCAGAAAAAACAAAACCTTTGACACAAAGATTGAAGAAAGGCATAAAAATTAATCCTAAAGATGATGATTATGTAAAAAGCTTTGAAGAATGTAAAGCATTTTTAAGTAACAAACCAATTTTAAATTACCCAGATTTCTCTAAACCATTCGTTTTAACAACGAATGCCTCTAACTATGCCATAGGAGCAATATTATCTCAAAATCCTAATGATTTACCAGTAAGTTATGCTTCAAGAACACTCAACAAAGCCAAAATAAACTACAGTGCTACAGAAAAAGAATTGCTAGCGATAATTTGGGCAGTTAAGCACTTCCGTCCATATCTTTATGGAAAAACATTTGAAATTGTAACAGATCATAAACCATTACAATGGATGATGAGCTTAAAAGAACCTAATTCGAAACTGGTAAGATGGAAATTCAAATTAGAGGAATTTAATTATACAGTAAGATACAAGAAAGGAATAGCCAATGCAAATGCAGATGCATTATCTCGATTAGAAATAAATAATTTAAACTCATCAGATACTGATATGGAAAATTCAAAAGGTATCTTTCCCACTACAGAAACAAAATTAAATTAGTTCAAAAGGCAAATAATATTAAAATCAAACAAGGACTTTCAAGGAAATAACTTTGATGTTGAATTCAAATTATTACATACAATAATGACTAGACATATAATTACAGCAAAAGAATTTACAGAAAAGCTAGTTAAACAAATATTATTGGAATATGTTAATCCTAAAATACTCACAGGAATAGCTTGTGAATATGCAACTCAAAATATTGTAAAACGCTTATTAAAAGAAGAATTAAAAAACTCAAAATTAAAAATACTTAGATGTAAATATATTGTAGATGACATTGAAGAGGAAATGGAACAAATAAGAATAATAAAAAACGTACATGACCCAGGCCATAGAGGAATAACAGAAAATGTTTTAAAAATTAAAGAACGATATTTTTTCCCCAAAATTAGAAGTCTAACAACGAAATATATAAATAAATGCGAAATTTGCATGCAAAATAAATACGACAGACATAAGCCCAACATTGAACTTCAAGTTACAGAAACCCCAAAAAGGCCATTAGAAATTGTATACATAGACACATTTCAAATATCACATCAAAAATACCTAACAATAATAGACAAATTTACGAAGTTTGCTCACGCATTTGAAATAGAAAATTTAACTTCCACAATAATAGTTAATAATTTCCTAAATTACATAAGCCTAAACGGAATACCCAAAAAACTAGTAGCCGATAATGGAGCTGAATTTATAAGCAATCATTTTAAAGACACATGTAAGCTATATAGCATTGAATTACATTTTACAACCCCAAATAATTCCACGGGGAACTCTCCGATTGAAAGATTACACTCCACTTTGATTGAAACTTGCCGAGTCTTAACGGCTCAAAATCCGACTGACACACATAAAGACATAATGCAAAAAGCAATAATTGTTTACAATAACACTATTCATTCATCTTCACAAAAAACACCCTTTGACATGAAAAATGGTCACTGTTTTGACAAGCCAGAAATATTCCCAAAACATGATCAAACAAACTTACACGAATATGTCAAAACTCACAAACAAAAATATGACCAATTATGCAGTATAATAGCAAGAAGAAATAAAGAGTTTAAAAATAAGAAAATAGGAAAACTCAACCAAACTAGGATACCACCACCCACTCTAAAGAAGGGCGAAACGGTATATAAAAAACGAGACAGAAGGTTAAAAACAGAAGCCAAATTTAACAAACAAATTGTAAACAAAGATAGCGGAATAACATTTACTAACACCTTAGGCAAAAAGATACATAAAAATAAAATAAAAAACATAATTTTACAGGTTAACAACAACACACGGACAAGAAATGGAAATCCATGACTTCACTGATAATAACGGCATAATCCCAATATCATTAGGAGACGCACGGATAATAACAGACAGTATAAATTTATTACACATAATTAATATAACAAAATTTCCACCAATATTTAAAGAATTAGCAACAACCGTAGAAAAACAATACAAAATCGTAACAACAAACAGTAAAATGACACCATTATTTAAAGGAAGAGTAGAAATTACGAGACGAAAAAATGCAGCGTGAACTGAAACATTAAACCATATCTTACCCAACCACCTAGCTAGGCAAAAAAGGGGTATACACATTATATTTGGAGATATTACACAAACAGACACTACCGAAATACAAAAAGCAATTAATAAATTAACAGTCAATGAAAATACAATTATTAATAAAATTAACGAACAGGTATTAGTAAACACTCAAATGATAACCAGGTTTAACATTTTAGAAACGGATATTGAAAACCAAAATAGAATAATAGCAACTGCATTAGAAAGATTCAAAAATATGACAACCGACACTTATGAAATCATGTCATTCGAACTATTTATTCATGAAACAGAATTTACAATAGAT
This sequence comes from Nephrotoma appendiculata, assembly GCA_947310385.1. Classification (NCBI taxonomy): domain Eukaryota; kingdom Metazoa; phylum Arthropoda; class Insecta; order Diptera; family Tipulidae; genus Nephrotoma; species Nephrotoma appendiculata. The sequence goes on from OX371224.1 coordinate 66,229,361, forward strand.
GCACTACAAAAACATTTAGAAGAAATATTGAGTTCATTAATCTTAGCAAAACAAAATTACATCTCACACTACGTAATGAGTAAACAGGAAACAGAAACAATAATTAGTATTTTAAATCAGCAAAACATTCAAATAATGTCAGAATATCAATTATACCAATTTTTAACAATCGACACCACTCTATTTAAAGAGCCTTTCATAATATTCTCGATTTCTATTCCAAAAGTTTCTTTGGATAAATTTAAACTCGTCCTGATTACACAGGTAACAATTAACAACACATTTTCCATAAATATCCCTCCTTCCCAAAATATTATCCATAATGATCAAAACATATTTTATTCGCATAAACAATGTAATAAAATTGGAGGAGTATACTACTGCACAGAAAACGAAATTGAAAAAACCAATGATAAATGCATATTGAACATACTTTTAAATAAACAAGCACAATGCACACTTCTACAAATCCCTGCAAGAGAACTAATAAACAAAATTGAAAACCAGTATATTATAATAAACACAGCAAACCAATTGGATTATAACACAACTTGCGGAGTACAACAACAACGAAAGCTTCCGAAAATATCATTAATAAAATTTAAAAACTGCACAATATCAATTAATAATAAAACAATAACAAATAAACAAATGATATACGAGGAGGACACAACACATTTAAAACCATTCCACGAAATTATACCAAAATTAATCATAGAACCAATTGAAATACCACAATTAACAAATTGGACAATACAAAATATTAAACAATTAGACCATTTTAAAGATGTTTCAATCCCAGCACACCACCATCAAGCCTTTTGGTCTTTAACAACAATAATAATTATAACTATCATCGCATATCTAATAACATTAAGATATTGCCCGACATGTACACCATGTGCCTGGTATAAATCAATTAAAAGTTCAGCATTCCAGCAAAACGTTGAGGACAACGAAAGTTTAAAAGGGGGGCAGTTACGTATCCCGGATACTACACCGCCATCATCAACACCCATATTCCCGACATTGTATAAATAGAAACATTGTATTAAATAAAATTGCTATTGCTGTCTAAACATTTTTAACATTGTATAAATAGAAACATTGTATTATATAAAATTGCTAGCTGACTAAACATTTCTTAATTCTTAAAACATATAAATATTTATTTTATACTTAACTTAAACTGATCAACATTGTATTTCATATTAAATAAAAAAGGGTTTTGTTTATTACATTTTATTAAATAAATATCTGATTAGCATTTATGATTTTCTCAATCATAAATACTTGATCAGCAAAAATTAAATAAGATACATTCGATATAATCGAAGACAGAATTGTAGAGCAGAGTATATTTGGATTCAAGTTAATAAACATCTAAAATAAAATTGTTACCGATTAAAAAATAAAAAATAAATAGTTTTATTACACGACTGTAAAAAATAGAACCTAAAATCGTAACTCGCGCACCGAAAATATAACACTGCTTCCAAATGACTTCATTTGGAGCAGATAATGTCATTAATAAACACTTTATGGCAACATTTAAAGTCCAAGGAAAGATATACCATACTGCAGGTTCCTTATTACCAATACCAGACGAACAACACAAATTTCTGCAAATATATATTTTCTGAGGAAATGATGATCACGAAATCGACACAAGATTGCAATTATTTCAGGAATACAACGCGATATTGTTCAGTCTTTGCAAAATTTATTTCATTAGCACAAATTAGTAAAATTAGTAAAATTATTAAAAACTACAATTGACCAAATGCTCTTGGACAGTCACAAAATAGTTATAAGAGTTGATAAATTACCGGTTGGTGAGCATTTCAAACGATTCAATGCTTAAACAATACATGAAGTCGCCATCAAGAGACATCATTTTACAACGTCGAAATGATCAATTGCAACATGTATCTGAAACTCACTGATCTTATGATGCACGTCAATACCCAATATTATTCTGGCAAGGAGAGGATGTGTATCACTTCCAACTGAAAATGATTAATCCTACAACTGGTAAATAGTTTTTTTCAAAATAAATAATTGCATTCAAAACTTAGAAAAATTACAAAGAATTTATATTTTGTTCTATCAATTATACATTATCGTTTGACTTTTAAAGAGTATATAAGGGTAACAATTTAAAAGGTTTATTACGGGTTTCTTAAATTCAGATAGAACCGTATAGATTATAAAGCTGAATTTTTAACTACAATAAAATTATCTGCCTCATTCGAGCTTTATAAAGTACGAGTTTCCACGATTACGATACATATTTCGATCTCAATATTCATGACTGGACTAAGAAGACTCTATATCCGAACGTAATTCAGGCTACATACAACTTTTTTTTCTGATTATCATTGGAAGCTTTATGACTTTCTTCCGAATACAGATTTTCATGTTGTTTGGAAATTTGGTATACTCTTGTCCACTATTAAACCAAGTCGTCTAGCAGATTGGCTTAACAAAAGGAATCTATCCATGATATCATGTGGTGTCTTACTTATTAAATATGTGTTTCTAACTTATATGCTCTTTCGTTATTAAGTACTCGGGAACCAGATTAAAGTATTCGTGAGTACAGATTCTTTTTGAGCACCTGGTAACTTAAAGGTGTTAAATACGATAGAAATGATAAGTTATTTATTTATTTATTTAAACTTAGAGGAATCGAGTACAAATGATTTAAAAAAAAATACATATACAGGGTGTTTGGCAGGTAGACCGACAACGTGTTATGACAGATTAAGGGGGTCATTTGGAAGCTTTCATCCCATGGCACCGATGTCCTTATTCTCACGGTAACTGAGATATGATATTTTTAAGTTTTTTTAAAATTACCCAAATCTCACCTTTAAATGGTCATAACTTTTTGGTTTGTAGACATAAAGACACGAAATAACTTTTGTCGTATTCTGCAATGTGATTTAATTCTAAATAAGTTATTATTCAATACAATCGGTTTAAGTAAAATGAGTTATGGGCTTCCAAATCCTAAAATGTGTATTAAAGTATAAAAAATGTCTACCTTCTATATGCATTTAAACAAACTAGCGATTGTTTCGAAATAACTTTTGTTTTAAAAACTTTTCTAGTTTATGCCCTTTCCAACGGTATGCTACATGTCATAGAAATCATTCACTTTGTGGTCAAAATAAGAGATACTATTTCGCCAGGGCCAGGTTTAAGAATATACCTTTTAAGTTATTGATAAATTTTTAACCTCTGCGAAGATAGCCCAAATTTCTATCCCCGAAAATCGAAAAAGTTGCTTATGGCAATACTATACATTTTTATGTATACTATTGCGACATTCAATTATTAATTATAGCAATAAATCTTAATTTGGCAATTATTCCAGGATATTTGAAATGATTTCAATTTTTTTTTTATTTAGTTTGACATTTGAAGAATTGTATAAATTGTGGAAAAGCGGGGGTTTCGGGCCCATGATCTAAGGTATACAACGGCAGCCCCCATCATCTAAGGTAAACAACGAATTAAAATTACATTAAAAAATATTTTTTATATACTGATATTTGATTCTTTTAACATTTGTGGCACTATCAGAAGAAGCGATAAGAGCAATAAAAACTCTTTGATCTGTGTTTGCAAGGTTGACGAAGCAATTAATATTAATAAAAATAAAAAAAATTATTGGAAAAATAAAAAAGTGAAAAGTTTTCCCTCTAAAAAACTGATAGGAAACAATCCTGTATTTAATAATTTATACCTAATTTTCTCGATGTATACGTTAAGTAAAATTACGCCAAATACCGACAGCGAAAATCAAAAATTACTTTAAATATTCCTCCTTCACCAAAATGCAATATTTTTACTCTCAGCTCAGAAAAATATTTGTGTCATGATAGTTTTAGCTGTCATGACAGTAAATTTTCTGGGGCTGACAGTAAAAATGTCGTGATTTGTTGGGCTAAAAAAAAGTAAAGAGTAAAAAAAATGTCATGACAGCAATAATTAGTGTTGCCATCGCATTTTTCGGGGATGGAATTTGGGCTATCTTCACATACATAAATTTTTAATCAACTTTATTCATTAGATTTTGATCAAAATGACCCCGTCCACTCTGTATGCATGCAACATATCTTTTACTTATCTTCACGGTTGTTGTGCGACGTTGCATTTCATTTTTAATTTTTTCAAATGCGGCGCATATCATTTCAATTAAAATTTCTAATGGGGGTACCGTTGTTGCTTACAATAAATTCCTTAGCACGTCTCCAGAGGTAGAAATCACGGATGTGACGTTTGGGGACCGTGCGGGCCCAGAGATAGGGTCATCACTATTAGGGTTACCGTTATTTAATAAGTAAATAAATTAATAGATAAAGACCCCTACCAATATGAACACATTTTTATTAACCACTTGTTTTTATTTCGCAAAATTATTTTGAATATTTTCAAAAGGTTTAAAAAATTACTCGATCGATTTCCACTTGTAAGGTCAACATCAGGAGTATCACCAGAGCCTCCTTAATATAAGAGCCGTAAAATTCCGCCATTTTTTCCATGAGCTTTCCATAGAGGGGAAGCTTTTTGTTCTTTTTCATACCAATCAGTGTATTTTAATATTTTTTTAGAAGCATTTTCGTATATAAAAACATTAACGCTTCGTTTCAATTTTTAATTTGAATGGTTAGTTCAATATTCAGGAAAAGCATATTTTAAAATTGAGTCATATTATGTCGAATTAACGCAAAAATATTTAAATTAATCTACCACAAAAAAATTTTTTTTTATTGTAGAAATAACAATTTGTGTATATGTATGTGTATATAAGAAATTAGTATAGAGTGTTCCATCAAAAATTTCAGCATTTCTTTCCCAAAACAAACGTTTGTTAAAAAATGTTTTTGAGTAGCTATGTAATATGGGGGTTATTGTGTTCTGGATTCTATTACAACATTAGTGATGAACAAACTTCGAAAACTGTTTTTTCGTTATTTGTTAAAAATTTCATCGCAACAAATTCGCAGGCTATACTGTTTCATCCTGTAGTATAAACAAACCGGAGCTTCATAAAATAAAAATATTATATTATAGAGCTTTTCGCAATTAATAAACCAAACAAAAACTGTCGCTAAGTATAAATTAAAGCTAAATATTAAAACCTAAATGTTTGTTAACTAAAATTTAATAATTTATTATGTATACTGTCTGGTTCAATAGATTATTGAGATCTCCTGGAACTGCAAATACCGAATACGAGCCAATTGAAATTAGAAAAGAAAAAATTTGGAAAAATGTGACATTTTTCTATTATTGTTTTTCAGCGCGCAGCAACTACGATGATAAATATTTTGCGATGAAAAGCTTTATTTATGCCAACCGTATTATAAATAAAAATTATAATTGTTTTGAGTTTTATTAATTATGTTAAATTATTATATTAAAGATTTTGCGTTTAACTTACAATAATAATGGTTTATTTTCGTAAATAGTTATTTAATTATTTTACGCTTTGCTGTAATTTCATGTAAATTTATTACAGAGACATCTGTAAACGGATTTTCAAATTACAGAAAGCTCGGTTTTGCAATCGGATAAAATTGAAGTTTTTTACGTTTTGTTCTGTTTTGTAATAATATTTAATTAAGAAAATCATGACATCGTAGATTTTTTGTATACAAAATTAATTTTCGTGAATAGATTTTGATGTAAAAATTTTATTATATGAAAAATATTATTGTTTCTACATGGTGATTCATAAAATTTCGTTTCAGCTCACGTTTTCTTTTTAATTTTGTTATAAATGGGGAATGTTTAGATTGCTATTAAGTGCATCGTTCATCTCAAAAATTCTAATGTGCCAGAACTTCTGACTAGAATTTACCAAATAAGCTAAATTTTTATAAAACTAAATTTTAAATTTAATGTAAGAGGAATCCGCGGCAGCACCCTTTATTATCTTACTTTATGCTCATTTTTATAGAAAATTAATAAATTGATGCTCCGCTTTAGTTTAAATTTACCAAATAAATACTACATTATGATGGCTGATTTTCAAATATGTGTTCTTTGAATAGTTTATTAAAAATATAAAATTAAAATTTAGATGATTTGTTTAATTTTTTATTCATAAATTCATGTTCAAAAATTTTCCAATTACCACGGTTTCTGATAGTAATTCAATAAAAGGTTCCCCTCTACTGAAAGCTCTCGTTTTAATATTACGGCTCTTCAAAATTATAGATGGCTCTAGTAGTACTTGAACATCCAAATGTTTTTTCAAGCGATGCGTTAGGTAGAATATACACAGTGCATCCAAATACTGTAGAATGTTATTATTTGTATTTGCTTTTGTTAAATTTTCGTGGTCCAACATCGTTTTACGTAGCATTTGAGAATAGTAAATAATGTATTGTGCTACTTTAGATTTACTTGAGAATAATGAACATTGAGATAATTCATTAGCAGAAGCACCATTTACTCCTTCCGCAAAACAAATTAGAACATTATTCTCAATAATACTTTCAACATGCTCCCCATCAAATCCCTTAGCATTGTGGACAAAGTATAAAGATGCGATGACAGAAGACATATTACGTCAAGCTCGCAACAAAAATACAAATCCTGATTTACATTACAGTGAGGGCATGTATAACCAAACATTTACAACACTGATGCATTAAATACTTTTGTTCAGCAAAACTACCAAATCATGAATCAAAAGCAAAAATACGTTTACAAAACTAGCATGCAATCAGTTAATGCAGACAAAGGAGGATTATATTTTCTGGACGCTCCCGGAGGTGCGTGCAAAACATTTTTAATTTCGCTAATTTTAGCTTCCATACGAAAAGAAAAAAAATATTGCGTTATATTATTGACAGGTGATTTCAGACAAACAGCAGATGAATTAAATGCGTGTTTTAAAGCATCGTATTTGTGGCAAAATTTTAAAAAATTAACATTTTCAGAAAACATGCCTATTGGATGTTGGAAATAGCAAAAAATCCTGGCCGACAATATAACAGGATTAATAACATTTCCCTCAGATTTTTGGACAATCGTTGAATCCAAAGACAATTTAATTTCCAATGTATATCCCGATATTACAAATAACTTTACAAATCATCAATGGTTAATTAAATTAACATTGACATTCAAAATATACAATTACAGGCCAAATAAAAACATACTGGAGACGCCGTGTTTTGCACACGGACATCTCTACGTTGGATTTTTGCAGAAGACGGTAAAACAAAAAATATTGTTTGTCAGAAGGCATTACAATAATATTATATTAAAATGTCAATTAATAATATCGTTTAACTTTAAATACCAATCCTGGAGAATTTAAATAAATTATAATATAATACAAAATCCGAATCTCTGTCCTCATACTCGAAAGCAAGATAGGTCCGGCAACGTGGGCCGGGTTCTGCTAGTTCCAAATACAATTCATATCTGAAGTTATCCCCGAATTTTATTGTATGAAAAATAAAAATGATTAGCTTCCGAAGCGGCATACTTCGAACAAAACATTCTTACATTCCCTACAAAAACTAATGTCTTTTATTTCAGTAAAAAAGGTCGGAAAACTTATTTGTACACCCAATAATTGAGTTGCTCGGGTGTGCATTCTGGATGTCGTTCAGCGTATCATATGATTACCACTCGATTACCACCACCTCAAGTTTGGCACACAGCCTTAGAATAAAATTAACAAGTGCATAATAATTCAAAGAAATGTCGATATTGTCAGATTTATTTGTTGTTACAATGTAATGTAGAACTTAGCGAAAACTCGTTTCGGATTCTTTCATTCAAATTCTTAAAAAAAAAATTATGTCAGGAAAAATTATTAACAGAAGTTTAGGTTCTAATTTAAAAAAAAAATAGTTTTCGTCTATATCTCCAAAACTAATGAGTTTCAATCTCATTCAAGATCTCCACTAGACGTTTCCCTCGACAATTAACGAAATGCATTATAATTAATTTTCTCCTCATGCAAATTGCTTATTGAGAAATTTGGACTCCACTCGTTCTAGACCAAGTTTTAGTTTATGTCATTTAAAGCTAACATAATACAAATCGAAAATCGAACCAAACCGAAAATTAGAACGAAACCCAAGATATATCTATGCAATGTTTGGCTTATTGTGGCCTAATCCAAATGACCATTAAAAAATTAGGCTATATTCGTTTTTGACCTGCCTTAAGGTCATTTGCAAAATGGAAATTAGAACGCAAACCAAGCTCAATTGACATACAAATTAATGTTAGGCTTATTGAAACCTAATCTAATATATACCTAATTAAAATCCTAATCAATAATCGGAACAAAACCTGAAGGCAAAGCAACCTTAAGCTGGGTAAAGAACGAGTTGGTGCCATAATGAGCCTAAAACTATTTGTATGTATAGATCTTATTATATGCTCTCTGTTTTCGGTTTTGGTCCTATTTTTGACCTAAGTTTTGCCAGCTTTAACTAAAATAACCTTAAGCTTGGTCAAAAACAAATTTATCCTAAAATGTTTAATGGTCATTTGGATTAGGCCACAATGAGCCTTTAATTATCTGTATTCTGCAAAACATTACAAGACACTACGGATAAATTATACGCTAATAATAAAATAGGTAAATGCTCTATGAAACAAGTTTAGGCTTCATCCCTTCAACCAAAGCTAGATTTTGAAAAAGAGAGCAGAGTCCAAATCAAAGAAGGATTTACAACCACTTAGAAAATTGTAAGCCAATGTTAAGTTAATTAAATTCCCTTTTAAATTTTTTTGGTTCGTTCGTTTCAGGAAAATAATTAGGCTTTTCCACTTAAAAGCGAATTAAAAAATTTGGACTCCATTCATTCTTGGCCAAGCATTAGGTTTATTTAAAGCTAGCAGAAACCAAATTAAAAATACGCCCAAAATGCCGCTATCGTAACCTAATCATATGCCCCATTAAACAATTTTAAGATGCATTCGTTTTTGAATGTCAATTGATCTTGTATTGAGTCCTAATTTCATTGTTGGTTCGATTTTCCTGTGTTCTGCTAGCTTTAAGTTAAATGACCCAAAGCTTGAGGAAGAACCGAGTGCAACCAAAAATTGTTTACCAAGTCATTTAAATAAGCTATAATGAGCCTAAACTAATTGGTATTTCAATGGATCTAACTAAGTTTGCGTTCTAAATTCGGGTTTGCGGGATCCTCCCTGTTGAATTACGGCCCGTCACTCAGGATTCCGAATCTGCAATAAAAAATAGGGGTTCCTATCATAGTTACCAAGTTGCCTCCCACCCCCTCACAAACAGGGGCGGGTTCCTAATTTTAACACTAATGTATTTCCCCTCCACAATGAGTTAATTTTGATAATAGTCATTTTTATCGTAGAGGGCTTATTTTCCGAGATATTTGAAAGCTTCAGCTTAAAAAACTCACCCAGTATATACACGTGCAATTTGATGTGCGTTGGAGAAAGTGCGAGCGTGACGCGCACGAAAAAAGAAAAAAAAGATCAACAACAAGGAAGAACATTCTATATAAAAATATGAAATATAAATTCTTTCTAAATATAATTTTTTTTTATTGCGGGACACACGCCCGCCCAATGAAGTTTTTTATAACGAGAAGCCAGTCGAGGCTATCCCTATTTCCGGATTTTGGCGAGACAAACGCCCAGCGGAAAAATATATTCAAAAGATACTTGTGGATTTTGGCGAGATAACGCCCAACTTATTTTGGCGGCCGGTCAAAGTCAGTATCTATCGGCGATTGGGCCGCACCAGTGGAGCGGGGAAACGGCATAACCAAGCCGCAACGGTCCGGGTGTGGCAATTCACCTATGGCATGACGGCACCAAGGCCGCAACAGGTGATCAGTTTACGGCGGAAGACGTCCAACGGTCTGGGTGCGGTGTTCATCTATGGCATGACGGCTCCCCAAGAAGCCGCTACCCATTTTCAACAAGGACGCTGCAACCAACGGGCTGACTTTTGCAAGGTGCGAGGTACTTATTTTATTTTATTTTCTTTTTCTTTTTTTTTTATTAATTTTAAAAATTTCCTTGTTGGTAGCCTTTTAATTTGTTTCTCTTTGGGCAAAGTAAAGTAAAATCCGTTTAATTTTGTTAAATTTTCTTCTCAATTTTCATTTTATTTTCGTTTTCAATTTTTTTTTTTTTTTTTTAATAAATTTATTGAATATTTCGTGTAATCGAGCACCCAAATTACGGTGTTTGTGCACGCGACCGCAGGTCGCACATTGGTCTCACTAATTGGATCATTCAACGACCTTGTTTCAGTTCAATCTCACTATTAGTTCGACTCATTTCTTTTATTTACCCGTTTTTTTCTTTCATTTTTGCTTTTTGGTTGATTAAATAAAAATTTGCTCTGCGCGTACTCCTGCATTAGAATTATTATTCTTTATCTTCGTTTTTTGTTGTCTTTTTTTTCCTAACTCGGAGGGAAGGTCCAGCACATGTGTCGTCCATTTGCGGGCGACCGTAAAATTCAGCAGTCTCCACGTGGTACCACGAGGCGGTTTCATGTAGTCGAAGTGTGAATTGAGGAAGATCGGCATTTCGGAGTTGATGAGTCATTCAGGGGTTTCTTCAGCAGATATTTAACTTGTCGCTCGTCGAGATCCGGTCGCCAACGGATGAACACATCCGGTTATTATTTTCGTTATATCGTTCCCCAAGTTTCGGTTGACAAATTCTGGTGCCCGTAATTCAGTTTTTTCTTTATATTTAATTGGCGTTTTTTTATAAATTTCTGTAATTACGGTGTAGGTCAACAGCCACGCAAGCCTCAACAAATCCCCACGACCCACAGCATTTTTTGCTGAGATCTAGCTGGCAAAACCACCGCATGAGGCCTCTGCCTGGTTTAGATGATATCTGCGGGTCGGGTGCTGAGCCGTCCGTAACAACCTAATGCCCTTAACTTGATCTTAGCTACATAGTTTACAGTGTTTCAGGAGGAGTTGACAGCACTCACATTTTATGCGATTGATGCTTCTAAGCTCGCTGTGTCGAACAAAAATATTATTTTATTAACGCAAATAGTAAAACAGCTTTTAACACGTTGTAGAATCCTCAAACCGTTTCCAAGTTGGTCAAGGAATGCAATCACTTCAATGGCCTGTTCAGTTCGAACAATAAAGTTACCATCATGTAGATTCTGGGGTCATTGTGGTTATTTATGGTAATATGATTGCTAATTCTTTAGTATAATCAGGTGCTCGATTGGAACTGTTTGGGCTCGAATTTTATACTGATCACTTTATCAGTGAACTTAACCTGAGGTTAACTAACTACGCCTTAACTCTTAAAAAAGATCAGCTAAGAATGCTGGTCAGTATTCTCATAGGTCATGGTCACTTCAATCATCATTTACAACTGCAGTTGTCCGGCTTTCGAGGTGGCTTGGTCCCAGTTTTATCTGTAGATCTCTAAATGTAGGTCAACTTCCTTCCTTGGCTTGGTTCAAGCTTTTGCAGTTTCCCAGGGTTCCAAAGAGCGCTTGCGAGTTGGATTAGTGCCCCTCAATTAAGTGAGATGTTGCAAACCCATATAAAAAATTATTTTCATAAAATTGATCCATCCTAAAGTTTTTAAAATCGATTTATATAAAACACCCAAGCACCTGTATACAAAATATAAAGAAACATTAGAAATCTAATCAATTTGAAATTTCCAAACAAGGGTCTTGCCATTATAGCATATAACACTCTAATTGAAATGAGGCAATATATAACCAAAAGTTTTTTAAACTTTCAATTGAAATGCATCCGAATAAAAAAAAATCGTTAGGTGTGTATACGTAGAATGCGCGGTGCTAAGCTCCCCAAGTACCGAAAATTTATGTAAAATGCTTTTTACTTTTCCGTTTTTCATTTAAACTTTACTTTTTTTTATTTTTTATGTTTTTTAAACAAATCTAATTTAATCATCACAAGAAAATAAAACGACATAAATATATAAATTTCCCGTCATTTTCATCTCATTTTTTTTTTTGAAATGTGTGCGCGAGCGAGAATGTATACATATACATACACACGTAAACAAGTAAAATGGAAAATTGTTTTTCTGTTTTGTGTTAGTTTTATGTAAATATAATTTTCATAGACAAACAACTTAACATTTTCGTATTTTACATAAAGTATTTTTGTAACCCGCACCATCGCGCACCACACCGCACACGTTTTTGTTTTTCGCTACTTTACGATCCTCACAAGGTATGTGTATCTTGTAAGAAAATATATTTTAATTTTCTCATACCACGACGCCCGTTACAAAAACTTTTTATTTCACCAAATTCCATATGCAATTTTACCCCGACATACATACAAACATATACATATATAACGGGGATGGTGTGCGCGTACAGGATAAAAGAAAAATCGCGGAAAATTAAAATGAAAAGTTTTTTTTTTGTTCTTTTTCCGGGAAATTCCCAATGGTCTATTCATGCATTATCTTGAACTAAACAAAAAATGTAAAAACGAAAATGAACACACAAAAATATACATTGATGGATATATTCTCGGTATAAACAGACGTTTTTAGATAAAAATGAATTTTCCACTCGAGCAATTTAATTTTAACGGTTCGAAATTCATAACGATTTTTATTTTTCCGAAAATAAAATTATCATAATGTGATTTTCCGAGTCATCTTTGGTATACACTATACGAGTATATATAGTTTAGTTTGTTTTGGGCAATTTCAAGGATCATTTACGGATCAACAATCATTATTAGTTTAATGAAATAATCAACCAAAGTCGTCATCATCATATTATGTCGCTCCCCTCTTATTATTATGGTAGTTTTTACTATATTGTTCTGGAATTTTGGGTATTTTCGAATTGTACACGTAAATATATAGAAGAAATCACAACAACAGCAAAAACCCTGTCAAACTCAAATGGAAATCATTAATTTTGTGTTATACACTTTTAAATCCTTCAATTAATTTTAAAGAATTTTTTTGAGCTTTTCTTACGATGGTGTTTACTCATTGACTTAAATTGATTAATTACCTGAGCCCCTTTACTTGAAGCAAAATAAAATAAGCTAATGGTGTTTGGTGTGTAATTTCTCTTGTTGTCACAATGTGGTTTAAAGCACACAATTTTCTGATTTCTGCATTAATTACGGCACGAATTGGTTGTCAAAATCATTTGTGTTCATTAGGTACCAAATTGGTGTATGTTTTCAAAACGATAAGGATAATATGGTCATTATACGATTTTAATACGGTACCCAACCCCTTGAATAGAATTGAAAAAAGATAAACAGATACCTCTACCTTCCATAATATATACAATATCACAAACTAATTAAAAACTATAATCCGAGATCCATTAAATTGTTCGATTGTAAAACACAATTTAATTCGTATGCCATCATTCCAAACTAAGCACCCGTACTCGACATATGTAACACGTACACTCTATAACCAAACTCATATTGTACTGTTATTATTACGATTATTACAAAATTATTAATGACAATAATAAAATAATTTTCTAGAATCTCATATCTCTTCGACATAAATAAACATAACCTAGAGTCATGATGTGTTTAGTTGGGGGGTACGATGGGCCTTGCTTTACACCTACATATTTTATATAATGGATGTGAGTTGATATACTGGAATTTAAAGCATATTCAAAATAGCAACAAACATTTTAAGATAATCAAAAAATAGTTTTCATGCTGGAAAATTGCCGTAAAATGATAAAATATATACATTTATGGTGACATGTTGTGACGGTTGTGCCAGGAATATTACGAAATTTAGATTTTTGGGGTGCAGATAAAATGTATTTGATTGATCCATTAGTTTCGATCTTAGGTATCATGAGTTTGTTAGGAAAAGCCCGTATGATAATCGCAACTTACATAATTAATCCTACGTGTCCAATATTAGGGAGCATTTTATTACCAAACTACAGAACCAATTCATCCATTTCTCGCCATTTCACAGAACCTGCAGCGATTCTTAATGGACCTGCCTGTTTTTTTCTCCACATAATCGTTAAATGGGCTATGTTATTCGTTTAAATGTCCGATGTTCTAACTAAGAAGATTTTTGAAGTAAAACTTCTTTAGGCACGCTTGACTTGGGGACTAAGCTGGCAAATGCGTTACGAAAAGTGTAATCGAACGAGGCGAACGAAACAATAGACGCAAAACGAAATCATTTTCCTTTAGTATCAGGATGTGCCATGACAATTCATAAATACCTAGGTGGAACATTAGTTGATACCATTTTATTTTAATCATTGGTTAAAAAAATGGGATAATAAGAAAATAGGAAAATTGGAAAATTGGTAAATGGAAAATTAAAAAATTGGAAAATTGGAAATTTCGAAATTTGCAAAATTGGAAAATTTGAAAATTTGTAAATTGGAAATTTGGAAAATTTTAAAATTGGAAAATTAGAAAATTGGAAAACAGGTAAATAGAAAATGGAAAATAGGAATATATGAAAATATGAAAATATGAAAATATGAAAATATGAAAATATGAAAATATGAAAATATGAAAATATGAAAATATGAAAATATGAAAATATGAAAATATGAAAATATGAAAATATGAAAATATGAAAATATGAAAATATGAAAATATGAAAATATGAAAATATGAAAATATGAAAATATGAAAATATGAAAATATGAAAATATGAAAATATGAAAATATGAAAATATGAAAATATGAAAATATGAAAATATGAAAATATGAAAATATGAAAATATGAAAATATGAAAATATGAAAATATGAAAATATGAAAATATGAAAATATGAAAATATGAAAATATGAAAATATGAAAATATGAAAATATGAAAATATGAAAATATGAAAATATGAAAATATGAAAATATGAAAATATGAAAATATGAAAATATGAAAATATGAAAATATGAAAATATGAAAATATGAAAATATGAAAATATGAAAATATGAAAATATGAAAATATGAAAATATGAAAATATGAAAATATGAAAATATGAAAATATGAAAATATGAAAATATGAAAATATGAAAATATGAAAATATGAAAATATGAAAATATGAAAATATGAAAATATGAAAATATGAAAATATGAAAATATGAAAATATGAAAATATGAAAATATGAAAATATGATCATATGAAAATATGAAAATATGAAAATTGGAAAATTGGAAAATTGCAAAAAAATTGGAAAATTCGAAAATTGGAAAATTGGACAATTGGAAAATTGGAAAATTGAAAAATTGAAAAATTGAAAAATTGAAAAATTGAAAAATTGAAAAATTGAAAAATTGAAAAATTGAAAAATTGAAAAATTGAAAAATTGAAAAATTGAAAAATTGCAAAATTGCAAAATAGGAAAATAAAAAATATGAAAATAGGAAATTTTGAAAGTTGGTAAATTGGAAAGTTGGAAAATTGGAAAATTTGTAAATTGGAAAATTGAAAAACAGGAAAATTGGAAAGTCATAATATAGACTTCTATGTCACTGACTGACTCACTCGAGAACGCACAGGGTGACCAAAAATTTTTTTTTCTATATTATAACATCTATGTCACTCACTACCTTACTCACTCCAGAACGCACAGGGTGACCAAAAAAATTCGTCCGTGTGATATATTTTATATATGTATTTTTTCTATATTATAGCTCCATTTCACACGAGGTATCACAGAAACCGATTCTTTCTTCGTTTCTTTCCCCGATTGCCTATGATACAGGTTTTAATGCGACTTAAACATATTTTCGATGAAACCACATGATGTACTGTGGTTATACATAAATGAAATAAAAAATATTTCAAGGCCATTTTTACTATGCGAAGAGATTTCAAAAATGGTTTTTTTGTCCATTTTGTGACACATACATAAACATTGTCTATTACGACTAGTTGGCCTTGAAAAAGTTACCAAGTTACAAGGTTACCTCTTGTGGCATCAGACATAAACGGCTAGGTGACACTCGAGAACGCAAAGGGTGACCAATTTTTTTCCCAATATTATAATTTTTCTATATTATATTATAAATATTAAATATATATTAGAAGTTTTACTTTAGTAGTGTGGTCTAAAGCACACTTAATTTTTTTTAATTTGATTCGTCCCTAGTGCGATGTTTAGCGTTGGGCGTTTACGCGTCATCTACTAATGTTTACGATTTGGAAACGTACTCACCAACTTCGATAATAAGCATTATAACAATTGATAAACCTCCAATTAAATTTGTGAATTAACCGTACTACCGCCCTAACCACATGAGCCGGAACCAAATCAACTATGGCACAAGTAGCACGAAGCATTGTGCGTAATTGTACACTATATACTACACTAATGATTATTTTGATGGTTTCCCGCGCGAAATTTAAATTAAAAAGTCTAACTTTTTTTTGCGCACAGTAGTAATTGTTCAACCGGAGCCTGATAAATCCAGCAATATACAATTTTTCGATAAAACCTTACAATTTCAGCCAGAACCATACTTTCTACAGCCAAACTGCCTGTGGCACAAGTAGCACAATGGATCGTGCATCGTTTTCCCCATATGCTTTTTCAGCCGAAACCTGATAATTCCAGCCGAAACCTGATAAAGGTAGCCAGCACCATACTATAGCCAAACAAACTATAGCACAAGTTGCACGATGCATTGTGCACCATTCTACGCCATAAATCTTTTTAACTGGAACCTTATAAATCCGGCAATATACGATTTTTCAGAGATAAAAAACCCTTACAATTTCGGGTGAAACCATACCCTCTACGGCCAAACTACCTGTGGCACAAGTAGAACAATGAATTGTGCATTATTTGCACTATATGCAGTTTTAGTCGGAACCTGATAATTCTGACCGGAACCTAATAAAGCCGGCCAGAACCATACTAGAGCCAAACTAACTATGGCATAAGTTCCAAGATGCATTGTGCATCATTCTACACCAGTGATTCGCAACAGAGGGACCGCGGCCCTTGGGGGTCCGTAAGAAGTTTTCCGGGGGCCGCCAAAGTTTGAAAAATTTTCGTCAGAATATAGTAAAAAGAAAATTGTTGTATAACCGAATATCGTATTGAAGAGTGAAACAAGAAAAACAAAGTTTTCTTATTTAGTTTTTTTATTTATTTCTTATTTCTTTCTACATACAAATTTGTTAGTACAGAAGAAACAAATGCAAATAGGTAAGCATATTACCGCAGAAAACCAAAGTAATTCTAAGAAACTATTAATGCTTGAAATTTTAAAAATAATTCGATTTTTTTTAATAAAATACGAATGTTCAGCTGATTATAAACTTGTTAACAAAATTTAGTTAACATATATCTACTCGCGAGCAACAAAATCGACTCAAATCTTCATCGCTCACACAAACAGTTTTTTTTTTTTTTTCAAAACGGCTTGACCGATTTTCACAAGGCAATATTTTTTTGAAAGCCTGATTTGTTTACTTTAAAATGACACAATTTTCATGTCAATTGGTTCAGTACTTTTTTATAGTCAATTTTGAATGAAAACGCAACCAAAATCGATGATTAAAAAAAATGTTGGCGATATTTAAATGTAAACTACAACACAATTACAATTCAAGAAAAACAAAAACAATTATATTCGTTAATACTTAGTAATGTCCCCCATTACGTCTACAACGGATCGCATGCGGTTCCCCATTGACCTTATTAAGGTTTTGACAAAGATTGGATGGATCGCACTCCACTCATCATCCAACGTTATCTCGAGGTCACTAATGTTAAATGGTAAAAAATGTATGGCTCGGACCCTTCGTTTTAGTTCGTCCCATAAATGCCCAATCTCGAGTCAAACCCCATCCATGAAGTGCCGAGTGGTTCAAGCTGTGTGACACCGTGCATTGTCATGCATCTATATGAAATCTTCCCCTATATATACTGCGTAGGGCACTACATGATCCAAGAGAATGTCCTCGATATATTTTTCAGCGGTTAGACCTCCACTACGACCTCCACAAGGTATGAAAACAAAATCTGTTTTCCCTCAAGCGATATACCACCTCATACGACGCACGAAACGCCACTCTACGAGACTGTTTCAGCAAAACGGCAATGCAAAAATTGCTCTAGTTTAAGCCGGTAGACCCGGCCTCCTATCACTACCATGGAGACATATTCTGCAATCGTCAGTGAATAGAAACGTACCTCCATTACTCGATGCTCCAATTTACGAGCTAGCGAGCAAATTCGAGTTGCTATTTGCAGTAGCGTCAATTTTGGGTCTCTAACGGACCGTCTTGGAGTGAGGTTGGCTTCCTTAAAGCGTCCGCTTGATGTCCATAGTCTCCGATTGAATGTACCAGTTTCCTAAATCCTTCTGTATACTCTTGAGACAGCAGATTGACACATGTTTAACTGACGAGCGGCTTCTCGTTGACTGCGTCCTTCTTGCAATGAAGCTAGACTTGTGCGGCTTTTTCTGGAGTACTATCTTCAATTTTGAGGAAACAACCAATGAAACTGGTAGAGATTTGTTCAGGTCAACAGCTGATAAGTGACTGATAGCAAATATCGGTCAACGTGGTATTATACAGGAGATTGTAGCACGCCAATTGTTTTCACCGAATCATCGCATTTTGGTTCGAATGATTTAATTTGAAAAGTACTGTATAGATTTTAATGATGAAGGTGTCCTTGTAAAGATAAAATACTAAGCTGCCAAAGTTGGTTTACGAAAATTGGTTAAGCCATTTTAACAAAATACGTCTTTTTGTACGCACGGAGGTTTGAGTTGATTTAGTTGCTTGCGAGTGTAGTTTACTGCTTATAGTGTTATTCCGCCATTCCACACTTTGATTCTTTCGTCGTGATTCTTTCCTCGTTTCCTTTTCCTTCACCTACAAACTAGCAACAATTTGTAGGTGAACGGTAAATCAGGAAAGAATCACGACGAAAGAAAGTGTGGAATGGCGGATTTCTACACACGAATTTATGTTTACATTTTGCGTATAATGCCGAATCTTCAGTGAAACCATGAACACCAAATTGTGAAATATGAAAGTTAGAATAGATAATGAAATAATAAAGATATTTTATATATTAATATTATATAAAAAAAAATAAAGGAATAATAAAAAAAATAAAGTTATTACAGATAATTAAACAAATATAAATTATTAATAAAAAATCGGGTCCGCAAAAAAATTATGAATTATTTGGTGGGCCACGAGTGTAAAAAGGTTAAGAACCACTGTTCTACACTATATAATTTTTTTGCCACAATCTTATAAATCTGGCAGTATAAGTTTTTTCGAAAAACCTTACAATTTCTTCTTTCTGGAACCATACAACCTATGGCACAAGTAGCACAATGGATATGCTTTCTCAGCAGGAACTGGATTATTCCGGCCGGAATATGATAAAGCTATCCGGAACAGTACTTCAACCATAGTAACTTTGGCACTAGTTGCACGATGCATTGTGCATCATTTAGCACCATACAATTTTTAAGCCAGAACCTTATAAATCCAGCAATATATGATTTTTCGGTGGAACCTTAAAATTCCAGCCGAAAATGATGGTATGGTTATATACAACCACACTAACTACGGTACAAGGGGAATAATAGATTGTGATCATAATTGTACCCCATATGCTTTTTCAACCGGAACGTTATAATTTCAGACAATAAAGCCAGTTAGAACCTTATAACAGCTGAACCAGCTATGTCACAAACAGCACGATTCATTGCACATCATTGTGCACTTTATATGATTTTCCTTATAAATCAATCACTATGATTTTTTGGTAGAAACCTTATAATTTCAGGTTCTGGCTGGCTTTATCAGGTTCCGGCCGGAATTATAAGGTTTCGGCTCAAAAATAATATAGTGCACAACAATACACAATCCATTGGGCTACTTGTGACATAGTGAGTTTGACTGTATATAATAATACCATCGTTTTCGGCTGGAATTTTTAGGTTCCACTGAAAAGTCATACAATGCTGGATTTATAATGTTCTGGGTGAACAATTACAGTGCCAGGCCATATTAGTATAAATGTTTCAATTATATTTTATAGTTGTTGGGTTTATTTATTCTTAAAACGCCATCTATGACTGAAAATAAAATGCAATTATGTTTTATTGCATAGATGGCGGCATACCATTTTCAGATTTCACATTTTGAGATTTACAGTGCATCTATACGGTTGGTTAAAAGGGGAATCCCCGAAAACATTTTTTGTTGATCAGATTTGTAATGAATTAGTAAAATTGTTTAACACAATTATTAAAATGAAATATTATGTACTTGCTCGTATTATATACTTAAGGGCAATAAAATTGCATATACAAATAGGTAATCTGAAATATTGAAAAATTTATAAAAATTAGATATAGATTGAATTTGGACCAGTAAAGGTCAATACTTGTGATATATATATTAAAATAAATAAAAGATTAAACATTGAACAATAAAGGTGATATTTTTTCTTTAAAATACAAGTTAAAGTGCCAGTTAGTGGTTACGTGTTGGAGAAATAGCCTTGCCAAATCGGTCTTACACATTCTGGTGGCAGTGGTGGGATCCGACGACAGTTATTTTATTCTTCTAAAAATGCGTAACCACATGTTTTAAAAGTGAAAGTAATACGTAATACCATGCCGCATGTGTGTTGTACTTGCAAGCAAATCAATATTGTTAACCAACGGCATTGCTATATACCACGATCCAGAACAACATTTTAATCAAGAAACTGCAAATACATATTGTAAAGGTTCACGTGTATTTTGATGATGAAATGCAGGCATATCAAAGAGAAACAAAAAATGTTCAATTGTTTCTGTAAAGCTGGATATATAGCGTAATTTACTGCTTTGTACACAATAAAATATCTATCATCAATAGCCGATCCAATTCTTCCAATTCATAAAATTCACCTGTAAAATCATCAAATTTCATCGATTCAACAAACGCAAAGGGAATGCAGTGCCTATTTGCATCCAACTACATACACTATCATCATTAAGGATTGTCCATACAAGGTCAACCTATTGTCGGAGTACTCACTCAAATTCAACTATCGTGTTGTGGAACACGTACACGCAGAAAAATTATCACTACTGTAAGTTGTGTATTATTCTAAAATATTTACTGGTAAAAAAAATATATATATTTTTGCAAATTCTAAGTTAAAATTAAAAAAAAAAATAAAAATAAAAAAATAAAAAATAAAAAAATTCATAAGTATCAAATTAATTAAAAAATATTATCAATTTCAAAATTATTAAATTTTATGCAATTGTTCAATTAATGTCAAAAGAATTAAACAATTTATTAATTAATTTAATTTCCGCTAAATACGATAACGCGATGTTGACAGTATTCATCATGACCATTTTCAATAAAACGTTATATTTATTATTTACCTAATTCCACTACGAACTTTCAACCTTGATACCTTGATACCTTGATAATAAATAAATTATAATAACAGCAAATATATTAATAAATTTTGTTTCGGTATATAGAATTGTGTAATCATGGGTAAGGGCAAAAGAAAGAGTCAAGTGATTCCCACCAATGACGATATTAATCATGAAAATTCTCAGTCTGATTCATTCGATATTTACTTAGCACTGAAAATAATTCCTAACTTTTCCGGAGAAACTTCTGAATTACATAAATTTATTTCATGCTGCGATATAATTTATGAACCACTTGAGAGTATTGAAGATATATTACAGTTTTTAAATGTCATCAAAGCCAAATTAAGTGGTCCTGCATATGATATTATAAAATTCAAAAATTATACGACGTGGTCCGAATTAAAATTCGAACTAAAACGGCAATTTTCAATAAAACGTAGCGTTGAACAATTACAAATCGAATTAATAAACTGTAAACAAAGATCTGATAATGTGAAAATATTTGGAAATAAAATAGAAAAATTATTATCTGTGTTAAATGACGCGCAAGTGAAGGTGCACAAGCAGCGCAACATTTTGTAAATCTTAATGAGAAAACAGCTTTACGTTCTTTCGAAGATGGGCTTAACGATCCTATTAAGATCATCATCAAAGCTTGTAGGTTTACGTCGCTCAGCTCAGTAATTCTAAAAGCAACAGAGGAAGAATCAACATTATTAAAAGACAATTATGTGTATTTAACACCACAATCATCCAAATCTTCAATTCAATGTCAAATTTGCAGTAAGAAAGGACACAGTTCTCGTAACTGTTTTCACAGATTCGATAGAAACCTACCGTTAAATAATACCCGTTCAAATAATAATTTCTCAAATCCAATTCATAACGTAGCATCATGTTCGCAATCTAGAAATATCCGTACTGCATTTATAACTTGTCGCTATTGCCATTATCCAGGTCATAACATAGAACAATGTAGAAAGAAAAAATATAACGATCAGAAATACAATAACACATCTTCTAAAAAAACTTTTGAAAATAGAAATCCAAAACAACGATTGGTCAACAACGCCTTGGAAAACTCCAAAACACTCGATTCGAATTACCAGGACACACCGATTCGAGTGGAAGAACTGAAATAAAGCGTCCAAATTCTTTGAAAATTAATTTTCCTTCTTCAAAAATTACTTCAAATAATGAATCCAATCAAACAATTTTTACTATCTCACAGAACGAAGACGAAAAATATATTCCATTAAATTTAAATATTCTCAACAATGATTTTCACTATTTCCTTGTCGATACAGGTGCCGATGTATCAATAATTAAAAAACAGTTTATTTTACCAAATACTCCTTGTTTCCCAAATCGAAAAATTAATGTTACAGGAATAGGTTCTGAAATAATCCAGACTCTAGTACAATGCGAAGCCGAAATATTTTTCGACGACAATTTCAAAATTCAACACTATTTTCAAATAGTACCAACGAACTTTCCAGTACAATGTTCCGGAATCATAGGAAAGGACCTACTTTCAAAATTAAAATGTAAATTAGATTATTCGAACAATATTATAGAAATTCCTAATCCGTGCACTGGAAGCAAACCATTTAGTTTAAATATAAGTTCGCTTCCACAAAAATTACTAATTCCTCCTCGCTCTGAAAAAATTATTAATATGTATTTAGATTTTCCCGACAATGATTATGTTTGTACATCTCATGAAATTGTTCCTGGAATTTACGTTTGTAGTTCTTTGATTAAAGTTACAACGGGAATTTCTACTTTATCAGTTTTAAATACTAACCTCCAGGAAACTGAATTAAATGTTACTTCATTTAACCCAGAATTTTATAAACCTTTGGATGTATTTTACATCGAGGGTTGGAAAAATAATGTTCCCAACAGATTAAATGTATTAGAAAAATTAATCAATACAAATCACTTAAACACGGAAGAAAAATATTCGATAATTCAATTATGTCGTGAATTCAATGATTTATTCCATTTAGATGGCGATAAATTGTCTGTTACTAGCACAACATTCCATAATATTCCATTACTTCCGAATTCAAAACCTATAAATATCAAACAATATCGATTACCAGAAGCAACGAAAATTGAAATTAATAAACAAGTTCAAAATATGCTTAATGACGATATCATAACGAATAGTACCAGTCCGTGGAATTTTCCAATATTAGTAGTTCCTAAGAAATCCACCAATAATGAACGAAAATGGCGCTTAGTGTTTGATTTTCGTAAATTGAATAGTATCACGGTGGGTGAGGTATTTCCTTTACCAAATATTTCTGAAATACTAGAACAACTAGGCAATTCAATATATTTTAATACGCTTGACTTAGCAGATGGATACCATCAGGTTAAATTAGATGAAACAGATCGCGAGAAAACAACATTTAATACTAATATGGGGCATTACGAATTTCTACGAATGCCTTTTGGCTTAAAAAATGCGCCAGCAACATTCCAGCGTATGATGAATAACGTGTTGACTGGACTTAATTATATACATTCATTTGTTTACCTCGACGATGTAGTAGGTTACGGAGCAAGCCTAGCAGATCACAATAAAAAATTAAAATCCATATTTGAACGCTTCAGAAAATTTAATTTGAAATTAAACGCTTCCAAATGTAAATTTTTATGTAAAGAAATTCTGTATCTTGGACATTTGATTACTAACGATGGAATAAAACCCGATCCAAGTAAACTAAAATCTATTTATGAGTATCCAATCCCAAAATCACAAAAGGACATCAAGTCTTTTCTTGGTCTCGCCAGTTACTACCGGAAGTTCATTGACAAATTCTCACAAACAGTTGAACCTTTAACCAAATTACAAGCTTTCAACTAAATTAAATCTAAACTTACGACTTCACCAATTCTCAAATACCCGGGTTATCTAAAACGTTTTTATGTTACCACCGATGCGAGTGATATCGGTATTGGTGCAGTTCTATCACAAAAGTATGATAATGATGACTTGCCAATCGCTTTCGCGAGCAGAAATCTGAATCCTGCTGAAAAGAACTATGCAACAATAGAGGAGGAACTCTTAGCTATTGTATGGTCATGTAAACATTTTAGGCCATATCTATACGGCAGAGAATTTACGATTTTGACTGATCATCGTCCGTTAGTTTGGCTTCAGAATATTAAAAATCCAGCATCAAGGCTTATCAGATGGCGTATCGAACTTGATGAATTCGATTATAATATTGAGTACAAACCCGGAAAACTAAATTCTAATGCTGACGCTTTAAGTCGTGTAACACTTGATTCATCTAACCCTAATCAATCGTCTACTTTTTCAACTTCTATTTTACCAGTTCTAACTAGATCACAAGCAGCATTACAAAATCAAGAAAACTTTATTCCATTACAACATCCTCAATCCAACGAAACGAATACCAAATCATCCGATGACATTATTGAACTTGAGAATAACGACGAAATAGCAAGAATACTACATGAGTTTCACTACAGTAATGTAGGAGGACATCAGGGCATCAACAGAACGTACAATCGTATGAGAAAATATTACTATTTCCCTAGAATGCTTAGTAAAATTCGTGAAGTTATTAAAAAATGTGAATTGTGTCAAAGAAATAAAACAACACAATTAACAAAATTACCAATGGCCATTACCACGACATCCAGTAAACCGCTTGAAAAGATATTTTTGGATATTGTCGGCCCCCTTCCTTTAACATCTCAAGGTAATAAATACATCCTAACTATTCAAGACGATTTATCAAAATATTCTTTGGCCATACCACTACAAAATCAAGAAGCAACTAATATAGCCCAAGATTTTGTCGAACATTTGGTTTGTCGATTTGGGGCACCTATTTTCGTTTTAACTTATCAAGGATCAAACTTTGTTGGTCAACTTTTTCAAAACGTATGTAAATTACTTAAAATTAAAAAACTTCAGTCAACCGCATACCATCCGCAGACAAACGGAGCTTTAGAACGCTCACACCGAACATTCACTGAATATTTGCGTAATTTTCTAGATGGAGATCAAACTAATTGGGATACATGGTTGCCATATGCTATATTTTGTTTCAATAGCACTCCACTTTCAGCAACTTCTTTTATGACATTCGAAATAATCCATGGATTTAAGCCTAATATTCCCACTTCACTCCAAGCTAACCCGACACTCACATATAACTATGAAGATTACATTATCGAAATTAAAAATAAGTTACAAACGTCCTACACTATAGCGAAAGAAAATTTATTAAGAAGTAAAGAAAAATATAAAATTTTATATGATAGAAAACTTAATTCAAAGGTATTCAAGGTTGGAGATTTAGTATTTTTAAAAAACGAAGCTAGAAAGAATAAGTTAGCTCCATTATGGAATGGTCCTTATGAAATAACTGAAATCATCTCAGATTATAACTCAAAAATAAAAATTGAACGAAATTCAAAAATTGTTAACAATAACCGGTTAAAATTAATGAATAATTAAAATAGTTCTTGAAAATTATATTGAAATAAATTGTTTATTCTTAACATAGTTAGTTAAAACTCTCTTATTATTATTATACTATATTATGTACCTATAATGAATTAAATATCTAATAATAACGATAAATAAATAAATTAAAAATTTAAATTAGATGATAAAATTAAAGAAAAAAAATTAAAATATGAAAAATGTATAATATATTTAAAACAATAAATAAATAACAAAATATTTAAAAAATAAATAAATATAAAATGATTAAACCTATATTACTAAATTGAAATATTATAAGAAAATGAAAAATGTTAATATAACTTTAAAGTTTAAATATTATATATTATAATTTGAAAGATGTAAATTATATTTGTTAAGTTTAATAATATATTAGTTTCTATAATGAAATACCCTCCAGGAATTTCATACTTCAGCGGGAAGGTGTAATGAATTAGTAAAATTGTTTAACACCCCTGCTTTTGTTTAACTTGTTAAAATTGTTTAACACCCCTGCATTAAAATGAAATATTATGTACTTGATCGTATTATATACTTAAGGGCAATAAAATTTCATATACAAATAGGTAATCTGAAATATTGAAAAATTTATAAAAATTAGATATAGATTGAATTTGGACCAGTAAAGGTCAATACTTGTGATATATATATTAAAATAAATAAAAGATTAAACATTGAACAATAAAGGTGATATTTTTTCTTTAAAATACAAGTTAAAGTGCCAGTTAGTGGTTACGTGTTGGAGAAATAGCCTTGCCAAATCGGTCCCCTTACAGATTCATTGAACGGCTTATTTCGGTATGACACCATGACCAAGATATCGCTGAAGCCGCTGGAGAGTGGGTAAAGAGCATGCCTCGACGTATGGAAGCAATTATAAAGGCTAAAGACAATATAACAAAATATTAAAATTTGACTAGGGTCAATTAAATATGATATAAAGTCCTGAATTTAATTTAAAAAAAATAAATGTTGTAATAAACTATATTTAAATAAATAATTTTCATATTTATATTAAATATTCTGAGTTTCTATAATGTGTCATAACAATTTCTAAAAAAAGCAACGTTCATACTAATATGGCCAGGCACTGTATGTAGTGGCACAATGATGCACATCACATCCTACTACTTGTGCCATGGTCGGTTTGACCGTAGTATGGTTCTGGCTAGCTTTATCAGGTTTCGACTGGAATTATAAGGTTCCAGCTGTTATATGTCCAGCTGGTATATGTAATGTCATTATACAATGATATATGTATAATGCATCGTGCTACCTGTGCCATAGTTGGTTTGGTATAGGCTGGTTTGGTTTTAGCAGGCATGACGAACACAAAAAAATTCTTATCAATCACATACAGTGCGCGAAATAGTTATATGGGACAATTTAAATTTTTCTGTTTTTTTATAAACAAACTCTTATTTTATTTTCATTTACATCAGAACATTTGGCAATGCAAATTGGATACAGATTTCAGTTCGTTTTGTTTTGATTGTACATATATCGTTATGTATAGCAGTTTCTTCTGATTGAAGAAAAGGAAATAACGAAGGAATTTTGAAAAAAATAGCATACGCCAAAACTTAGAATTCATTTATTTTATTCATTAATAACTAAAATACAGTTGTTGAACAGTTGTACAACATAGTTGTTAATAACATCCATCAACTGTCGTGGCATTGAATTTATTAACGTTTGGAGAACAGAAACATCAATTTTTACACATTCCTCTTGAATGACTATCTTAAGCTCCAGTAAACCAGTAAATTGACGTCCATTTTTGAAGACTCCCTGACTAAAAATGCTCCACAAATTTTCCATTAGATTTAAGTCAGAACTAACAGCAGACCACTGCGATACTGGTATATTTCGTGACAGAAAAATAAAATCATCGAAATGGTTTTAAAGAAAACAGTACAGTTTAGTATTGTGTAGTAGTAGTGCTTTTACCGTGTACCTGACGTTATTATTTTGTAAAAATTCCCGACTGATGATTATTTCTTACCATTAACTTAAATTAAATTTAGAATAAATTCAAATATTTTTAAAACAAACTCAAGTTTTAATATTTCAAGTTCATAAATTTTTATTATTCAAAATCAACTTTTTGCAAAACAAATTCCGTACTTCCAATTCTTAACCGATTATGATGGGATTGGATATATCGGATGAAAATGGAATTCTTAAATGGTTTTTGGAAGAAGTTCTGGAATATGGCCAACTGGGAACATGGAAATGAGATTCATTTATGATTTCTAGGAGAAGTTTTCTAATATGGCCTCCAAGAATGGGTCACGGCTATTACTTAACCGATAGTGATGGAATTCGGCACGTTGGATAAATATGGGATTATAAAATACTATTAAAGTTAGCCGTATCTTAAACATTAATTCGCAATGATGCCACTATGGCCATTTGATTGGCCCTAATAACGTATATCCATCAGAATTTCCTCAAAATTGGACTGTCGTTAACAGGCATTACGGCATATCAAACGGCCATATTGGCATTAATGCGAATTTAGTTTTAAAAAGAGCGTCAAACCATTCAATGAATTTACAAGAAATTGAACTATGGAAATTTTGTCAAATTACACCCCTGTATCCTCATCAAAATTTCCTCACAATTTTTCTGCAGTAGACTTAATAGATCATAAACTAAAACTTTTTTTTTAATATCAACTTAAAGAAATAAATAAAATGAAGGAAAAAATAATTTCTGCTGAAATATGTATATTGATCAACATTATTGAATTTTTATTTTTGGCACACAACCTTTTTTTTTATTTTCGGCTGGCAAGTTTCGGCTAACTTTAACAAGGTATCATAAAGGGTGTTTTTTTAGAGGTTTACAATTTTAACCTAAAAGAGAACAAAGAAGAATTATATATAATTGTATGCCATTAATGCTTTGAATATGATTTTGGCCATGTGGCCGCCACGACTGGCGTGTAAATGGTGCAATCTGGATGTCCAATTTTAGCATAATTTTCGCATAATTAAGAACTCGTCAAATGTTGTGTTTCAAGTGTTCAATCGTCTGTGGCGTAGACAATGGCCAGTTAACAGGACCATTACGTGAAATTAGTTTTTCATCAAATGTTTCTTTGAGTAAATTAATTTTATTCCACGCTAAGTCCTGTTGGAACTACATATCAGTAAGATTTATGCCAGCTAATTAGTTTACATAAAATTGATGGACACATGTCCAGTTGCTGAGAACGACTTCGAATTGATTGATTTAGGTCTTCCTCAATGCTATGCTGTCTATACCTTTTTCGGTATACGTGGTACGAAAGCGATCCTCCACGAGTTTGGCGAACAGAACCATTATTTTGATATAAAATTTCAACAATTTGCAAGCATTGCTCTGGCGTGAGTCTGTTCATTATTAAATGGTAAATCCAACTAATGACAAAGCAAATGTCAACTGTCAAATCGATTGTCAAACAAAACAGTGTTGCCAATTTAGACGTATGAACCTCTAAAAATCACTCTCTAAAATGATAAACTGCTATAATCGCCATAGAATGAGAAATTAACTCCCCGACCATTTATGCTCTTGTAATTTAGGCTTGGTTCGAAAACTTTTGGAGATCTCAAGGTTTAAGAAGACATCATATTCTACGTTCCCGTTTCCGTGGTCGTTGTTGATAAGAATACTATAAATTTATCCGAGCTTTTTGTGTAGGATTCAAAACGTGATTTTTGTGAGAGTAGGTAGTTGGACTGGTGACAGATGTTAAAACATCCAG
This sequence comes from Nephrotoma appendiculata, assembly GCA_947310385.1. Taxonomy (NCBI): domain Eukaryota; kingdom Metazoa; phylum Arthropoda; class Insecta; order Diptera; family Tipulidae; genus Nephrotoma; species Nephrotoma appendiculata. The sequence continues at coordinate 66,259,037 of OX371224.1, forward strand.
CCTTACCAGAAACATATTAACATCATGAGCCTAGTTTAAATTACCGAGTTCCGTTCCAGGTGGCCATATTCCAGAATTTCTTATTTCCACAATTTCAGCATTATCAGTTAAGAAATTATAGAATTCTGTCACACGTGGCCATATGCCAGAACTTTTCTAAAAATCATTTAAGAATCTCATTTTCATCCAACATACTCAGTCCCATCAAAAACGGTTAAGTATTGGGAACTCTAATATTGTTTTGAATTGTAAAAATTTACGAACTTGGAATATTAAAACTTAAATTTGTTTTAAAAATACTTATTAGAATTTATTCTGCATTTAATTGAAGTTACTTTAAAAAAAACACGAAAATGTTTTACAAAAAAGTGTGGTTGACTTTAAAAAATTGTGGTTGACTTGTAAAAAGTTGTGAATGAACTAAACAAAAATTGAATATCATTTGCAAAATTGTGAAAAAAGTGAAGTGGAAAATCTATAAGAGAGTGAAGATGATTTCGTGAGTTTCAGCGGCGGAGATGAGGCCGATGATGACGAAAACTTATTTTGTGAAATCAATTCCGTAACAGCATTTAAATTCTTTAGTATTAAGGACGCTTTAGACAGAATGAGAAAAACCATAAAATTTTTGAATATCGGCAATTCGGATTGAAATTTTAAATAAAGAAATACTGGGGAACGAAGGGAAGGTATTAAAGGTCCTTCTGGGCTGCAAGACACGTTGGAACACCCTGGTAACGTTCGTCAACCGTTTTTTGAACCTACAAAAAACCGACATTGACCAAATTTACGACAATCAAATTGCAGTTCTAATCAAAGTTTCAAAGAAGCAGAATTAGGTAAGCAGGATGCAAACCTTCAGCATAAGGTACATGGTTTTACGTATTCCATCTGATTCATTGCCTTATTATTACAGGAGCTGTTTGATGTCATTCTATTAAAACTATGTTATCAAAAAAACAGCAAAGTCATTACTTCTTGCTTTTTATGTTACAAAGAAAAATGTAAGAAGGCTTATAGGGATTGCGGATTGATACAGGCGGTTTATCCCTGATTTTTCTTCAGTGACTGCACTAATTACCAACCTAATGAAGAAGAATGCTGGCAAGAAGTTTTAATGGACCACCGCGGCGCAGGCAGTGTTCACTCAATTATATACAAAGGAAGTATCCGGCCAAAGAAGGAGAGCGTCTGGCAGTAGTATTGGCTAAAATTTTCGGCTGCATATCTATAATGGCGTGCATTTTAAAGTGGTGACGGATTTGGTTTGGTTCATGAACCTGAAGGACCCTGATCCGAGGTTGGCTCGTAGGTCGATGCGTTTACAACAACATGATTTTGAACTTCGGCACCAAAAAGAAAAACCAAATGTAGGACCTGATGCATTATCGCGGATTGTAGAATGCATTCAAGTAGATGCCGATGCACAGAAGGACCCGATACGATTAATCTCACAAATATCCCGCCTTTCACTTGCGGTATGGGAAAGTATACAAATATTGCCAGACAGTTCAAGGCGGTAGTACGCACACGTAGAGTTGGAAGCGACATATCTTACGATATGATAAGAAAGTAATCCTGTATGAGAACTACAATAGTGTTTTGACCAGGATGTCGTTAAAGTTTGTCAGCAATATAAATTGAAGAATCCAAAATGCAAGATTTTAAGGGTGTCCATTGGTGAACCAAGAGATTCAACACGTCCACTGGAATGGTAACCATAGACTATATGGTACTATACCCGAGGTAGGGGGGTCAAATTACTGCGAGAAAGTTTAAAGATTCCCTTCAGCGATACCAGGTGCGGCATTTCTTAAATGCGTACTGCCCCATCCGCAGGCAAAACCAACTGAACGAGTCAACAGATTTATATTATCCGAAATACGCGTAGTTATATCGGCAAGGGCCAGTGCAATTGGGATGACAAGATTGGGCCAATTCCGTACGCCTTGAGAACAGCGATACATGAATCGTTCAAGTACAGGTCCTATTTTGTTAATTTTGGACGAAACATACAAGTGTCTGGTGCGCGGAACAGCAGGAAGATCATGCTTTAGAATTGGAGAAAGCGTGGGGCTGTCAAAGCAAAACTAAATAAAGCATATGGAAATTATGCTACGCGGTGTAATTTACGTAGTCGTACAGTATAGTTTGTACATAAGTGTAAAATTAAAGGGAACATGGGAATGAACACTTAGGAACTAGAAGATACGGGCGGGAAATCTTTAGGACGTTTTCACATAAAAGACCTAAGACGATTTTATATGGGAAGCTTGAGTTGTTTTCCTTAATTTTCTTCGTAGGTGTATTGAACCACCTCTATTGCGAGTGCTGTGGTGTGTTTTTTTAATTTTTTGGGGTATTTTGTGGTATAACCTCACCCGTGTCACCTCTCTCACATCTGAGCAAAGCTGTGTTCAACGGACGAGTAGACTGGCGCCCAGCCACTATCTGAATAACGGTTAGTTGATGTTTACATCTATATATACCCCAATAACCATACAGCACGTTACAATGGAAGAACAGTACCAGTCATTGGTAATATACATGTGTAATTACCAAGCTACATAGTTGTTTAAGTAATGCCACTTTAAAAGCGATTGTATTTTTAAAGTACACAATAAATAATAAATCAGGTATAACCGGGTATCTGGGTAATGGCGAAATAATTACTCGGCTACCCCGGCTACAATAGAGTCGAGAATTTTGGAAACTCTACGTGTAATCTACTAGCGATAATGATTATAGCATTACCTTAAATCGTAAGTTTCAATCGGGTAAATAAACTTATACCGACGGTAGATAATCATGCCAATTTACCGACGGTATAAACAGCAAAAATTAAGTTTAATAGCAAAGCAAATATAGCAAAAGGTAGCAATGAATAGAGGGTTAATTCTTAAAATCTTTCTCGTTATTTTTTGTGTGTGTTTGGAGGCAACAAAATAAAGTTTTCTACCTCTTATATACATGTCTTGTGTTATATATGTGCAATGTGTCGGATACACCAAAAGAAGAAGAAAGTTGTATTTTTGTATAAATGTAAGTATTCAGAGCATATGTGGGGGTGTTTTCTCTTCACATAAAAATGTTGTTGTTTTTTAATTTTTATTTGGTCCCTACCAAACAAGAAAAACTCCAACAACAAAACCATAAAAATTTATAGTAAAAGAAAATGATGTAGAATAATATCGTATACATGGAGACTTAATATGGGATTAATACGTCACAGTTGGGGGGGTTTATTTTGTATATATATTTTGGGTGTTTGTACAATATACTCGTGTTGAAGTTTTCATAAGAAATTAAAGTGATTTTTTTGTGGATGATTTTATTTTCATCCTGATCATATGATGTTGATTACGTTGAAACAATCATCAATCATCATATAAAATATGTTGTTAGATAATCATAATAAACGAGTCCGTATATTGTTCATCATTTAAATGATATGGGGATTAGCACCGCACTGCAGTAAATTACAAATACAAAAAATAAAAATGTAGTTGAGAGGCAATCATATAAAATCATAACAATGCCAAATTCATTCTTATATATGTCTCGTCTACATTATCCGTGTTATATAGCTAGATAGATAGGATAGAGTTTAGTTGTTTGTTTATATAGACGAGTTAGTTTGAAAATGATTTATACCGAAAATGTCGCTGTCAAGAGCAGCATCATTGCAGTAATTATATTTTATTTACTTTTAACAATCTTGACAATGAAAATTTGTAAAAATAAAATGTGATATGATTGGCGGAAAATTTATGTTGTGTATGCAAGTGAATTTTGCTAAAAATATATATTTTTTTTACGCGTACGAATCATATCGGGTAAATTAGAACGAATAAAATATTCATAAAAATTACAAAGTTTCAGTTGTAAGTATTTAAAGCTTAAAATGGTAGGATAATAAAAAAAATTAATTTTTAACATTTCTATCTACAAATACGAATTATAAAATTTTAGTTTGTTTTTCATACCTTTTAAAAGCTTTTTGTATTCCTTTTAAATAGCAGAATGAAATATTTTTTTGGAATTTGGTGAGTTGTTGTTGCATTTAAAACCCATTTTTCATTTAATGAGAATTCGTAGCTAGGGGATTTAGTATTTCATCTACGTTAAATGTTATACAACTATTAAGCTTCTTTACACCTAGTGATTCTTGATAAAAATAGGAGGGATGACTATTTTGTGGCTAACACCCCAGATCTATTTGCAAACTTCCTCTTATATAAACGTCATTCCTCGTCTAAACTTCAGAAACCCATAACTCGCAAGGAAATCCTAGTTTAAGACAAAAGCTTAAGTATGAAGTTGCATGACGATTAGCCAATCCGGTAGAAATGCTGAATTTTAGCGAAATAATTTTTTTTATGACACTTGTCATTTGACTCAAAATTTTTAAAAAATGATTTAAAAGACTTTTGTTTGACATTTAATTTAGAATCGTTTAATTTTTTATCGTAAAATATGAAAAAGCTTCTATGAAAGCTGCTACTTCCGGCAGACTGATATCAGAAACAAATCTATTGGATCTCCAACATTATAAAAAAGGTGAAGTCTGCAATTTCACCCCGATCAGTCAATTCATCTGGAGAGAGAAAACGCATATTCGGTGTGGAAGACACCACAGACGCACACACAGATATTTAGAAAACTATTTTTTCAGACAAATCATTCGGCAAAAAATTTCGAGGTTGAAGTTTTCATGAGTTCTATATTTTATTTCACTACGTAAAAGAAAGTAAAATTCATTGGACAACACTAAAATTGTAATTGGTATAAAAATATGTGTTTTCAATATCGAAAGTTTAAATAAAAGTATTCGATCATTAAAAAGGATGCATATTCTTTACCGCTTATAGATGGTTGATTAGTCAATTGAGTGGTATAAAATTTGTTTCGAGTTTGGTTTAATAAAACGATCGCCTTTACAATCCCCGGGCTACCTCTACACCAATTTCGGGTAATACCTTCTGCAGGTTAATGCATAAAGTCATCCCACATCATCTGCATGACCGAGTGTTTGTCTGCCTCGACGGTTTGCTGCTAACAACTTTAAATCTCGACAATCATTATTATCGTTGCCAGCTGGCGTTGCTGAAACGCTAAGTAGGGCCGGTTTAACAATAAACGTCCAAAGAAGCAATTTTGTATTAACACACATAGACTACCTCGGCTATGCAGATTGTGATGGAGGACTACAGCCCAATCTGGGCAAGGTTAAGGCTTTTACAAAGTTTCCAAATCCGAGAAACATTCGACAGATTCAAAGATTTTTTAGTATTATTGAGTGGTACCGTAGGGAGCGAGTATTTGCCCTCGTCGGCACCGTTAACGAATCTACTTAAACAGGACCAAAAGTATGTTTGGTCAAATGAGATACAGCATGCCGTTGGGGCGCTGAAGAACATGATAGACCTATAGTTTTCATGACCCATTATGTCATTAAAATAAGCATCCGGACGATTGAAAAGATGGGGCCTGAATGGACATGGATACTCTTCAAGTAAACCAGCTCTCCAGCAAGGACACTATGGTCACATATGGTTTTTAGAAAAGTCGGACCATAATACTAACCCTAAAACTTTCGGAAATCATGCCTATTTGAATATTTAATCAAAAATAATGTTTTTAATTTCACTAATGTTTCAACATGGAAATTATTCATTCCCTAATCTATAAGATGCAAAGTAATTACCGCTGCTCAATGCCCACCAACTGAAGCTCATTTATTTATTTATTCACAAAACTGCCAAAACAATAAAACGATACTATTTTTGGCCAAGCCTTCTTACCGAGTCAAAGCTTTTAGTCGTCCCTGTGCAAGTTGTAAGTTAAATAAAGCGAAAAATTATCATGCTAGTCCTTCCTTAGGTCCACTTCTCATGACCTTTTAGCCCTGGCTGAGGATCTATCTTGATTTTTTTAGGACCCTACCTTAGAAGTGTTATGCCATATTGTCTACATTGCGTAAAAAATTGATATTCTACATATGAAGACAATTAAAAATTTGACGTCGACAACGTATAGAGAATGTAGACAATGTCGATAATTATTGTTCCTTTCATCAATCATTAGAATTCTATTAATTCTTTGTTTCTTTACGAGTGTAGTTAACTCGTGGACAAAATTAACGCATGTTTTTTGTATGTAATAAAAAAATAAATAATTTGATGTTTCGTTATTTTTTGATGTGGCCGTTTCTAGTAGTAGTACTTCCCATCTGACTGATATCGATTTATTTTCATTTCGTCAGAACAAACCATCCGCTTCCAATCGTCAATAGACCAATTTTTATGAAATTTCGCTAATTCGAGGCGCGCTTTGATATTTTTGCTGCATAAGACTGTTTTTTCTTCTTTACGTATGAAAGCACACCTATTTTTTGCAACGCCTACCTAGCTGTCGACATATTTATAAGTTGGTTGTTGTGGTTTCTCTTTTTTTCTTTTAAAAGTCGCTCAATTACATGAGAATCTCTATTATTTAAATGTTTTGGACGTCCTTTACAACCATTTGATTTATCCAAATTGTTCCTGTTTCTTACATTGCGTTCTGTTCTATAACAGACATATTATTGCGTGGCAATTTTCCTCAGAGAATATCCTTTTTCGCAAAGAGAAATGATATTTTGTTCAAACTCAGTTGATATTTTTTTCGTTTATTAAATTTTTTAATTAAAATACAACAACAATTCAAATTTTGACTGAAACTTGAAAAAAGAACAGGTTAACGTTGAAACGCAATTTCACTTTATCAATAGTTGAGTAAACATAAAAACAAAAATAACTTGAACCTTGATTATCCGGGATGAGTGGGACTTCCCGGATAATCAAAAATCGCGGTTAATCAGATGGAATTCACATTAACCAAGACTCTAATAAATCCCGGATAATGGCATATTTGGATACATATGACCTAAACAATGAATTTTTATATATACATATATATATATATATATATATATATATATATATATATATATATATATATATATATATATATATATATATATATATATATATATATTTTTAATTAATTATTAATTTAATTATTAAATTATTGTTATTTTCTTAAATAAATCTTATGAGTAATATCACAAACTTGTAACCTAAAATTATTTTTTATTGTCTAAATAATAAAATAGTAACTATAGAAATTAAAAACTTAAAATGATTACATTATGTAGCGTTATACCAAAACAATTTAAAGATTTGTTAAATCAGAAAATACCTAAAATTTAATTGAGACTAGGGAAAGTTTAAAAAGCGCCACTAGTAGCAAAAAAACAAAGCTCCTTTCAGATACAACCAAAAATTTTGTTTTGACGTTTCCTATGTGTTTACATATAGATTTACACAGAAATATTTCTCAGGTAATTATTGTTTTAAACAGCAAAGTTTAAAATTATTTAATAAACAATTAATTTTATTCAGTAATTTAATGTGTTACTTTTGATATTTTATTTTTGTTTTGTTTATTTGTATTATTTAGAATGGTTATTAAATTAATCTAAAAAAAATAAGATTGATACCTATTGATATGGCGGGCAAAAAAATAAGTCTAAACGGAGATGTAAATAAGAATGTAGCCCATCATCTACACGTTTAATATATCATTATGTGATATAATAGATTATTTTAATGGATCGAAAAGACCTTTACGTGAGGGGGAAAACACATTAAGGGCCGGCTGGGTGTATGCAATCGGAATTTGTACGTGTAAGGCCGGCCAAGGCGAAAAATGTAAACACGTAGCGGCTTGCTTACTAAAAATTTATCGGTAATTAATAATAACATGAAAATTGTGCTTTTCTGTGCTTTTTCATTCAAAATTGTGAAATTTCCAAACGAACGAAACAAGCGAAGACGATTTTTATAATTTCATTATTTGTCATGATGTTTTAAGGTCCCATTTGTCCCATTTTTAAATAAGTTAATTAATTCCGCTACAACAATTCAATATGTAATTGTAAAATGGTCAAAACAAACAGCAAGGCAATTCTTATATGTAAATCGACAATAAGACAAACTAGTGCGCAATGGTTAGTAGAGCGAAAACTGCGAATGACCGGTAGTATAGCGTACAACCTTTATACTTATGCTGTAAATGAAAACCAAAACTGGAAAAAAATATAAGTCGATTTATGAAAATAATTTCATAGGTAATAAAGCTACAAAATACGGCCAGTTCGCTGAAAAGTTGGCAAAAGTGAAAATTGGGCAATACTTCTTACTTTTTCAAACAGAACTAATCATATCGCCCGATTTGCCATTTCTTGGAGCTAGTCCGGATGGAATTATTTTTAATGGTGATCAGTGGAAGCTCCTCGAAATAAAATGTCCAATTAACGGAAAATTTTTTACGGCTACGGATTTACTGCCATCTTTACCATATCTATTTGTAAACAGTCAACAAAATTATGAGTTGAATAAAAAACACCAATATTACGGGCAAATCCAATTGGGTCTTGGCATTACAAATTTAGATTTCTGTGATTTATGCATATATTCTTCGTTTGATAGCACCTTTGAAGTTGTAATTGTACCAAAAGATTTGCTTTTTTTAGATACATTTATTAAAACTTTATGTGCAAGTTATTTTGAAACTTTGGTTTTGCATACGTTTAAACAATAACTTTTATTTTTAAGAAAACTGTGATTTGTTTATATAAGACTGAAGGCAATACTCTTATTTTATTTGTTTTTGTACCACTATTGTTAAATTTAATATAACTTACCTGAATAATGTAGGTTAGGTTAGGTTAGGTTAGAGTGGCTGCTATCGCACACTTAGGCCAATAATGGCCCATTGTGATACCACAGGATCCAATCTCCCCTTACTCCCGCTGAAACCAACCAGAGCTACTAATGTAGCGTAAAATATCTCGCACCCTACAGTCCGCGAGTTCAGAAAGGCTGTCCATGTTGTACACACCCAAGTACTTACGTCTTTTGTATGATAGTGCCGGACATGAGCATAGGAAGTGAACTAGCGTCTCTTCCTCCTCTTCGTCCATACAACTTCTACAAAAGTCATTCGTCTCTAGACCCAGCCTTCTCGCATGTTCCCCAAAAAGGCAGTGTCCTGTTAGTATCCCTACGACCAATCCTAAATCTCGTTTTCCCAGGGATACAAGTGCCTTGGAGCGCCGCAGGTCCAGTTTTGGCCAAACCTGTTTTGCTACCCTGCACGTGAGAGTGTTGGTCCACCTCTCATCTGTTAAGGCGATTGCCTTTTTACTGAGCGTCAATTTGAGCGCTGCTATAGGCCTCCCCAGACCTGCCCTTTCCGGTTGCATCTGGAGAGTCGTACCGTACCTAGCTAGTTCGTCTGCCCTGCAGTTTCCCGTGACGTCCGAGTGACCAGGGACCCAGATCATCTGGATACTGAAATACTCGCTCATCTCATTAAGAGATGAGCGGCAATCCAGCGCCACCCGTGACTTCAGAGAAACCGCCTCTAGTGACCTGAGTGAATAATGTAAGACTGATATAAAATGATATTTTTAGGGACAATATAAACGGAAACTTTATAACCGAGTATGAATTTAAGAATATATTTGTTTTCGAAAAATTAAAATGTACTAAAACGTAATTATGATAATAAATGTATTATTTTTATTCTATAATTTTAATATTTCAAATCAAATAAATTTGTCATCCTTTAATATATAGGAGTATCTAAATTAGAAATGGCACATATTACCGTCATAATGATAGATGACATAAGGCAAGACAGATAAAGCAACTTTATTTGATAATATTCCGAAGACCTTAAGTCTGGCAATTCGACGTTCAACATGAACACGAGCACTGGCAATCTGGGTATTTCTTCGTACTTCGGATTTAGATTGAATATAGTATAAAAAGTCAAGTCTTATCATTTTGATGCCAGCATTTAATAATTCGTTCCCAATCATAAATCCCTTATCAACCATAACCGCATCATCGGGTTTTAATTTTTCTATCAAATTAGTTAGGTTGAATATGGCCTTATCTGAAGTTTTCCCAGCTAGAAAGCGACTGATAAAATTCATTAATCCTGAAGGGGCTACACCTATTAAAACCTTTAATGTATGACCACCTTTATAATGGAAATAAGTCGAAGTGCGACATTCTAAGCAACTAAACTTAATTGTTTTTATTTCCGTACAATCCAAAACGGTCATTACATTTTGAAATTTTTTAAAGTAATACGGAAGACTTTTAACATTTTCCTCCCTTGTCTGCCAGTAAATAGTCGATTTCATTGCTTTTGCTAATAATTGTATTGTATCTACAAAATAATGCTTAGCACTTTTGTGTGAAATTTAAAAATCGATCGTTATTTCAGCGAAAGAGCAGTTGCTTTTAAGCCTAAACATTGTAAGTAAAATCCGATTTCTCAACGACATTGTACAATTTTCGTATGGTCTTATAATTTTACAAGCTGCTACCATGACATTTAATATGGCAAGTGTGGGAATTCCAGTTTTTGTGTTTAGTTTGGTGTCGGTGTCCCATAAAGACGTCACAAAAACTGTGTTTTCTAAATTTGCTTGAACTTCTTTATCTTTCATTATTATTGAGCATTGAACTGCAACTGAAATTGGATTGGTTCCATTATATCTTCTTCATCATGCGCAACACAAACATCGCAATTCTCCGATTCAACGGACGTTTCTACGCAAGCACTAAAAGTATAAAACAAAATTACAAATATAAACATAAAAAGAATAACTAAATGAAAAGTAGGTATTATCACTTACAAATTTTGACGAGATTTCAAGCGATCCAACCTTTCCTTTCCTTTATCTCTTTGTAGTTTCGGTAAAATAGACGATGTTGGTAAATTTTTAGAAGGAAAAGCTCCTTTTTTTAACCCCACTTTCTTATTTACATTCAGCCGACCTACGGGGCACCGCAACTCATAAGTTTTAAAATGCTCACTACATATTAAAAAATACTTTGGAAATGGTTTTCCCATTTTAAGTGCGATCGTCCATCTACGAAGTTCATTTTTGTTTGCCAAAACCTCTTTTGGAATTGAATGCATCGACACATCGTCTGATTTATAATTATTGCATTGAGGAACACCACAATGCGATTTACTGACTCGTTTATTAATGATTTTAACTGCATCCATATTAACCAAAGTTCTCTAGCAAAAATATATTTAATGAATATAAGTATGTGGTAGTACAAAAACCAAAATATAGCACAAAAAAACTCACTTATTTTCTTAATGGTAGTGGTACTTTTCGAGAGCAACAAATTTGATTTATTTATTAAATTAGTTTTAATTATTATTTTTAACAATTTACGTGTTTTAAACTCACAAACTTTAATATCAGTCACCTTGTGTACTGAAATTAAAATAATATGTAAAATTTGTATCTTTTTCGTAGTGATAAATTTTTCCGGTAGATCACAGGGTTACAAGTCTCAATTAAGAAGCGATGTTATCAAATCCGACCGTAAAAAACAATTGTTGTAAAATATTTCAACAGGCAGAACAACGTTCGAATAATTATCAAAGTTGGCCTCGCTATTTTGTATAAAAACACAAATAAAGGCGGTGACGGTGATACATGTACAGATTTTGCCTTTAAGGCAAAAAAATTTGCCTTGTATAAAATTGAGAAATGTTCAATTTAAAATTTTTGCCTATAAGGCGATTTCGAATTAATTTAATTTCGAAAATCTTCGTACAGATTGCTCACTGCGCGCTCTGAAAATATTAGGAAAACTGCATCTATTCATAACCCCACATCAACTAAGGTTAATTTTAATAATTTTAATCAAGTATGTTCAAAAATAGTTTTCAATTCGTTTATAGGTATTTCCCGGTCCACGAATCCACCCCAGTAGAACTATTCCGGTATTTCCCCGGGAATAGGGAAATATGGAAACAATATATAAGTAATTTCTGTTCAAATATTACTTTTCAGGCCAACCTAGGAGAAGAGTTTAATGTAAATATTTATAAATTGGGAATAATTGTTATCTAAAGTGGTTGGGATAATTATTCCCAATATAATGTTATTTTCAATACTGGCTTTTTACCTCAATATGCAAAAAAAAAAAATTTAATTTAATAGAAATTATATACAAATACTTTCCCCGATTCTTTATTCTCGGGGAATTACAAGAATAGTGCCACAGGTCTAAGCAGAACGCAGTCTATTAAATTTTACCGTGAAAAATTGTAAACTAAAGGGTTAAGTTGAAATACGACGGTTTTTATCTGCCAGTATTTCTGTTTTCGCAGGTGGCAGTGGGCACTTTCCAAAACAGACTTCTTACCTGCTTATTCTTTTTTCAAAATTATCATCTTTTCGAAAACAAATCACCAAAAACAAAAGTGACATCATCAGTTACTCGCATTACCAATTGCAGTAGTCTTTGGGCGGTTTCAGGTTTCCTATCATGATTAATATCATCGCCAATTTGATTTGGAAAATTCATAGTGAAACATTTTCATAGAGTTTGATTATGAAATAAGATATGGCATTTTAAAAAACAATTGGAAAATATTTTTGATAGATTATTGATCGATTATAGAAGATCTTTGATATATTATACCCGGCTTTAGAGACTATCATCACGGGTTAGTAATGATTAGGCGTGACACAACTCGATCTTTCCAAATTTAAAATGTTTACTATTCCTGACCGAATATAAATACGTTGCGTACAAAGCTCGTATAAGTGATTTCTGGAATTCCAACAAATCACCTCACATATACGTTTTATACGACCGATATCTTTCTGGATTTCGTTACAGCAACGATTCGAAAAAAAAACATTTTGTGCTTTAGTTTACTTAACTAAATAATGTTTCAATTACGTAGGCGGGTATGAATAAAACTAAAAGCGTATCTAGTGAGATTAATAAGGAAGAAATATGATATTTAAAACCAAGAATCCTCCCAAATTTAAAAACTGTTTGTAGACAGCATCGCTTGTATTTCAGAACGAGATGCTAATAGCTTTTTTTTAAGGTTAGGGTTTCGATTGGTGTTTGGTGAGTATCCTTGTTTGCATGAGTTTCTAACAGCAGTACTCGAATAATTTCGACACGGATTTAAAACAAACACGGATATTTGTTGAAACCGTCCAGAACTTCGACACCCCCAAAAATAGTTCTGACTAGTTAGTTCTCATCAAAAAATTTTCTTCGCCAAACTTCTTTTATTTTTAATTCGGAGTCAGCCATAAGAATTCACCCACAATACCACGCAATACAATTATCTTCCTATAAATTTTTTCTTATGTGCAAACAGCTTAAGTTCATAAATCCTCCGTTTATACGCTGGAAGCTAATTTTTCGGTTTTTATAGGATATACTTGTCGTATACAGTTGAACGGGTTTTGGAGAAAGTCGTACATTTTTCTGACTTAGTACTATGACGCTGGAAGCAGTCACTATACTTTATTAATTCCAATAAAATTATGTTGCATATCTTTTCAAAGGTTTTAGAAAAAGGTACAGTTTTGCAATCAGCGCTTTAGTTCACAAATCCACCGTTTCGGTGCTGGTAACTAATTCTTCAATTATTATATCTATATATATAAAAATAGTGTACAAAATGTATGTGCGCGCATCAGTTGAGAACGGCTGAACCGATTTGGCTCAATCTTTTTTGTTGTGTTCGCAATTACCAGGAGATGGTTCTTACGAAAGAGATTTTTGAAAAAATCCACCGGAAAAGTCGGAAAACACGAAAAATCGAATAAAAAGCCATTTTATATGCATTTTGTGTGAACTTTTTTTATGAGTTAGGTGGTGCAGTGGTTAAAGCTTTAGCGCTTGGGCAAGGAGGTACTGGATTCGAATCCCATCGTAGGCTGCATGCAAATTAATATATAATTTTTTACCGATCTAGTTTATCTATCTATCTAAATCTTCTATATAAATAAAAACGGCTGAAATGATTTGGCTTAATCTTTTTTTATTGTGTTCGGAATAGTCAGGAGATGGATGGTTCTGAAAAAAGAAAATTTTGGGAAAATCCATCGAAAAAGTCGAAAAATGATGTTTTTGTACAGGTTGTCGCACGTATCCGAGATTTTACAATTTTTCTCTTCTAAATGATAGTCATTTAGAAGAGAAAAATTGCAAAATCTGATTGAAAACTCGGAAACTTCCACAAAACCCAAAGAAAATTGAATTTTTTTTATCTTGCTCGTAGTTGAGAACGGCTGAATCGATTTGGCTCAATCTTTTTTTGCTTTGTTCCCAATTTCCAGGAGATGGTTGATATGAGAGATTGCATTGATATGTATGTTAAGATCGAAACAAAACGTAATAAGTACATCCGCTTAGATCAATTAAAATTATGTTCCGAGCAGTACAATCATTTGCGCAATGCCATCGCTTCGGACGGGGCTGCAACCAACGTCGGTCAACTGACCATTCTCCCAGCAACATATGTTGGCAGTCCACGGCATATGCATGAATATGCGAAGAATGCTCTGACATATGTGCGGCATTACGGAGAGCCAGATTTGTTCATCACGTTCACATGCAATCCAAAATGGCGTGAAATTCAGGGTAATCTACTACCAGCACAAACTTCCAGCGATCATCGTTAAACAGGTGGTTTAATGGACTTCATCGTTAAACAGGTGGTTTTCGAAGAGCCACGTTGTTGGATATACTCAGTAGAGTGGCAGAAGCGCGGAAGACCACATGCACACATTCTGCTATTGTTAATTGAGAAAATTAGACCAGATCTACTCGATTCAATCCTCAGCGCCAAAATACCAGATCCAGAAGCAGACCCGGTGTTGTTCGCGGTAGTTGCAACAAACATGATTCACGGTCCGTGCGGAGATGATAATCCAGATTCATCGTGTATGGCCGATGGGAAATGCATAAACCAATATTCGCGTCCGTTGGTGACATACACAATTAGTGGAAACGTTGGTTATTTAATATATCGGCATCGTTCACCCGAAGATGGTGACACAACAGTCACAATGAGGTGATAGGAAAAGAGATCGTGATCGATAATCACTGGATCGTTCCGTGTTGCATCTATCGAAAATATTTGCAACACACAGCAATGTTGAGTACTGTAATTCCATTTAATTTATCTAGAAATACGTGAACAAAGGCAGCAATCTGGCAGTGTTCTGAACTGCTGCTCCGGGTGTAAATGACGAAGTGTTAAGATTCCAATTGGGTTGTTATGTCAGTTGCAACGAGGCGTTTTGGTGTATTTTCTCATTTGCATTACATGAACGTCATCCCACTGTTCAAGATTTGTGGGTGCACTTAGAGAATAGACCATGTGTCTATTTCACGGAAGTTAAGGCAGCACAACGAGCATAGCAACCATCAGCTACAACACTCACGAATTTCTTCGAAATTTGCCAAAGCGAGTACAGACAAATGTTTGCTTTTGAATGCACAGCAAAAAAACGTGTACGAAGCATTAACGACGGCAGTTCACGCTGGAGATGGCACATTCGGCACATTCTGCGTTCAATTTGCCAATGAATATCCACACGAATGTCAAGTCAGTGTGCTCAATTGCCAAGAGCTCGGCGATGGAAACCGTATTCCAAGAATTCAAACTCATCATCTGGGACGAATGCACGATGGTACATAACCGATCATTGAAAGCGTTCAATCGAACGATGAAGGATTTACAAAGTGACTCAAGACGTTGCGGTGGAGCGATGATTCTGCTGGCCAGCGATTTTCGTTAAACGTTACTTGTCATTCCAAGATCAACAGCTGCAGATGAGCTCAACGCATGAAATCGTCAAGTTTGTGGCGCTATGTGAAGAAGTTGCAGTTGACCACGAACATGAGAGTCGCGTTACAGAACGATCCATCAAATGCTGATTTTTCCAAACAACTGTTGATGCTTAACAATGGTCAAATTTCTGTTGATGTTTTGACAGGATTGATTTCGTTTCCTTCGAATTTTTGCATTTTCACGACGTCGAAGGAAGAAAAACTGAAATGGTTTATGAATCATGATTGGCTCAGCAGACGAGCGATTTTGGCAGCGAAGAACAAGAAACAGTCTGAATTACTTGATTCAAAACGAAATCGCTGGGGAAATGCATTGTTACAAATCCGTTGACTGTGTGACCAATCAAGACGAGAAAACCTTCAACCGAGTTTTTAAATGCGCTTGAATTGCCTGGAATACCACTGTATAACTTGATACTGAAGGTAGGATCTGTGATAATCATGCTACGTAATCTGAACCATCCGAGATTGTGTAACGGAACGTGATTGGCTGATAATAAACTGATGAACAACGTGATTCAAGCGACGATCATCAACGGCGAATTCAAAGGATAGAATGTACTAATTCCGAGAATTCTTCTGATTCCAACTGACATTTCGGTCGACTTCAAGAGCATTCAGTTCCCCCATTCGATTGGCGTTCGCTATATGATTAACAAATCACAAGGTCAATCGTTTGGAGTGCAGTGCTGAATAAATCTGGAATTTCCGTGTTTTTCTCAAGGTCAATGAATGGAAAAATATTTTTTACTACAATGCATTTAATCCATTTAATTTCACTCGAATAAAATACATTGAATTATTTTGAATTCCAACTGACTTCAATCAATTCCACACTGAGAGAAAAAATCGAAAAAACAGCTCAAATTTCTATAGATGGTTGAGTTTGAATAGACATTTCATTCACTTTTCAATACATTATGCCGCCTTTATAGCTGCGTTCGTTCGTTCGTTCTGACAATTTTTACGACAAATCATATTGCTCAAAAATGATAATTTTTTTTCTCCTTGATTTTTCCACAAGAGATGATTGGTAGAAAAAACGACGGAACGAACGCAGCATAAACGTTCCTTAAGTGTTGAATTCGATGAAAATAGAACGGAATGCTTCTCAACTCAATCTTCTATTGTGAATTGAGTTGAGTTGTTTGATTTTATCTCTCATTAAAATCAATATTCGTGAAGCACAAAATTATTTGCTCGGAGCGAAAAAAATTGGGGCGAAACGAGGTTCGCCGGGTCAGCTAGTATGTATATAGTTACGTTTAAGTGTGTGAAGCTATCCCAGTATATCATACCAAAAAATTAGAAAAATGTTCATCAGGCAATAGTAGTTACATATATCCCACGATTTTTAAATTCATCCCAGAAAAGGCGCAATATTCAGTTTGAATGCATGAATTATTGATTTAAATCAATAGTTCTTGAGAACCTCGAGTGTCGTGACCAATCTTTTCTATAGTATATAGAAAAGTATATATAAGGGATAGTATTTCATCCAATTGATCCAGAGATAACATCACTGGAGTTATAGCTTTTTCTAGAAAGAATGGACCAAACAAAATTTTAATGGTGCATTTAAATAACCTAACATTGCCCTATAGTTTTCTAATTGTTTTTAAATCCGTTTAGCTTTTGGGTTCTGCTATTGTTTCACTGAGCATTTAATTAGCTTATAATTATCCACATTAATATGCAATGTACCACTGGGTGTTCTGTTAGCTTTTCTACAAACAAATTGTTTCATTACAAATTTGTTCAAATGCAAATTGAAACTTTATTAAATTGATTGCAGAACGCATTTCTGAAACATAACAATTTTAATTTAAATTAACATTTACTTACTTGAATTTCAAAGTTTTATTGAATGACGCTTTATATTTTTTTAAATTGTTTCAAATTTAGATGTCATTTTTCGAATATGACCATAAAAAAAAACGTTCATTAAAATATAAATTGGTCGTTTGTAACCAAGTTGACTATTTCTTAACTGTGTGCGATGGTCTTGTCACTAAGAAGCTCTAACCAAATTTTGTAAATCCACAAAATTGTACCTTTAATGTAGAAATTTTTCAAATTTTAATATATTACCTTAACTAATTCTTGTTAAGTAGAATTCATGTTAGTTGGACGCATTTTAATAACTAGAGATAAAAAGTAACTGCCTTGGATGAACCAATCCTAAAAACAACAATACTTAAACTCCTGAAATGACAAAAGGCAAATATTGACATTTTGGCTCATTACATTAAGGCCATTGAATTCACAATTTATTGAGGCGATTTCCAATTTTCAAAAAAGGACTATATATCGTATGACCTGCCGGTATCGGTGAACAATCTTTGACGTCGACCTACCACGTAGGTCTTCAAACTCAAAATACCAGCTAGACCGTTTTGAATATTTTCCGTAGACACAGACTAATATTTTGTAACAGTTTATCGAATACGGCAAAAAATGAAGAAATTTAATTCTGTACCACAAAGATCCCTTGAAAAAGAAGCTCCCCCTCATCCCGTGATCCAGTTGTGTTATTTCCTAAAATTTTATTTGAAGAATCACAATCGAAATGTTTTCGGAACGTTTTCTAAATTACCTAAAGAGAAATGGCAGCAATAACCCAATACGTATAATCTTCCTTATTATGCAATAAATTTTGATTGTCTCTATGCTCTGCAAACGTATAAAACACAAAAAAACAATTAATAAAACTTTTTCTCGAAAGACAGGAAAAGCATAAAAAATATTTCAAATCAAAAAATTAAACCCACCCCATCCCACATCGACTTTTATACCCTGGCTCACAAATGAAATCATTTACAACCCTTTTTTACATTTTCAAAATTTATGTTCAGTATGTCTGTCGACAATATACTCGTACATTAAAAATATCTATATAAAATATTTTCATCACAAAATTTTCCAGTGTATACTGGAAAATTTATACATAGCTAGATAGATAGATTTGGTACGAGATTAGAATGGAAACATTTGTACCTACCTATATACATACAGCCAACATACAAAAATTAAATTTAACAATTACCGTATCTGTTTTAATTACAAGTTTTTTTTCGTATTTAATGGACATAATATCGTATCGGGGAGGAGGTAGGCTGAATTACATAAAGTCATTACATTTTCATTTCACCAGAAAATTTATTGTACAATATCTTAAAACGTTTTTCACAAAACAATACTTTAAATTAATCGAGATGAATGCGAATTTAATTTAATTATAGTACGTCAAGGGTTAATTTATGGTGGGATATAAATGTGAGATATAAATATGGTCAAACGCCTTCTAAAGTTTTTCAATTACATATAATTTAAATATACCGATACGATTTATTTAGGAGTCAATTGGACAGAAGCCCAATCAACCGTGACACTTATTTAAGATATCAATTTTTCCATGTCCACGTAAATCTCTTTTAATAGAAAAGATGAAGAAAAACTGAAGAGATAAACATTTTTTTATCCGAAGACCGTACAATCGTCCTCATATACCATAAAAAAAACAAGGAAACGCATATATCGGAAATGACGGTAATCCGATTTTGATTACTGTAGTACACATACGTACGTACACAAGAAAATTGTCAGTCATTAGAGCATATATGCTCTGTTAGTAAATAAAAAATAAATGTCATATTATCGATATAAGTAAGTGGGACTTAAGAAATTTTTATTACATTTTTATTGATATCCTTAGAAAATCCGTAGAAATTTAATTGGGTATCATAAAAAACAAATCGAATTGAATTTTTATGTTTAGTTCGTCTGTTGAATACACAGCCAAAACATTTTACGGGGCGCTAAATCGTTATGCCCACAAGTTCAATATACTGAGGTGGTTGCATAACAATAGAGAAAACTTCCAAAACAATACAAGAAAATTTAAAATTTAAATTAAAACAGATTAAGGTTAGATTAACAATAAATTTTACTAAATTACCTGGAAAACAAAAAAAAAATACTCGAAACTAACAAATATGTCTCGTTATTTTCCGTTTACTATTCTAGCGTTTACACACACATACACATACATACATATATACGTATATACGTACGATGGAGCAGAGAAAAAATGAGCTTTTACCATTCTTTAGATATGCACGAATATAAATTTTCCACTTGAACGTATTTTCATTATTTTATACAAATTCGTTCGTACAGTAGTTTTCTCAATTTTTTTTTAACTGTTACACTTTTTCTTGTATGAAATTTGTCAGAAAATTTAATTGAGTTACATACAAAAAAAATGCGCTTGGTACACACGAATTACATATAATTTCAATTCAGTTTTTTATTGTTTGCAATGCCAAAGAAAAAGTTCATGTTCTCTGTGTTGGGTAAATTTTGCAAAAGAAAATCTTGTTTCCATAAAATAATTACACCAATTAGAGACTCGGCATGCGGATGAGAACAAAATGTGGGCGAATGGGCTTAATTTTGATAAAAAAAATTAAAGTCATATAATTAATTTTTAAATCTGGTTGTGGTTGCAGTTTATAATGAAATTGTTCTGCATTAATTTGTCTAAATTATAGTGTGGCAAAGAAAAAAAATCTTTCGGTTTGAATTTTCATTCCGGTTTTCAGATTCAGAAGCTCTAAATTCAAACCAAGGAGTAAATAATTTTTTTAAATAGATCTCTCTTGAGCTTTTAAATCAACATTAAGTTTTGGTAAATAATTTATCGTTTTTCAAAATTCAAGGAAAAATTTTAAGTAATAAGCAAAACATTGTGTTTACCAAAAATTGTCTAGTTCATATTTCTAAAATATAGCTAACCATTTTATGAATGGCACTTTTCATCATTTTATTCGTATAGTAAATTCATTTAAATATTTTTTGGGAGATGGCGCTTTATTTAAAATTTGTATAATTTTTTCTATAGTAAAATAAGATTTTGTTATATGGAAGACATTCAATGTAAAAGTCTTGAAGTAGTACGACTAATAAATTATTAATAATACGGTGATAAAAATTAGAAAATAATTAATAGTGTTAGTGTGAAATTGCGATTTACTCCAACAATTTGGCGAGAAAAATACTACGGCGGTTTATAAGGTTTTATCTCGAATATACGTAACCGCGTTTATCAACTGGATACGATTCCTGCGCCCAATTTATTAATTGATATCAACGAAACAACTATTTGCTAATGTGATAGCGAATTATCAGCTACAAGTTTACACGAATGATAATTTGGACTGTCGGCATTGGAATTACAAAAATGCTATTTTCGGTCACAGCGAATCCACCAAGCATCCTCGTAATCGCCAACCAGGTCCAAGGGTTACACAATGGTTCTTCGAGCCGGATAGGCAAAAAAGTGTCATTAGAACATTTTATCAATTTTTAAACCGGATGAAAATTACGAATACAAGCGTTAATAAGATTATTGAAGCAAAACGGTATTATCGAGTGAGTACTGAACACTATCTTAAACGGTATACCTTGGCAAATTATTGAGGTGAAGTGAAATATCATCGAGCGATAGAAAATAACAATGAAATCGATTCGATTAATTCACGTTAAATCGCCATAATCCGTTACCCACACTAAATGCCGTTTTCTCGCGATCTTCTTCCTAGACTTCCGCTTACCAATAGCCGCTTTGCAGATCTAATGTCGAAAATATTCGAGCACCCGATAATGTGTCTAACGTGTCATCGATCCTTGGCAATGGGTAACTATCCTTTTTCGTCACAGCATTTAATTTTCGATAATCCACGCAGAATCTCATGCTACCATCCTTTTTCTCCACTAACACCACTGGTGAACTCCATGGACTGCTTGATGTTTCGATTACCCCTTTGCTTGCATATCTTTTACCATTCGATCCACTTCTCCTTGCTTTGCCAATGGTAATCTTCTGGGTGGTTGGCGAATCGGCATTTCTGCTCCTGTATCTATTCGATGTTTTACCATTGTGGTTCTCCCATTATTGTCCGGTGTACTGCAGAATATTGGCATGTACCGCTCGAGCAATTGTTTTGCCAAATTTTTCTGTTCCTTGGTAAGATCTTCGGCCCATTTCTCCATGAGTTGTTCTACAACCTCTTTCTGCACTTGCGAGTTAGCCGTCTTAATCGGATTTTTCTGCTCGCACTTCACTATCGCCGATATTTCTTCACATTTTCCGATTATTGTCCCTTTCTTGATGGTTTTCGTCTTATCCGAGAGATTTAGAGTCCTAATTGGTACTTTATTATCGCTGTCTGGTTTCACCAGAACTTTCCCGATCATAATTTCTCTGGCTCCGCTCTCCGCTTCATTGGCTTCCACAACCCACAACCTGGGTGACCCAGAATCTCCTTCCAATCTTGCCCATACTATTGTTTCCGAGCTCGGTGGCAGCTTGTCCCGATGATCCATTATAATTTGCCTGGTCGTATCTCCTATAACGGCGCTTACGTGAAGTGGCAACTCGATATTATCGTAGGTTAATACACCTCGTCCAACATCCACCACGAAGCCATTCGTTCTCATGAAGTCCATTCCCAAGATGACTTCGTCTACAATATCTGCAACCAGCACCTCGTGTTGAAAGTGATTTCGTCCAATCCTTATTTTACGACCTTTTTCCCTTTTATTGCTGAATTTTCTCCAGTCGCCGTTCGTAATTTAATGCCATTAGCTGGTTCCATAGTTCCATCGATAATATCCTCACGAACAATCGTATGTGTTGCTCCCGTATCCAGCGTGATCATGCATTTCTTCCCATCAATATCGGCTTCAATTATTAAGCTGTCACCGTTTCTTGCTATTCTCGAAACATGGATGGAGGTTGTGGGGCAATCGGTTATGTGAGTCAGCTTCTGCCCCTGCAAACTGACTCTTTTTAGTTTAACGACTCCGCTGTCGTCTGACCCGCCTTTCTGGATTCTACCTGCTCCTCGTTTGATCTGCGCTTCATAGGAGATGGCGACCTTGCTCGTTTCTTCTTAATCTCCCAACAGTCCCGTGAGATGTGGCCCATTCTATCACATACCCAGCATTTAATCCTGCCACTTCCATCTCTGAACCTTGGCGTAGCCCGCTCGGTGTCTATCCTGGAATCAATCTCCACTCGACGAATTTTCATTGCTGGTTTGATAATGGTTTGCGCAGTTTCGTTTGTTAACGCACAAGCGATGTTTTCCGTGAAAGTTGCCTTAGGTGACAACATCGCCGCTCTGCGCGTCTCAGGATCTCGAATACCGTCAATAAACGCATCTATTTTAATTCGCTCCATGTAATCGGCCGACATATTTGAATGGGCTAAATGCGCGAGCCGCTCAATTGCCGATGAAAATTCCTGTAGCGATTCTCCTCCTTTTTAGTATCGACAATTCAATTCCATGCGATAGATTTCTCGTTTGTGATCACTTCCGTATTTTCGATCTAACGCCTTCATAATTCCCATGTAAACGTTCCGTTCCTGCTCGGGAATGATTTGTAGTGTTTCTGCTGCTTCGCCTTTAAGAGCCACAATTAACGCTGCAACACATTATTCTTCAGTCCACTGATTTTGCTTAATCACCGTTTCGAACTGGAACTTAAAAATACTGAAGGATGTTGTTCCATCAAATGTTGGTGGTTTTAACTTAACTGCATTAACCGTCTGGATCACTTGTTGTGTCGTTCCATTCGCCTTGACATCTTTGAGCTCCTTCTCGAGACGTTTAAAATCTTGTTCAACCGATTCAAATTTTTGTTGAACCGTCCCTTTAACATTTTGAACTTCTGCGTGTACTTCTGTTTGCAGTTTTTCCACTTTACCGTGTAGTGTAGAAGATAACTCCATAAACCTCTCGTCCATTTTCTTTTGGCCAACTTGCACTTGTAACATCTGCTGTTTTATTTCGTGGGGTTGATTGTTTAATGTTCGCCCCTTGTTGCTCCATCTGCTGTTTCATGTCCTGGTTCGACAATTTCATTTGATGTTTAATGTCCGCTCCTTGTTGCTCCATCTGTTGTTTCATTCCCTCGTTCGATTGTTTTGTTCCCTCCAACTGTTGTCCCATCATTTGATTCATAGCAGCCATCAACTGCGAAAAATCGAAACTTCCAGATGGGTTTTGCGTTGTTTCGACCACCGTTTGCACGTCCTTTTGTTTCTTATCCATACTGATCTCATCCGTTTTTTCCTCCTCGAAATCATACACGTCTTGATCTAAACCTTCCTTCTCCATGGCCTCACGTAGTCGCTCCACCAAACTAGCTTTTGTGCCTTCACTGGCCAAACCTCGCCGTGTCAGTTGCTCCTTTAATTGCGCAAGCTTTAATCCGTAGAGAATCATTTTCCTTATTATTCACAATCCCACCGCTGTCACCAATTGTTACGATTTTGCCTTGTCAATCAAGGTTCGAATCACTGGATTGTGAATAAATACACTGCTTCAAATTTGAACTCACACAATTTATTTACACAACACAATTTATTATACAACACAAAATTCACAATTAATTATTATAATTATAACACACTTTTTAATTATCACTTTAATAATCGCTTTAATAATCACTTTAATAATCTTTCTATTTAACCTTCACTGTATCACGTTTAAAATAATACTCAGCATTCCACGTCAACGCGCGCCTTTATATACCAAAATATTTGTTTCTAGAATAATCCTAAATGCGCAGCAAATATGTTAGTATAGAAATGACGCCTAAATGTTGTTTATAAATTATAAATGTAATTGAACAATTAATGAAATTAACTTATTGTATTCTATTCTAGGTGTCACCGTAACAATATGTTAAAATTTTTAAATTTTAACGAATAATTTTCATGTCTGAAAAGTGATTCCCATGTCCTACAGTTAGAATTACCTGTGGAAAATTCAGATTAAATTTTCAAATATTGAGAATTTTTCAATTTTTCACCACATTATTTATGCGAAATTTTTACATATTAAATTCCACCCGATTTTAAACTATGATTTACTTTACGATTGATCATTAAAGTGGTGAATATACATAATCGAGATTTTCGGTTTGGGAGGTAGCCTAGGCTAACTAGATTGTCAATTTTATCGCAATTATCTACGCCAATTCTAATATCAAATATAGGCAATTTCATTATTGCGACAAAAGTCGCTTTCGATTTCCACTGCATACGAGTTACATTATAGTACCAATCAGAAACGCATAAAAATAATCGAGAATGTGTTTAATAAGTCCCTCTTGATATTCTAGCATAAACTATTGTACTTACATAAATCATTCTGAAGCAATTTGAGGAACACCAACAATGGCCAGAATATAAATCTGAAATACGATGAAAGAATAATCGAAGCTATTTTTAATATTTTTCTTTTATATTAAATTTTTTTATTTAATTAATTTTATATCTTTTTCAACTTTATTCACGCAATAATAATTTTTCTCTTTTATTTTTAGGTAAGTTCCAAGAGTTTGCATTGAATTGAATATTTGCCGTGTTTCTTGACGCTCATTGATCCGGAGCAGTTCAAATTTTATATGGAAAATATGATCCAAATTTGGTTTTAGATCACAAATTTTGATTTTAAATCTAGCAAGCTCCGTTGTGTTGTTTCATGCAACATGAACTGAACTGGATTAAATTAAGCGTCAAGAGATACAGGACTATTATAAGGACTGCCATAATATCTAGCTTGATGAAGATCATGGAGACTGAAAATCATAATTTTTAATTAAATTTAAATAACAAGAAAAACGGTTTGTATATAGCACTTAGTATACATGAATATTTATATCTAACTCATGATTTAATAATCCCGCTGTGATGGTCTACTCGAAACCATTCATAAAAGTTATAATTTTTTAAACAAAATACGAGTATTATCTGTATTTGAATTTTTGACTTATAGATGGCTAATGTGTAAGAATCACAACAATCAGTTTCGAACAGACGAGATTAATGATCTGATGAGAAGACGGATTTTTTCAAATCATTAATCTCGTCTGTTCGAAACTGATTGTTGTGATTCTTACACATTAGCCATCTATAAGTCAAAAATTCAAATTTATCCGCGATCCAGCGTTAAAGGAAAGAAAAAATGTATGGGGTGGTTGGGAAGTTGATTGTGTATAAGTAGGTGTCGATTATCATGGTCGTTGTCATACAGATTGACGTAAATGGAAGAATTTCCTACGATTGTGTATTTAATTCGAGAGTGCTGAAATAGGCCAATATACGAAACAATCACAATACACCATTACAATTGATAAAAACCAAAGTAAAATTATCTGTATTGCTTCTGATATACCTATTTTCATTACACCGTTGAATATGATGTCACCATAATATTACTAAATATTTAACATCTAACAGCGAATATGTTAGAATATTGTTCTAAGAATGTCAGAAGAAATATTTTATTGATGAGATTGTTGAAAAATAGAAAAACTTGTCGTAATGGCATTATGATACTTTCTAATTTTCAGCGTCTGAAAAATCTAAATGAAGCGAGAAAAATAATATGTATAATATTAATATGAGTGAGTACAAACAATATATCAGAAATTTTATACTAAAATTGACCAAAAAAGCCGCCCAACGAGCAATTCTAGCAGTTTAGAAAAATGTTGCAATACTTTTTGTTTGACATCTTCAAACAATTTTTAAAATTTTGTTTTGATACAAAAATGTTTGTTTACCAACAAAATGTACATGACATTTGAAAAATTGTGTTATCTTGTTCTGTTTGGTTTTTGCTGTCCTAGTCCCGGTTTACTTTTTTTTATTGCACTTTTTTTAAGCCAGTGTCATAATACCATAACGTGAGGTTTAAGAGTTTTTTCCGCCTACCGCCAAGGATTTGTAATTTTTCTTTCAATGAATTTTTTATCTTTCAAGTCATACTTAGTGGTTCTATTTTTTAATTCAACCCGGGCAAGCAGTGTGCTGTCAAGGCGAGTGAGGATATTATTGTGTCTTTTGCAGAGATGACATTTACCTATTATTATGTAAATGTCATTTCTGCAAAAGGCACTTTATCATCCACAATAATTTTAAGCTGCTGAACTAAAATCCGAAATAATATCACTTTTGATTAGAATGGAAGTAAGTCCTTTTGAAAAATCACTCCTCATTTGTTATATCCTAAAAAAAACAATATTATCATACAATTGCTTGATCTTTTTATCCCAATATTTGTAACATTAGAATAATCTACTAGGTAGTTACTTATATAAATATTCTAAATAACATTAATTCAACATTATTCTATGACTAAACAATTATTGTCAAACTAATATTACTAAGTAAAATATACTTTATATAAAATTTGTACATTGCTAATAGCACAGACAATCAAATTAGATTTTTCATTTGAACTAAAAAATGAAAACAAAACAAACTTCTGATAATACCAATGTCATCGTTGTATCTGTCATTTTTCGTTAAACTGCGTATACGTATACGCAAAAAAACAAAATATTTTTGATTGTATGCGGCTATTTACAGAAAATGAACTCGCAGTTTAAATTTTTATGTTTACATAGGATGAAATATCTCTTTTAGGTTGTCTCTGCCATAAGGCTACCAAAATGCCGCGAATGTGTACATATTTACCGTTGCGTAAAGCATATATATTTCTTTGCCAAAAAATCGTTGTTGCTCATATTGGTAAATTATATTTAAGCTTCTACGAAATTCATTTGGGTCAAGAACTGGATTATTTAACCACCGCAGCCTCGTTTTCGTAATGCCCCCAAAATAAATATGCCTCCAAAAAAACCTGGTTACTACATTTACGATCTCCGCGAGAACATCTTTGGGATCTGTCCATGTGTAAATAAGATTTACGTGCTTTCGTATTTCGTGATAACAATAATCAAGTAACAGATGTACATTAATATCGTTACAATGATAATAGCATACGGGAGCTTACTCGCATCACTGAATCCACGGATTTTGACAAATTGAAATACTGAATGTAGTTATGTATCTGGAGATTGTGTATTGGCCACTTGCGACACTGTATCCATTCACTTTCCTAATTATCCGGAAATTGATCATACCAGCCCAGGTTCTTCATTCATTGTTGGTCAAACGATCGACTTGCGTCTGACAATGAAATCCGTTTCGTGTGTACAGAATGTTTCGGTAAGTGTACGCTGAACATTATTTTATCACGCTCAGCATATTCCCAACACTCACCATTTTTGTGCGATTCTGTTGTTCAATCGAGAACGATTTTGAAAGTCCTTCAGATTATTGGCCTTCCTTTCTTAATAGCATAATATCTTCTTAACGCAATATCAAACTTGTTCCCAATATTTTGTGTTGACTCCGTGAATGACAAGTTGATGACAAAACCAACAGACGTCATCTCTAATCGCTCTTCGGGGTGAAAGAACTGGTTAACTATTGCCAAGTGGTTCAAGTTCCCAAAAGTTCTTTAATATTGCAACCAGTTTCACGAAATTGATGGTTCCATTTAATGTTAACCGGCCCGTCGATTCTATCTGTTCAGTATGATTTCTACCGGCGCCCACCCAACCATATACACGGTATTCTGCAAATATAATAACAATAGTTTCAACGTTTTTTTTATAATACTCAGAGAAAATTGATCATCCTAAATTAGCAAACAGAATTGCACTTGCAGGAAAAACCATTTATACATATGAAATCGGAGTTTGCATTTGGCGGCTATAATAATATTCGTTTAAAGGTTTCCAAAGAAAAATTAGCAAAAAAGCAGTACATGAGAGGTTAAGATGCGTACATGACATCGGTAATTAGTTGTTGCAAAAATAATTTAGAACCTGATATTTTTTAACTTCTCTCCTTAAGAGGTCCAAATTTGTAGAGGACGTTTAATTATGAAGTTTCATTTCGTTTTCAGTTCCCGATATTGTTGCAAATTTAATTTAGAATCTTTTAGTTCGTAAATACTTTTTCTCGTTAAACATATTTGCGCAAAACGAACAACAACTGATAGGGATGAAACTTTTACCATAATCAGGGAGATGCCTATATTTTTTTGTGACAGCATTCATAGGAAATTTTTCTTATATTATGCAAATATTTGGAAAAGAGTATTGCATTTACGAATAAACGATTAAAAGCAATAAGATTGCAAATTTAATTTCAAATAAAATTAGTGCGAAACATAATTTAAATTTTACCGGAAATGACGAGTTTTGATAAACAAAATTTTATTCTTCAACTGGTTAATTTTGTTTCGAAAAAATTTTTTTCTCCTGCTAATTATTTTCAAGCGAAGCCAATAATACAAGCTATATTGTGAATTAAAATAAATAAAGTTACCAGGCTGTGGAAAAATAAATTTGGGTGTTGGTCACAACATATTCATCCCTACATTTTTTCTATTGCATTTAGGACCGTTTTTCATAATTTCTTCGTACTCAAAAAATTCTTTTTATTATGGTTAGAGAGGTCAAAAAAACACTCTTAATCATCGATACGTTGCACTTTTTGGTGATATTTGAGAAGGAGTGCTCTTCAGCTTAAGAACAGAAGTTTCTCTGGGACAAATGTTTCATGCAAACTAGAGTATACAGTACACTGCCTTTCGATATTTTTTGGTGTTAACATGCAAGTTCAATTTACGGCCTCACAAAACGATTTTGTGCAGTTCTTATGTTTTCTGAAATAACTGACGAATTCGGACGACCAGAGCGAGCAAACTCGAAAAATATCAATGGCTTGGTAAGTGTTATTACCAAGCCATTGCTTAGCTAGAACGGTATATTTCGCATCAAAAGTGTTTAAAGAACACATGTAAATCATTTGGGTCCATAATTTTGAAAATAACAAAAGTAGTTATTTTACTACAACAAGTTACTACAACAACTGTAACATGAAAACTAATGGTCGAAATGTATAATAAATACCAATTATCATTTAAAGGTTCGTTTTTTCCAATATGCGTCAGTTTTATTAGGTGAAATAATATATTAGAAAAAATAAATTTCAGACACCATGGCAAAAACTGTTATACCGACCTTTCAGTACCCACAGTTCAGTTAAATAAATTGGAACTTGGAATAAGGTTCAAGTATTAATTATTTAATTACTATATTATACGGAGCTTTAGCTCAGTGTGAGCTCAGGTATCCGCTCTATTGGATCAGTTGTCTGTTACTGACATGGCATTGCTAAATGTAGATGACACAATAACTTTCTTGTCATCCTTGAGACAGAGAGTAATTAATATTACTCTTGCCTGGTGGGGCGAACAGACGAAGATGTTAACACTAAAATTCAAAAAGTATGAAGAAGTGGAGGAGGCTATTGATTCTCTTCTAATCAGCACCTATGCAGTATTGATTTGGACAGCGTATGGAGAAAAACCATAAAGCTTCTGAATAAATCTTTCAATGTTGATAAAATTGAGTAAATAAAATTCTGTAAAATTACTGTCTAAGCCTTTGTGTCGGAATCTCTCTTGGTGGGATTCAAACATTTGATAGTAGACTTGTGTGATATTTGCTAAATGAGTAGTTGATTGAATTCTTGATTGCAAAGACACATAAATCAATTTTGAAAATCGAAACGTTACTAAATTACACCGCCACGTTAAGTGACAGTTCGTCCCGAATAAAAAAATGTCTCTTAAAGTTATAGTGAGCTAAAAATTACTAATTCTTTATTTTATTTTCAGTAAAACGAAAAGTTTTAACTTTCATACGACTCTAAAAACAATTACACATGCATTTCTATGGTGAAATTTCACCCAAATATGTTATATAAAATTCATATACATATCCATCCATATATCACATATTTCATAATTTTATTTGTAATACAAATGAATAATAGTTACAATTGAATTCAACAATTTTAACCATCCTAAGTTTCATAATAAAAAAGTATAATAACGCATAAATGGGTGAAATTTCACCCGAAGAGCGTTCTTGTGTTAAAATACATAAGCTGTAATCATCGGTGGGTAAATTCTTCTTATTATCCTTCTCATAGCCAACTTTTAATCTTGTCTCATTTTGGATAAAATTCTGGTGGTGCCTAGAGTATTTTGTTGCTGTTTTTTATAAATGCTATAATTTTTAAAATAAGTTGGAAAATGAATTTTCTGTTGTGGTAAGCTTTCATGCCCGATACGCCCATTTTCCACATATTTTTTAATGATCTCCTAATTCAGCCAAGCAAACAGCATAAGTATGAAGTGTTTGCTTCATCAATCAACGGTTGTACAGATGCCGAATTTAAACAAATAAATTATTTCTACGCAGAATAAAATGTTTTCTAATATTTCAAAATTATTTTTATCACCAATTTTGTAAAATCTTTTGCTCTGCAAGTCAATATTTTCCCTTGGCATGGGGATACGATCTTGATAGGACAACGTCTGAATGCTCTCAATCAAAACTTTTCGAAAGAATGAAGATTTCTCTTCGACAATATCAAGCATCTGTTTGATAATTTTATGGTCGTACAGGCTTCACATTTTGATATAGGTAATCTTCATCCCTTGCCATCGATGGCCAGAAAAGGCACTTTTGTAATTTGGATATTCCGAAATTTAAAATTTTCAAATCAGGAGGTATCGTTCTTGCCACCCCGGTGGCAAATAGGTCAGCATTCTTGCTCCAGCGACCGGAGGTCCCGTGTTCGATTCCCGGTGATGACATGGAAAAAATTTCACAGCTGGTTTAGGATCAATGATCCGAAATGAAAATATGATTATGAACCTTATTTTTACAAAATCCCGGTAGCAAATATTGTTTGTAATTCTTGAATATATATTTGCCTCTGCCTTATTATAATTTTTAATATTAATTTCCTAATTTTATTTAATTTTTAATTGCAGTTTATTTACAACATTTTTAATACTTTGTGGACGTAAAGATATCATAGGGGCAGGGCAGTAAGTTTAGTTGACGAAACAAGAAGTTTTACGAGGGTAATGATAAATTAAACTAAATTAGGCCAAAATAAATCGTTAATATTGACAAGATTAATGCCACCCCAATTAGTTATTTCATACACTATTATTGATTTAATAAGTGCGTGATATAATTTTCAATCACACAATAAGAAGGTGGCAAGAATTTCTTAGTTTGTAGAATTTGCATACAGTCCGAATTACACTCTTCCTCGTACTATTGAGGTGGGAATGCCAATTAAGTTTCTTATCCGTAAATATTTAAACTCATTTACTGAATAAATGTAAAGTAAGAGACACAAACAAGTTTGTACCACATGAGTAATCGTGATATATAGCCGGGGTATAAGCTGACTTATGTTGTGAAAATGTATTGCTATACAGTTTCCAAAAGCAAAATCATAACAGTGGCCTAATAACAGATCTTTCAGAAATTCTGCAATTTATAAGACTTGGACTACTGTTTAGACTACTTTCGACTGTGTTTTTGAATTTTAACGATCTAGTGGCGATTCCGCAAATAACGCTAAAAGCAATCGTAAATTGCTCCATCTCTTAAGCTTCTGATGACAGTTTCGATTGTATAGTATATGGTGGTCAGCGGTACTGAATGCTTCAGAGATATAGACAAAACATCGCCTCATAAATTCCCGGTCAACAAAGAAAACACAAATTTTTTTGGAAAAATACATTTTATTCAGAAACATAATTTCCTTCTAGTCGATACAATCCGTTCAACGCCTCTTTAACATTTCGATGTGTTTTTTGTAGAACGATTCACTTATTTATTCGTGAACGGCAATCACTTCTTCATTGGAGCCAAATCTCTTTCCCTGGAGCTTTTTCTTACGACTGCAACCAAGTAATATTCGTTGGGAGCCAAATCTAGCGAATATCGTGGATGCAGAAGCATTAAAACGTGCAATTCGTGCAATTTTGCCAGTATTGCGATCGAATTGTGATACGGTGCATTGTTTTGGTGAAAGAGCATTTTTTCCTTCATATAGACAAATGTTCCTAGAAAATATGACCAACACGTTCCATTGATATCTTTACAACATAAAGAAAACAGTCTTTCAAAACAGTTTTGTGAATTTTTTATTTGTTTTCTGGAGTCACAGCCTAATTTGGGCGCGCAGAGTATAGCACATTATCGGTGATTGTACGACCACGTTTAAATTCAGCATACCAGTCAATGATGGTTGATTTTCCTGGTGCAGAGTCCAGATAACACTTACCATCGTACTCCTTTGCTTGAACAGTATTTTTCCCATAAAAACAGTGTTTAATCAACACACGAAATTCTGTTTCTTCCCATTTTTTGAAACTAATAAAAGTAGCGTCACCAAACAACTGCAATTTGTAAACTTAATGATCGAAATGTCATGAAATTTTAACAGGTACATCATTTGACGGTTGGTAAAATCTAAAAATCATATGGATTTTAATTTGTAGCACCATCTATGTGTTAGACCGGGAACTTTTCAAGCGATGTGCTTAGAAAGTGCAAAAGAGCCTCTCCTGTCGATTGTTTCTTCGATTAGAAATTCACCACTCTAGGCTCAGGTTAAATAAGAATCTTGATACATCGACTAAGAACGAGAAGCAGTTTTCAATAATAATATTAATCATTTCGTCTATAAACCGTTAGATCGTTTGTTTTTTAACTGCTTAGGATTAGAATTAATAGGTTCGAAAAAGCAATATGCGCTGTAGTCTTCTTGAACACCAAGAATAAAACGTTTAGACTCAATTCAAATAATTTTATTAGAAGATCTAGACAATTGAGTGAATAATTCCATAATCAACTTGTTGAATTCCGCAGAGATGTCTTGCGGAGATGTCAGTCCAGTATCCGATTGGGTTGCCGCCGAAGCGTAGTATTTGTGTATTCTGATTCAAGTTTGCGATTATAGAACAGCTCTTTGGCAATGTAAACCTCCCCTTTAAGATTTTTTTGCAAATTTTTTTTACATACTTCTCCAGTTTTTTATTGTGTGAATAACGTTATAATTTTTGTTGTTTGAAATTTTAGCCAATAGCAAAGAGGTTCAGTTTTTTAACTTCGGAGAGTTAATCGTATATTTCGATGATTCAATATACAAATTTAAGAAGTTAAAGAAATTATGAAATGCAGAATTACAACTGGTTTGACGATAAATGGGTTTCCATTATTCAAATTTGAAGAGAACGTTAAGTGAGTCTCTTAAATAACCCGGTTTAATCGAAGGCAACCGAATATTGATTTCGATTAAATTGTGTTCTGAACTGTGTTCTGTTCAGTATGTTCGCACCCAAGTAGGTTAATTTAGAAGAACAGGGAACCTATACGGCTTGATAGTTATATATATAAAATCAAATACAGTGGTACATATTCGTTTAAACTCACAACTGCTTTTAAGCAATTTGATGTGAGAAATGAAAAAACATAAATCAAAGTGTATTTAAGTTAATATATTTCAAGGTTCAATTTATGAGTAATTAACGCATTCGCGCAAATGACGGCTATAGCCGTCATACAACTTTTTCGTTTTTTAACTCATTAGCGCAAATAACGGCTGTAGCAGTCATAAATTTTTTTCGTTTTTTAAGGAATACCGACATATTTTTCAATTCTCAACAACACATTCCTTTCCGCAACGAAATATCATTGCAATTACAAAAGTTATCAAAACACACATTTGAAAGTGTGCGGCAACGTGTTAATATATAATTCAATCAAACAAAACTATTTACATACATACTTTTTTCAAACACTTATTTTTAAGAGCAATGCTATTAGAAGAAATATTCGTTTAAACGCACTTAGGAAAAATAATACAAATGTTATATTTAATAGTTTATTGATTTTCCATTTTTTTGAATAACTTCAAATATTCTATTTGGCATCGAATTTACCAGGTTTTGAAGTATTTCCGAATTGATTTCAGCCCAAACTTCTTTAATTTTCAATTTAAGCTCCATAACCGTACGAAAAATGTGATTTTGAGGCTTTTGACCGTAAATCCGGCGAACCATGATGCCCCATAGGTTTTCCATGGGATTCTAGTCAGGACTACATGCTGGCCATTCCAGAAGGGGGATCTGGTGCTCCTTAAACCACTCCAATGACACCCTTGAGACATGGATTGCAGCGTTATCCTGCTGGAAGACGCAGTTATCGCCCATTTTCTCTTCCATAAAAGTAATAAGAACGTCTTCCAACATTTCATTGTACATGGCCGAGTTCATTTTTGGAGGAACAAAACAAATCTGAGCCTTTCCAGTTGCAGAGAAAGCCGCCCACACCATAACGGTGCCACCACCAAAGTTTCTTTTCGACATTTTAACATCATTACTTCGAAGATCATGCCAAAAACAGCTCATGGAGTCTGAACCGTCTAAATTGAATTTCTTCTCATCGGGAAAGACTATTCTATTCCATTGGGTTGTCCATTGCATATGCCTACGAGCAAATTCAAGCCGTGCTGTTGTGTGGTGTTGTTTAAGCGATGGTTTGCAAAGAGGCTTCTTCCATTTAATGTAAGGAGTCGATCGCAAAATATGGGATACATGATTTTTGGATACTGGCAGATCAAGCTTTCCTTGAATTTGCATAGCATTGAGTTTATTTTTTGTGGCCTCGTGTTTAATCATCCCAATTTGTCTCTTTGTCAATTTTTGATTACCTTTTGTCGGTTTCTTAGAACCATACCATTCTCCTTTTTTTAAAAATTTGCAGACGACAGACTCAGATCGGTTAATTAGACGTCCGATTTTGCGATTTGAGTATTTGTTTTTATGGTAAGTCAATTTCAATTTTTTCTTTCTCCGACAAGTATTTTCCTTTAGGCATTTTGCTTATCTTCTGGAAAAACAGGAAGGATTCACTATAGCGTTTTATATTCGCGTTTAAAAAAGAGATAACTTACCAATCTATTTTCTAAACGAAAAAAAAAAAATTTATTAACTTTAAAAAATACGAACAATTTTGTGCTGCGTCTAAACGAATATGCCCGGCACATATGCAGTACAATAACGAAATGCGCAATAATCATTATTACAACAACAACAACAATACGAATTTTTCCATAAACAAGAATGATTAACTTGAGTACATTAATTTCATGTGGCGAAAGTTGCCGAATCTAAACAATTTTCTTTTTAATTTAAAAAACACCAAAAAAAATCAAGTGCGTTTAAACAAATATGTACCACTGTATACGATATGTCGGCTAAACTTCAAAAACTCATCACAACAATTCTTCTAATACGTATAACATCGAACAGGCACACAGATTTAAACATATGCTGCTTGTTAAACGTCGCGATGGGTCCATTCTTAATTACGCGTTGGAAACCAAATTTTATGTCCATTAAAAGTCAATGCACTGTGTAGCTGTGCTACTCAAAATTTTACAACATAATTATTGATAATATAAAGCATATTTTTTATTTTAATTTGACACATGGGGCACATAAATTGTTCGTGATAATCGTGACTTATATGTAAAAGGATAATCAACAAAATTTTGCTGTTCTATATCTGGTTAACGCACTCATTAATACGCGTTTTTTATAGTGTGCGATAGATAATTTTTCATCTTGCAGCATCCCCATGCTAAAACCATCCCCATTTATTTATGTATCTGTCGTGTAATTTTACGTTAATTTTATTTTATGGGTGACATGTGTTTTTCGTTTATTTATATATTTTTTTTGTTTTTGATGGGGCAATATATTTTTGGGGGGCCGGATGTAGGTTTCTAGGTACCGTGCGTGATAATAACATATCACATGAACAAATTGATGTTAATAAATAATATTCATATGTGTAAAGCAATTTTTATCTCGGTAATTTGATTTATGTGTCATTGTTCCCGAAAAAATGTCATTGTGTTCTGAAAAGTGCTGTGTACATAAAATAAGTACAATTTTTTTACCCTTACTGCAATCTTTAAATTACCATTGCCCATAACAAATTTTAACTTACTTAATCAATTATACGTTCTTATCAAACGATTAATATTCTTATGTGTTTTGGCAAGATAACCAAATTCGTTGAACATATTATGGCCCAAAAGTACTTGCACATAAGGAAGGGATGTCTGTATATTTTATAATGTATTCAATAGGGGGTGGCAAAATACAATTATGAATATACTTTCCTTATGTACGAATAAAAGGGGTTAAAAAGGATGAATTAACCTTAAACAAAAATATAGGATAATAAATTTTCGTCAATTCGTCCTCATCGATATAATATGCAATACACAAAATGTACAACATGTGCTAGGAATGTCGCATTACAAATCAATAAATTTTTATTATTATTGCATAAAAATGGATTTTCGATTTGAATGTCCCAGTGGGGCCGGCCGCCGCTCACATAACATGCTAAATCACATATATAATTTTTAGGGTGTCCGAAATTTAAATTTATTTGTTTTTGTTTCAAAGGATATATACATAACTCTACATAACATGCAATATTGGATTTAAGAGATATAATAGATATTGAATCCATCCCCAGTTTAATGTCACATTTTTTTATGTTTCCTAGATGTACTGAGCATAGAACAGCACAAGTTGATTTTATTTGATTTAAATTGCGTACATTTATATAAAGGATATGTGGTATCTTTTTTGGTGCTGGCACATTCCTTTTTCCGTTTAGAATTGTAATAAAAGTATATAATTTTGGTTGTCAATTGAAAATATGTGGACATGGAGGGGATTCGATGGCCTTTGTGCGGCAGTGAAGAGTTTGTATAGGAAAGTATTAATAAAAATATTAGCTTTGACCAGCTTGTTCACAAGATAAAAACATTACTAAATCGGCCACCATTCAACGTTTCCAAATATATCTGTATGATATAATACTAACAAAATGGGAATATTTATTCAATTCAAATTAAGCATTGCCACTGCCCATTACCAGAAAAATAATCGTTCTCATTTTTACCTAATCTTATCAAGTTTTTCAGTTTTTGTCAGTTCGTGTCTCGAGTGAACATCTAAGATGACGTCATCGTTCCGGGCCAAAGCAGAACTAAGAATATAAGTATGATATTTTTATTATTATTAAAGTTTGCAGGAATCCAGGTAGGTTCATCTGGCAATGCCACAATGGGCCCATAGTGCAAAGTGAGGATTCTCTCAAAACACGCAAATGCGCTCTGCAGCTCTGGCAAACTGAAGATGATAACCTACAATAAAAGATTTTTATGTAAGACACCGAGATTGTGATAACCTCAAATCTCAGCTTTCTTACCATAATTATTTACCAAGGGTCGCACCAGTTCAGGTTCAAAGAATTCCAGAAGCTGACATGCTTTAATTAATGCCCCACAACCCACATATCCCTGACACTATTCCTAGGGTAAATAAGACTATTAAATTGTTAAAAGTCGTTGATCAGTTTGGAAGCGGTTGAAAATTCCATAAAAAATTAAACACCGGCTTACTCTTGCCCACGGAATAATACATTCGCCTGAAATAGAGAGATTAGGAGCATCAATCGCCTAGACCTAGACTCCCATGTAATCGTAAATCATGTGAAGAACAATAGGTTTCAAGACCCTTACCGAAATCCGAATAAAAGTTATTGAAGTTTTGAGACATCTAATAATCTCTTGATGGTCAAACCATACTGAGAAAGAATTATCGAAGGACTACTCTGGAAGCAATTTGTCATAAACCATAATTATTTCTGTTATAGGTGAACTATATAGATTGCAGATTTGTCTACGCACTTCAGTCAAACCGAGAGAATTGCATGCGGCAAAGCACGGCAGTCAAAAGGAACCCGAGCAAGCCATGCCTAGGATGAACGCCTGCAGCAATACAAGTATAGGAGTCGAAGACAAATACCGTTTACACCGTGTAAACAATTAAGTTTCGCAATAACGAAGTTTGATTTTAGCACAGGCCACCAAACAAACGCGTCAGAGATCTGGAGATGAACACTAGTATATTGGGAATCAAGCCCTACGATTACCCCAATACTTTTCTACATGGCAAAGAAATGTCAGTGGCTTTTTGAAGTTTGCTTTCAAAGTGAATTTTACAGGAAAGCTTACTGATTACAACACCAAGATGTTTTATTGTGCCAGATCTGGTGATCGTGTAACGCCTTCTCAATAAAAGAAGGAACGGACAATTCGCCAATATTACTACGTCTAATCATGGCCCATATAAAGGCACGACATTTTTACAACTTGAGAATTATATTAATTCTGACAGTACATTAAGGTATTATTGCCAAAGCACTCGCAATATCCAGGAAAGTGCTCACTAGAAACTCCTTAATACGAAGCAATCTTTGTTACAAAATCATGTAGAACAGTTTCACACAATTTTCTAACTGAGTGCTGCTGACTGGGAAGATAGGCAAAGGACTTTCTCGTATATATCTGTCAAGAATTCTTTACAATGCTTTAAGGAAAGTTGAAGAAAGACTAACAGAAGGCTCTAGGGTCGGTATAATCCGACTT
Organism: Nephrotoma appendiculata; assembly: GCA_947310385.1. Lineage (NCBI taxonomy): Eukaryota > Metazoa > Arthropoda > Insecta > Diptera > Tipulidae > Nephrotoma > Nephrotoma appendiculata. Next base: position 66,298,133 of record OX371224.1, read on the forward strand.
ACCAGCTTTCGGGATGTAAATAACTCTGCTCCTGTTTCAATATTGTGGAACAGTCAAATAAGAAATGCAGGCTTGAAAGAGTTGAAGTAAGTGATTCTGAATGAGTGGGAACCCATGTTGTATTTCAGCAGTTAACACTGCATTCCGCAAGCCCACCACTAAGTCCTATTCAGTAGTGATATATAGCAACCGGAAAATGCACGAAAAGCAGTAGTACGATAATATTCTTTTCAGCAGGGGTAAGGCTGCTAGGCAATTCCAGCAAGACTATTAATCTCTTCGCAGAATTTAATCCAAAATGACCCGCAAGCGGATCTTAATTGATTTTTATAATGTTTTTGAGATGTTAAAAAATTATCCCAATCCACCCGAAGGTTAGATCTTTTGGCTTTATTTTTCACTATCCACGCTGATTCCTAAGTTTTTTGAGATTTCAACACCAAAAATTGTTCTAAGTCTTTTGTTTGATAATAATAGGACAAGATTTTTCGAGCGCCAATGTGAATGCGTGCGCCAGTCAAAGACTGGACAGTCATTGGACTGTGAGGATATCACTGAGCGTGTAAGTGTCACTGGTGATACTCATTTAACAAAATTACACCCCGAAATAATTTTAGAATTATATGTTTAACAAACAGAGTTGTATCCCAATCGGTTACGAAAACGAAACAGAAACATGTCTAATAGTTAATCTCAGACTACAATTTTTTTCAAATATATGAGTACCATCCTCGTCGATTGAAGAATAACACAGTTATAATTGGAACTAAACGCTGCATGGCGACCAAACTCGTGGAGTCTTAATTCGCGTTTTTTTTTGTTTATCACGCAACATTGTTTAACATGACTCGATATAACAGCAACACGGGTGGGGTGTGGACCCATTCTTCAATTTTCACCAAAATCTTCCAAGTGGGTTAAAAAAAAAATGTGAACACGTGGACCGAATTTTTCCAAAATCAGGAGTCATAACATTCGATAAATTGTTTACAAAATCTGACAAGCCGAAAAAATGTTAAAAAGGTAGCCCGGAACCCACCAGAGCATCCCCTAAATGATTTTTCCGAAATCGGAACCCATCACAACCCTTGTATTGAATAATTTCATCTCAGAAATTTTGATCAAAAGTTGGTTGAGGTCAGGTAACGCAAATTTAAAAAGCAACACATGCCCCAACCCAAGTATTTTAACGAATTTTTCCGAAATAAAAACCGGACCTCTCCAGAGAACCGGTTCAACCCTCTTATCGAATTTCCTGAAATCAGGGCTCTTCGATTGCTTCCGATCCTTCACAATTCAAATTTGTTCTACGTGTCTAGTCATTCATTAACGATAGCCCACCTCCAAGTGTTCAGGACTTATCGTAATCGATTCCAGGTACTGAAGAATTCCTTTTCCGAAAATTTTATCAAAGTCATTACAACTGACAAAAAACTATAAGTAGGGACCAGGGCCCCACCGGAAGACCCACTTATCGAATTTCCTAAAATCAACACCCATTACAATATATTGCTGCTACTCGGACACAGTTTTTCAGACATAATTCTGAAATGTTAAATTATTTGAGCTGTATCATTTGCTGTATCACCCCTCCAAAATGGGTTTTCCTGAAGACCCATTACAATTCCTGTCAAAGACCCATCGCAGAAATTTTCATGAAAATTGTTCTAACTAAGAAAAAAATTGAAAAACCAACCTGGGCCCACCGAAGGCTACTTTTTGTAAATTCTCCCGAAATTAGATCCCACCGCATCAGAATACTGGTACTCCAAAACCTCCCTCGGAAATTTTCATCAAAATCGTTTGAGCTGAGAAATAAAAAATGAAATCTGCACTCTACGTCTCCTCTGTATGGATATTCCCCAAATCAAGATGTGTTGAAGTCGATTTCTATAGTACACGAAAACCCTTATTAACATTTTTTATGAAAATCGTTACAGTTTTTTTCGAAACCCAAACAATTATTGCTCTTCGATTAGATAGATTAAGTAGATTATATAGATTAGATAGATTAGATTAGAACCATTATCTTTGATTAGATTAGATAGATTAGATAGATTAGATAGATTAGATAGATTAGATAGATTAGATAGATTAGATAGATTAGATAGATTAGATAGATTAGATAGATTAGATAGATTAGATAGATTAGATAGATTAGATAGATTAGATAGATTAGATAGATTAGATAGATTAGATAGATTAGATAGATTAGATAGATTAGATAGATTAGATAGATTAGATAGATCAGATAGATTAGATAGATTAGATAGATTAGATAGATTAGATAGATTAGATAGATTAGATAGATTAGATAGATTAGATAGATTAGATAGATTAGATAGATTAGATAGATTAGATAGATTAGATAGATTAGATAGATTAGATAGATTAGATAGATTAGATAGATTAGATAGATTAGATAGATTAGATAGATTAGATAGATTAGATAGATTAGATAGATTAGATAGATTAGATAGATTAGATAGATTAGATAGATTAGATAGATTAGATAGATTAGATAGATTAGATAGGTTAGATAGATTAGATAGATTAGATAGATTAGATAGATTAGATAGATTAGATAGATTAGATAGATTAGATAGATTAGATAGATTAGATAGATTAGATAGATTAGATAGATTAGATAGATTAGATAGATTAGATAGATTATATAGATTAGATAGATTAGATAGATTAGATAGATTAGATAGATTAGATAGATTAGATAGATTAGATAGATTAGATAGATTAGATAGATTAGATAGATTAGATAGATTAGATAGATTAGATAGATTAGATAGATTAGATAGTTTTGCACTTTTCGCTGTGCTACCGATGTTGGGATCGAACATATTTTATACTAAGATTTATAATTCATACATTTAGAAAACAAATTTAATTTCACACGTTAGTTTCGTCCGTGAAAATTTATTTTTGAGAAATTTTGTAAGGGTGGATCGAATATGATCAAACTCATTTGCCATAAAACAGTGGATTTGGAACTCCTAAACTTTAATTTTACAAAACCTAAAAAGTTGTGCTTAATCGAAGGATGGCAATTTTTTATTACTTGAGTGGGATTACTCTATAGCGAACACTAAATCAGAAATCACAGGAAATTTTTGTGGTGGAAGTGGTAATTCTTCCGAATAGAACTTGATCTGCTTTTTCTCAGCATAATTCAGCAACAATAAATTCACTTAGTTTTGAGCAGACAAAAGACCAACGTTTAGCACTAATATTGATATACAATCGGGTCTTCGTCCCTTCTGTGTGGGTGTAATATATGCAAAAGTTCGACAAAAGAATTGAAGATATGTCCGTTACAAAGGGGGAGGCAGCAATTTTTTGATTGTGTACAAGTTTGGAGAATAGTTCTATGAATTTTTTCCAGATCCAGATTCGCTATTCAACACGACTTTCAGAAGATTATTTTCAAGTAAATTAGGGTTGTACACCATTTACTATTATTTTTTCTCCAGCAGATAGTCATGTGATTTTCTTGTTTGAAATTAAAGACATTCAGATTTAACAGACTACAACATAATAAACCAGCATCTTTGGAGCTTAAGTTATTGTGCTTCCGCTAATATATTTTTACAATTTTTAAGTAAGGACTGAATAAATGTTGGTATTGATCAAATCATAGAGAAACCTAATAACTTAGGGGTGGAGCTTGCAGAGTTGTCTAGGAATAGCTTGCTCTACTACTTTACAACAAAGTGGGATGATGAACGTTTTCAAATCCTCTAGTGATTTGCCCTTGTCTTACTCGAAATTTTGTGTTGGTTTTAGAACCCAATTCCACATTATCAACGATTTCACAGAACTCTAGATTTAAACTGCGGAGTGTCTCATACTGAGTTAATAGGGCTCACAATTAGTGAGATTTCACTGCTTCTAATAAAAGCGGCCAAAGAATGTTCACATTTTCTTAACTTTCCTTGTTCCAATAATAGTGTCAAGTTTACTTGGCTATTCAAGGAAAATGTTTATTATACTGCAGTCAAAGATAAAGAACAAACAGCTTCATTAAGCTACAAATCGTAAAGAGAGCTATTTTTATTTAACAAGAGTTGTAAGTTTTCACGGTAGCTTGGTCCTCGTATCTAAACTATAAATATTTCAAGCGCATTCTGATGGAATTTACCGGCGTGCGCTAGCGGCTTTTAGCCAACTTTAAACATAGTAATATTAATTGGTCTGTAGATTTAATGTTGATCAATCAACCAGTACTTTCAATATAATTCCTCCGTCTACCCCACCGCCGTAATATTGCGATTAAAGGTTCCCTGGTGCCACCTGTGCTGAATAATTTTCTCAAATGGATATCAATCAATGTTAAATGTCACACAACGTTCTTCTTGAAACAGACTACTGAAAAAAAAAATTTTTTATATGGATGTTTACATATATTTTGCAAGCTTCATAGCAATGTCATCTAAATTGAATTTAAATGATAGAATATTCAACGTCTATTTAAAACGTATATGCAAATACTTTAATTGCTAACAATTTAATGCCTCAACGATAACAGAACTACACATTTCGATCTATTTTACCAAATTTGTTTACAATTTATAATTTAAATAATTTTCCAATTATTTACCAATAAATAAAATAAATTTTTATATTTTTTTTATTTTAAACTATCTCCGCCATTCAACCAGAAACCCCCATATCTTTCCTCCTTTACCCTACATGCATATATCGATAAAATAGTTTTTTTATCCCGACATGTGAATACGACCGTTGGTATGAGAATGTGGAGTTAAAATAAAAATAAAATCCAGGATAAATAAATTCGGTGTGTGCGAACACGGGAGGATGAGTCGAGAATAAACTGGAGACATATAACCGAAATACGGGTATACGGTTATACCATAAATTTCCTTTTATACAACTGAGTGTCACCGCACAGTAAAAAAACGTTATTTTTTTGGATACATCGTAGTTGTCCTGACATATTAAGCAATATAAAATTTACAAAATCCTTTTTATTTCCCTATTTAAACGTGTCGTCTGTCCGTATAGACATTTGCTTTCGATTGTTTATTATTGTACTAAACGCTTTAAGTGCATTTTGGGATTGGATCCACAAATCGGTGATTAAACAGTATTGGTTGAAGTACACCATAGCAGTAAGGACTCTGTATCTTATTAAAACCAAGTAATATTTTGCTACTAATTGTTTTAGGATCGAATTAACCCAAAGGACTTAAAATTTGTGAACACCCTTTCTATTTTCATGTCATATAATTAAAAATTAATTAAGAACATAAACAGTAAATTTTGTAATTTAATATCCAAAATTTAAAACAGCAACAAAAACAAGAAAATTTTGTTTCCATTTTCGTTTCACTTAACTTCTGATTCCATAACTTGTGGATGTTATAAGAGAGTTAGGATTATGGCACCGAAACCAGACACATACATACATACATAAAAAGGCAACAACATATACATAACCATCAAGACTTGAAAATATATTATGTGGTTAGGACATATTTTGCCTTTTTAGTTCTGCATCATCTACGTATACGGTGTTAGTTTTGTTATTCAGGAAAATTACGAAAAGGGTTACAAATTCACCAAAAATATATAAACAATTCTTTTATAGAGCATGTACGATATACGACGGTGATAAAGGCTTTCCATATGAGATTGTAAATTGTCTCAAATTACAGATCCGAATAAAAATACTGTTTATAAGAATTAAGAATATGTCGCACTCAACTATAAATTAACCCTTTATATTATTTTTTATTTGGTTCACCTAATCATATTCTAATTTATTCAAACTCTGTAAACGCCAATAGTTCGAGAATTCATTTTCCAATTTTAATTGAATTGAATAATTTTCCAAACAAAATTTATTCTATAAATAGAAAAATATATAAATTCTAGTACCTAGTATAAAAAAAAAATGTGGGTGGAATTAATTTCCAGATAAAAATGAACTATCTAAAATAGGCGTAACCAACAGTAACATAAGCATAAACCATAGAACACAAACCATACATACATTATACATATACAATTTACAGTTTAAAGTTACACAAAATAAAAATATTTTAATTGATTTAACTATATATTGTGGTGTTGTTGGGAAAACTTCTGTGCAGTTAAAAATAATTAAAAACTCAGCCCGTTAAATAAATGTTAGCTACCCTGTTTGTCCGATGCATAAACTACCCTACCACATATAAATTTTGAATTGATTTCTAAAAATTACCGTGAGACCGCGGTACCGGATTCGAATCCCGATAGAGGCAAGATAAAGTAGAGTAGATCCCGATAAAGTAAGTTTGGGACAAAATTCTAGGATCTGTTCATGCTGGACTAAACGTGGCCATTTCAAAACTAATCATTGTGAAAATTGGTTTCTAGAGTGATTTTTGATTGAAATATAAATTTTAGATGGAAAAATGGTATCTGTACATTCTACTCGATTTAAATAGATTTTAAACTGGAGAGAACTCGGCTATCTCCTAATTAATAATTGTAAAATTTGCATCGCATACAGAGGCAATTCGAAGAAAATCTATTGATTAGATTTTTCACTGAAACTTTTTGATTTTCAGCGGCCATATAAGTTATTTTCAGTTTTTGGCCAATATCTCAAAAACTTTTACTAGTAACCAATATTTTCGGTCGTTTTCTAATCGTCTAGGTCATATTGAGACTGTATGAAAAATTTGGGGAAAATTTATTGATTAGAATTTTCAGTATAATTTTTTGACAAAAAATTTATTGGCCAGAAACTGAGCCTTATATGGCCGCAGAAAAACAAAAAATTATAGTGAAAATTGTTTTCCATAAATTTTTTCCAATTTTTCTATGTAGTCTCAATATAACCTAGGCGATTAGAAAAACGACAGAAAATATTGGTTACTAGTAACAGTTTTCGAGACATTTGCCAAAAACTGAAAATAATTTATATGACCGAAAAAATCAAAAAATTACAGTGCCAATTCTAATCAATAGAGTTTCTTGGAATTGTCTCTGTATGCTATGCAAATTTTACAATTATTTATTAAGAGATAGCCGAGTTCTGCGATAAACTCGAAATTGATGAGGATTTTGCTCAAAAAATCATCTTTTCGGACGAGGTGCATTTCCATCTCGGTGGGTTCGTAAACAAACAAAATTGTCGCATTTTGGGATTCGAAAAATTCATAAGGATGTGTGGAGATGCCAATGCATCCATTGCGTGTTACTGTTTGGTGCGGCTTATGGCGTGGTGGCATTATTGGGCCGTATTTCTTCGAAGATGAGGGTGGCGCGACCGTTACGGTCAACGGAATCAACTACCGCCACATGTTAACATCTTTTTTGTGGCCATATCTTAAAGATATTGGTTGGGACGATCTTTGGTTCCCGTTGCATCAAAAGTTCGATGGCGTCATTATCAGTCAAAATTGTGACGTGAATTGATCGGCAAGGAGCTGTGGTTGACGTCTTTGGATTTTTACTTTACTATAAATTTTTAAAGTCATTTTAATATGAAATGTTTTCGGTTTTTTAAGAAAATTGTTAAATGAACCCCCTGTAACGAGTGCCAAAAATCAATTACAATGAACCTTGGATTAACCCTTTCAGTATATTTGGCATCATATGATGACGCTCTGTTTGCAACTCAATTACGCAGTGTTAGTGTTTCTCACTGTAATTATACTATATTTGTGGTGATTTTTAATCTATTTCGCGCCACTTTTTTGACGTTAGTAGTATATTTCATTGTATAGTGCTCAAAACAATCAGTTTCGAAACAGTGTTTGCATGATTCACATCGCTTTTTGTTTTGTGGTAAGTTGTTTTTACTATATTTCTGTTGATTTTCAACCAATCATAAAAGTAAAAACAGTTTTATAATAGGTAATGTTTAAAAAATCATACAAATTATAAAATCTGAGGAAATTGTAGTTTAAAAAATTCTAATTTGAGATTATATTTAATGTACATGTTTGAATCCAAATCCGGTCAAGTGTTGTGTCATCAAATGGAGCCATAAATGATTTTGTACACATATGATGACAAATTTAGTCAATTATAAATAATACTGTTGATGCATTTAATAAATAAATATTTTATTTTAAATTCGTATTACTTCAATATTATTTCTATAGGCAATGGAAGTAAGACGAACAGTATTTAAAAAGGGGACATATGTATCGCAATCGGAAATATTTGATTTGCTGCATGCGTCAGATTCAGAGCTGTCAGGTGATGAAGTATTAGAAGATGCGAGTTCTTCGAAGCACAACATTAATAATAACGTACAATCTTTAAATTTGGACTATCTGCAAAGCAAAACCGAATATGTTGATACTGCCCCAGCGTCAATTGGAGGTAATCTAGAAACCGTCGTTTCCCAGAAAACCTCCTTAGATACCGAAGTATCGGAGTGCGACGTATTTGAGGCTTCTTATACTAAACATCGCAGTAACATAACCGATGAAATATTAATCGATAGCACCGCAATTGATGAAGAAGATATAGACGAACCTGAATATGATGATACGGCAGTTTTAATAGCTGAATCAGGATCATTCGAAAACACTGATGCAGTGGTGGTAGGAAACGTCAACTTGGAAATAATTGATCATTTTGGTAATCCGGAAATAACCGCTAAATCCAAAATTAGATGGAGAAGAAAAAAATTTGAAAATGTAAAAGTACCTTTTGAAAACAATATTTATGGTTTACACGATAATATAACCAACAATTCTCCATCAACGTATTCCTTTAAATACATACCAAAAGATTTGTTCGAGAATATGGCGAAATATACAAATGTATATGCAGAAAAATGCAATACTAATACATTTAAGCCCACTAACGCAGGGGAACTGATAAAATTCTTTGGAATTCAAATTATGATGGGAAATTTAAAACTACGAAGGTTGAAAACATATTTGGAATCGAAATTTAGGAATTAGCCCAATAATTAGCGCAATGTCGTACGAAATATTCCTGCAATTACGAACCAACTTACATTTTATAAACAAAGACGATATTGATAAAAATTGTAAGGATAAATTAATTTTAGTCCGTCCACTAATACCTACCGTATGATTTCATAATATACCAAGGTATAAATACGGAAATAAAACAAAACTACAAAGAAACTTTTGGATTTGGTGCTGCTGTAGTTCTACAGCTGGCGGAAAGAATTACACAAGCCGGACATGATCTATATTTCGATAATTTTTTTAGTACGTATCAGCTGTTCGAGATGTTAAAAAATTTACAAATCAACGCTACTGGAACTGTGAGAATTAACCGATTTTCTAATCCACCTCATTTATCTGAGAAAGAATTGAAATATAAGGGACGTGGAGCTGCTGATGAAGTTGTAAGCTTGAACGAAAAAGTTTGTATCGTTAAATGGCAAGATAATCGAACCGTATATATTGCCTCATATTGTATCGGCATTGGTAATGAAAAATTGGTTTCAAGATGGGATAAAATAAAAAAAAAAATACGTGCAAATTAATTAACCGGAAATCGTACAACGCTATAATTTTGGTATGGGTGGAGTAGATCTACTAGATCAATTAATTTCGTATTACCGCATTTTCATTTAAAGCAAAAAATGGACATTGAGAATGGTAACGCATTTCATTGATTTCAGTATAGCTGCTTCATGGATAGAATACAGAAATGATTTAAAAAAATTAAAACAAAATGATTATATGGATTTGTATGACTTTCGACTGCATTTAGCAAATTGCTTAATAACAACAGAGCAACCAAAAAAGCGAGGACGACCCAGCAGTTCTGAATATAGTTCTTCACCTGAAGTATCTACTTCAAAAAAGCAAAAGTATGAGACTCGACAAATCGACGAGCGCCGTCTAGATGAAACAAACCATCTACCTGTGCATGACCAGAGGCATACTGCATCCAGATGCAAATTTCATGGATGTAATGGACGGTCCAGAATTACTTGCAGTAAATGTAAAGTACACCTTAGCCTAAATGCTAATAATAATTGTTTTTTCAAATACCACCAAGTCTGAGCAACAAAAATGTGATATATCAGTTATGCTAAAATTAAATTTTATTATTTGAATTATTATCTATTTTAGTTTTAAGTTATTTTTAAGATTAGGCTTTAGAATAGCCTACTTTTTGTACTGAAATACGATTTGTGATATGAATTAAATTTATTTTTCATTTAATTTTTGTTTTATCATTCATATGAATTATCAAATGATGACAATTTTTAAAAGGCTCTTAAGGCTCTGTGGGGAGCTTTAATGGCTTCTACTTATCTTTACGCCTCGTTTATTCGAAAATAAATATAAATATTTCAACCAGTTATTTTTTTATTGACTTGCACAAAATTTCTACTGAAAGGGTTAAGGAAAAATCGTTTGGGAGGATTCCATTTTTCCTATTTTATTCTTACCTCAAACTACATGAAAATTTCTGAGGGAGGTTTTTCGAGTACCATCAGGAATCGATTGTTATGGGTGCTGATTTCGGAAAAAATCGTTTAGAAAGTTATCCGGTTGGTTGGGTTCCCTTTTAATTATTTTGGCTCTCACGATTTGGATAAAAATAAGTTTGGATAAAAATATAAAGGGGAGGGGGGTTCAAATTAATTCTGGCGATTGGTTCTGATTTTGATGCAAAATCGTTAAGAGGGTCATCCAGTGGATCTCGGATCTCTTTCATTATTTTTTTCAACTCAAATGATTTTTATAATCTTGATAAGGGGGTTTTCGCGATGGTTGGAGTCAAATGCAATGGGTGATAATCTCGGGAACATTGAGATTGTCGTCCGGTTTCCTTTTTTTTTTGGCTGACTCGATTTTATAAAAATTGTTGAGTAGGCGTTTTCGAATACTGGAAACCAATTTAGATGGATCCTAATTTCTTGGAAAATTCATTTAGAGGGGGTCATGCGGTGGGGCCGGGTACCAGATTGGAGATGGAATTTAAAATGCCGGGAATTGGTTCTAATGAATGGTGATTTCGGGAAAATTCATTTCGGTCAACCGATGGGCCCCATTTTTTTATTTTTTTTTTGGGCTTGAACAATTTTGTTGATAGCGACTTTTTAATGAATGGAATGGATTGCAATTTGTTATGAGTTCGACGATTGTAGAACGATTAATCTATCGCTGCACAAAAAATTCGTCTGCAAGATCCTTTTCCTCGACAATTTTTTAAGGTCTGTGAACAGGCGAAAAAGTTTACTCTCTCTATAGGATATAGATCTGGAAAATACAATTGGTGCAGTTTTGCCATATTAGTCAACGACACGGTGCATTGTCTTGGTGAAGAAGCACCTCTTCTTTTAAATTTGGGGGCCGTTTTTTGTAATTTTATCTGTCGCTAATGAAAATCTGTCCATTCTTAACGTCGAACGACTTTCACCGCTGTCGGCTGATTAACGATTTGATTCCCAAATGTAGTAGTGGGCTCATGTTTCATCCAATGTATCATACCGACGCAAAAAATATGCTTTTTACGGTTAAACAGCTCCAAACAGCGTTTTGGTACATCGACGTGTTGCTGTTTTTAATCCAATGTGAGCAGGCGTGCCACGCGCAAAGAACAGAATTTTTTCTTGAACAATTGATCATGCAAAATAGTGTAATCACTGCTTTTAGATACATTTAAAGAGTCTGCTATCTCACACAACTTCACTTTATGGACTTTCAAAACGATTTTGTGCACTCTTTTATCTTATGGAATAACTGCCGATTTGTTGCGACCATAACGTACGAACACCGATGTAAAAGCCATTGCTTGCAATTGTTTTGCTTCAGTGATATTAATCTCGTCAAAATTATTTCCAAGCTAATAAAACTTGCGTTATGAGAACAACTGAAATTTGTAATCTAATAGTGGTCAGATTGTTATACAATTTTGACACATATTGTTTGAAGGTTTGTACTTAGTAAAGATCATATGCATTTTGCATTAGACGCGCCACCTATTTGTCGGGCTCGGAACTTATTGGCCAACGGATTACGCCAGCTTAAAGAATTTTTTAATTACATCCACAACCAAAGAGATATTGTTGAATTTCTTTCTCCAATAAATTATCCAAATTTATCTATTAAACCTTTCGAAATTTGCTACTAAAGCCATCTCAATGGAATAAAATCAATACAAGAAGAATCTAAGTTCTCCTCAAACCAGAAACCATTTATTTAGTTTGTTGTTTCCTAAACTGTAATTTAATTTCTCACCGCATCTCCAGATTTGGAAAGAATCATCGTATAGTCAATAATAAATTGTGGTTTTATTTTGCTTATTTAAGATAAAATTCAAGAGATTTTTTTGATTGATTAAAAATAATCAAGTTGTTAAATGAAAATATTTTGAGGTTTTACATTTCGAATTGTGCCAGCTAATTTTTGAATTTTTCAATCAAGAAAGTACGCTCTAGGGGGGTGCAAAAGTAAATTTTGTGGAAAATTTCGTAATTTTTGTTCGGCTTATCCATTAGAGTTTCTACGCTACGTTTTTGTAATATTTGTGTATAGATATACTAACATAGGTAACTTTATAAATTTATTCCACTAAATCCATTTAATAATTTTTTTTGTAAAAAGTCGAGCTTTCATCATGCTTTAATAATATTTTAATCCTCCAATCAACTAATACATAATAAAAAATATGTTATTAAATTTTAATGAATTTATAATTAGATTTTATATTCAGTACATAATACACACTCTAGGTACCTCTATAGTACACATATTTAAAGTATTATGTTAGTTTTTGTTGTTGTTGATTGCTGTAAATAATTTACATCTATTATAGTAAATAAATATGGTTTATATACTGTCATCGAATAATAAAATTCTCATAAAAATATAATAAATCTTATTATGATATAACACTATAATGATGTAGTTTATATAGAGAGGCTTCAATACTTTATAATTTTATAATTTTAGTGTTGACGTGGATTTAATTTGTTAAGTACATTTTCTAGATTATGGATGTTCCATTTTTTTGCATCGGGCCTCGTATTGCATAAAAATTTGTTCCAGTTAACTCAATAATTCGTTACCTGTTGTCTGGTGCCACAACGCGTTTACGAAATGGGCTGCTTATCTACTACTCAGCACGTTTAAATTGTTCAGTTTTCATATTTTCAATGAAAATCTTCCCATTTGATGAGTTTAATTATCGCCCAAGAGGTGAGAGAAGTTCTTTCTCATCTCGCTCTCAACCTGACATTACAAACCCAAAAAATACTGTAAATTGTGCTTAAGAATTCCAATCTTTAAAAACTAACCATGACGTAATGCATATAGCTACCCATGTGTTGTATCGAAAGTAATTTGCGTTTTACACAAAATTAGTTGATTATCAGCTTATATACAAAAAAATCGCGTATCACATGTAAATACAAAGAATACATCGAAACTATTTGCAATGCAGTTGCTTCTAAAACTAATGCAGTAATTATATCGAAAGGGAATTTTAAAGAACCTGAAGTTATATTGTTATCGGATTTAAAATAATTCGCTAAGACATTGTGTTGATACTTTGTATATAAAATCGAAGTATTTGTCCTATACTTTTAATGTGGTCATTGGTCAGCAGTGTAGTTTGACAACTGAATTTTTTATTATAGATTTTAAAATCTTGTAAAGTATAAAAATTAATTTAACAGGTTTATCAATTCAATTTTGATTTTTTTTTTACAGTAGAAGCAAATAAAATCTACATAATTGGAGGTAAAAATCTACAAATTTAGTTTGAAAAAATAAGAGTACGATTTTAATTCAGAGCAAATTTAAATCGTACAGTCAAGTCACTTCACGATGCAACTTATATAGATACAGTTATGTAATTGGTTGCATGGAGACTATGGTCGTTTGCCCGACTCTCAAAACCCCAAAATCAAAATCCCGACTTTTAAAATCCCGACTTTCAAAAGATCGACTTTCAAAATCCCAACTTTCAAAATCTCCATTTTCAAAATCGATTTTCTATATAAAATTTTAGGCGAAGTAGAATAGGGATCGGCTCAAAATCCCGAATCACAAAAGACCGAATTATCAAAATCCCTTATAATTATCTTCTAAAAATGTTGCTATTTTCAAAAAATCTCGGTTTCCAGATTTGATGGCTTCATAGCAATCACAAATCTCACTAGCTGGTACAAAAACAAGAGCTTTCAGTTTTCTTATTTGTCGTGAAAATTGTTCATTGGTACCATATTTTTCCAAGTTTTTCCTTTTGAATTCTTCGCGCATATAATTTGACCGAAGTGAAAGAAACACCCTTTAAATTGTGTTTCTGGGAAGTACGATTTAAATATGTTAGTACTTGCTCTTTCGAAATCTGAGATAATATGACTGGGGTTTAAACAGATTTCATTATCACAAGCAATTCTCATAAGTTCATATACAAATTCATTTTAGCAACGCTCGCTTTTTTCGGACATTAAGCAATAAACAAGAGGAACTATTTCACTGCATGCATCTGTTCCTACTTGACCGTGTATGCTAAACAGCTGTCGTAGCAATGATGGTACTACTTTTAACGTACCATCCATAATCAAAAACTTGGACTTTGATAACAGGTGGATATTCTATATGGTACCCAGGATAATGATACATTGACCTTCAAGTTTTTTAATAGAAAGTAAAAACACTTTCCTATCGATGTATTGCAATTGCTCAGGGATTTCGATGTCTTCAATAGATTTGGGCTGCTTCAACTGCAGTTTTAGTCTGTGTCTATATATTTTTTTCTGCTGTGCAGATGAAGAAGGCAAATATTTTCTACAAAGAGGATTACATTTCGCAGTCACAGAGGATATTATTTGGCATGGTTTTAATCCGAAGCGAATGGATTGTGATTGTGCTCAGTAGGATTTACTTTGATTTTGTGTTGTCCATGTTCATCGATGAGAGTCATAACCCTTCCTTTACAGTAGTGCGATTTCTGATTTTCACAAATCCAGTACCCTTTTAGATTTCGATTTTTATCTACATGATATAGAAATTCATTTAAATTTAGTTTCAATCCACCTTTGTTAGATTTCAATATTTGTATGTCGATATCCATATCTAAATTTAAACTGAAATTTAATTTTTTCGTACGTAATTTTGCTCTAATCTTTATTATAATTGCTTACCTGTAATTATGTGCACAAAACCACAAATTTATTTATTTTTTTAATATGTTTTATTTATTGCTTTACAACTTAATTTTAAGAAATACTACCCACAGATATAAAATACGTAAGTATGATTTATCTTACCAGACCACTATTTGACTAACTCCATTAACATAAAACTCAATTTTCATTTTTGTTTCATTACATTTTAGTGATTCCCCATTTTATATTGCAAGAATCGTAAAGCTTTTGAAATAAATGCATTAAAGCAAAGCAATCTTAATAAATCAAGCATGCCTATGAAATAGCACTTTCAAATACGGGATATAAAACATAATAAAAAAACTAACTTTTCATAGGTTTTGTATGGGAGATAACATTACGTTTGATCAATAAAACATGAATTAAAAATAATGTAAAATTGAATTTTTTAAACTTAAATCGATGACATATATAATAGATTTCAACTCATTCGAATGATGCAATAAGTAGGCTTCTCGTTTTCTTCAAATTAATAAAGAAAATATAAGGGATTTTCGGGATAATATCGTCATTTAAACCTAATTGTTAGAGAGAAATAGTGAATTAACATTTATAAGCAAATAAGAAAGACAACAATGTGTTTTAAAAAAGAGAAATCAAATAGAAACGACAATATGAACTATGAAATCAAAAACAATGAAGAGTGCAAACATTGTAATTCAATGGTGAAGATAAAGTAAACCGTATAATATCCGAAATAAAATCCGAAACTAAAATCCGAAAATAAAATAGGCTATAACCAGTGCCTATGTATGTGTATACGGCCGTCTTTCATTATATACGTTTTGTATGTATGCAGGCCCAAATAATGTAAACACGAAAAAACACTTTCATACGAATGCTATGAAAATTTTCTGTTCAATATTTTTTTTTTGACTTTATTTATCTATATCTCGTAATTGCGACAGAAAATTAAATTTTCATTCCCCTGAGCACGAACTTTGTTTATTTTTCATTATTTTTGGTAAATTGTTTTTTAATTTTAAGGTAGATTTCATTTAGAATTTTTAACCATTTTCCGGCATGCTGCCTTTTATTTGTTGAACGTCGTATAACACACGATTCAATGTATGTGTGTATGCAAGAAGAGTATTCAACAATCAACCATAGTGCCTATGTTTGTACATAAACGCAGTGATTGTTGAATACTCTTCTTCCAAAGTGTTTTTTCGTGTTTACATTATTTGGGCCTGCATACATACAAATCGTATTTTATATAGTTTTCTTCTACTTGGCCGTATACATACACGCAGTGCTATAACCTATTTGCTATTTGTTTACTTCAATATAAAATAGTAGCTGTATGTAAATCGTTATGGATGCACGTCGTTTTTGTCCCGATTTCAGAAATGAATAAAAATCGTAAATATTTGAATCGTAATCTTATTCTTTATGGATTGATTAACGTTTTTATAATGTTCAAGTGGTTATTAAATTTTATGAAACCATCCTTAAATTTTCAATTAGGCTTCTATATCCTACTAGAAACAATTTAAGTATTAAAAAATATTTGTTACATTATACTTTTGTCTATGTGGAACGGTTGTTGAAAAAGTATGTATGTTCGATTTTCGGTTCTGAGTAGTTTTGTTCTTCTGTTTCAATATGATCATGCATGTATCAATATCTCCCAGATTCTAAAACGCATTGAATTTTGCTCCCGGTTTTGGTGTCTGTTGTAACAATTTGCTTTCATAATTTTGGATTTGTATCTCTCTCTCTCTCTCTAGCTTCACATCCTATGAAGGGATTTTGCCGCCCGCACTATGGTCCTCCAGCCGTTTCGGTTCATCGCTCTCGTCCTCCAGTTTCGACATTCTAGTGCATGTAGATCTTGTTCGACGTCGTCACGCCAGCGCAGTCGGGATCTTCCTATACGACGCACACCGGCTGGTTGTTGATGGAACACTTTATTGGTCATCCGTTGTTGTGGGAACCTTGTAACGTAGCCGAGCCATCTAACTCGATTGGATTTGATGAATCCGATAATATCGCAACCGGCAAGAATTTGCTTTATCTCGTGGTTCATGCGAATCCGATATTCATTGTTCGCGACTTTAATTTTACCAAAGCTTGAACGAATGACCTTCCTTTCGAAAGTTGATAACAATCCACAATCGTTAGTGATCAAGGTCCAGCTCTCGCTTTCGAAAGCCAGCACAGGTCTTATGAGTGCTTTATAAAGTGCGAGCTTGCACGACTGCGATAGATGTTTAAATCGCCATAATTTTGATTGGGCGTAGCACGAAAGTCGAAAATGACTCTACGACTAAAAAAAAATCATTACGACTTGCGTAGCATACACGAGACTCCATAATTTTATTTTTCTTGGTCTATGCGCATTCAAAAAATTTCCCTTAGATGAATGGGTTATCCGCCGTCCCGGTGGCAAGTGGTCAGCATGCTTGCTCCAGCGACCGGAGGTCCCGGGTTCGATTCCCGGTGGTGACAACGAAAAAAAAATTAACGGCTGGTTTAGGATCAATGAATTAATCACTCATTATCCGAAATGAAAATATGATTATGAAACCTCATTTGAGGCGGCCAAATCCCTTGATGGGATACAGTGCCAGAGAGAGAGAGAGAACGGGTTATCCCACCACAAAATTGGACCGATATATTTCCCCACATAAAATAATTTATAATTATTAATATTTTTGGTTTGGTTTAGTTATATTTATAGGATTCAATGTTATTTTATAAAGTAAAGGGTTATCCAATTCGAGGTTGATAAAGTAGAAATCTGTATACCGACATCTGTCAAAGATAATAAGTACGCTGATAAGTACGCTGTCATTTATTTAGTTGACATTCTGCCATTTAAGAATATGGAGCATTTAAGTATATGGAGCATGGTGTTGGAAAAACATCCCGTCGATGCTGATTTTTCGAACAAAATTTTCGTCAGTGATGAAGCTCATTTTTCGCTTGGTGGATACGTTAATAAGCAAAACTGTAGAATTTGGGGCTCAGAAAATCCACAATTGATTGTAGAGAAGCCATTACACCCGGAAAAAGTCACTGTTTGGTGCGCATTGTGGTCTGGTGGTGTGATTGGGCCGTATTTTTTTGAGAACAACCATGGACGAACCGTTACCGTCAATTCTGAGCGCTATGGCCGCATGTTAACCGATTATTTTTTACGAAAATTGAAGATTATGATCTTGACGATATGTGGTTCCAGCAGGATGGAGCAACCAGTCACGTAACACGAGCAAATCGAGATATTTTGCAAGAGAAATTTCCTGGACGTTTGATTTTGCGATTGGCTGATGTCAATTGGCCTCCAAGATCCTGTGATTTAACGCCTTTGGATTTCTTTTTGTGGAGCTACGCGAAAGATCGTGTTTACGCAAACAATCCTCAAACTCTTGACGAATTGAAAACTAATATTCGTAAGGTAATGGCCGAGATACCGCCCGAAATGTGCCGAAAAGTCATTGAAAATTACCTCAAAAGAATCAAGGCCTGTAAGAAGTCCCGTGGAGGACATTTGAATGATATCTTGTTTAACTAAAAATGGCAAGGATCAATCTGTAAAATGAAATAAAAATTACAATACATTCCTAATATTTTGTGTGTTTTTTTTAAGTTTACTTTATCAAACTTGAATTGGATAACCCTTTAGTTGTTTTTTCGTGTATCGTTTCATGCAACAGTTTTCGCCTCAATGTATATCATTTAGTATACACCCACATACATTTTCTTGTTATTTGTTAGATATTTCCGTTAAAAATACTGAACAAGATCATCAAAAAAAGCGGTATAAAAATTTAAAATATAAATTTATAAGGGCTCATCGTCAAATTAAACAGCGCTGGAAGTAATATAAGAGGAACGACGTATGTATACGATTATTTGCCGATCCGAACTACTGAGTCGGAAAATCTTCGAAAATCGACAATAATTTATTATATGCTCTGAAACAAGTCCAATGAGAATATACGAGTTGTACTGTACCACTGTACCACCAAAATGTTGTTCAAAACTATAGGTACAAATTGTTAAATCTGGCAGGAATAAGGTGGCAAAGACGACTAGCTTACCAGATCACGGTTATATTTTGGAGGTCAGAATTAGTTTAATGTACAAAAAAACGTTAATACTGATTATTACCACATTATCACTATATGGTTCATTGCTTATGCATGTATATTGCTTACATATTCCTTCACGCTAATTGAATGTTGGAATCGCATACGCAACGTGGCACATATAACGCCGAATAGTTACGAAATTTGTTGATTAGCAGTACACAGATAAATAGAAAATTCAATTGAAATCATTTAAAAATGCATTGCAATGAATGATGCTCGAGGAGGAATGATAAATGACCATCTACAGTGATTTGAAAATAACGGAGTGTCCAATGGGAAGCTATTGCTTCGAGCTTTTGTATTCGACGCGTACATAACACACGTGAACCGTGTTTGGCACTTTTGGTGAAAGAATGGCTTACAACATTAAGAGACGTCTTGGCTTATCACGCACATACGTGGGACAAATACGCAAGCATTTAACGTTCATTGCTTGTATACTTTTGAAAACATTGTTGCTATACTTTAAACAAGATATAATTCCTCAACTGAATGAAATACCAAATCAACCCGTTTGGTAGTACATAATCCATAACTTATCGCTGCTATCGAAACGGCCACTATCTGAGTTTCTCATCATTTATCATTGCTGAAAATATCACCGCGCGCAATAATCACCGCAAAGAAAAAATTATTTTGGTAAATCAATAAGAAAATCTTTACTCTGTAATTTTTCTTAAGAATAAAATATTTTTAAATTACATACAAGTATTATGTCTTTTCGGTGGCCGCTATGGTGTTCGAACGATGTTACAAAATCAAGTACATACTGTAAATGAAAAGAACATGAATATCTATAGAACAATGTTTTTTTAATTTTTTTAATCACGTATTTATGCATATCTGTGATTCAAAAACATTATCACTCGCATGCTTTCACAACCACATTGTAGTGGTGATTGACTGAATGTCGTTATTTATAAATAAAAAAAATAAAAAAATCCTGTACAAAAATCAGTGTTTTTGTTTCCATGGCAATCGTGTTTTTAGAAAGAGAATGGAAAGAGACCATATTATGATTTGAAATGATGACGCCATACAACAACAACATTAATAAAAGCTCATTATTTATTTATTTTCCAAGTCAATTTTCACACAGTTTAAAGGGTTTTCTTGAATTTATTTTTGAACTAATTAAAGTTTGAACTTTTCTGCATTTATCCGTGCAAAAATATTATAAAAGCTTATGGTTTAAATATACTTAAAAAGAAAAAGAAAATTTGTCGTTTTTCATACATTCCTATAGGAAACTAACATTTATTATATCCCGTATTTTAAGTTTTGTGAAAAAAAAGCTCGAATTGGGAGGCTCTATTTATCTAGTTGGCTCTGATTAAAGCCATATTCACACGTGGCATATGTAGTTTTATTACCACATTTAAGTTTTCTGGATTTTCTTGGTTATATGAGCTACGAACCGAACGGAGGATAGTAATCCAGACAGAAAATCCAGACAAATTTTAAACGCGCGCGCGTTTAAAATTTGTCAGGACTTTCTGTCTGGATTATGTCCTGTCTGGATTATGTCTAGTCTGGATTTTGTCTAGTCTGGATTTTGTCTAGCCCTCTTGCCATATTGGCCTGTTTTTGCTGGTTGTTGTTTGGCGTAGTATCTGTTTTGTTTGCTATTGTTTGGCTGTAGAGTTCTTTGTTCTGTTTTTGCTTTGTTAACCAGTTAATGTTTAGCATCTTTAAGCACACCATGATGCGGTAATAAGGTAATAGCTTTGAGTCTCTTCGATATATCAATGGTGTGCTTGGATTAAGGTCGATGTATTCCACAATGAATTGGTGACACATTTGCCCGCATAATGCATTCTTTGTAAACTTCTTTTCGAACTGTAACATTCGTGTAACTTCTATCGGCCATTGCGCTCTAATTCTTCAATTTTTATTTCCATCTCGATGAGATTGCTTTCTTCTGGAATGTTGTAATTCTCAATGAATATTTGAGATTTTTCTTCAATTGCTTTTCTTGTAATTATGGCTGTTACTGTATCAAACAGTTGTTTGTTCTTTGAGTTATAGGAGCTTTATTTATTGTTATTTTTTTTTCATGGCCGTTGTTACTTGATATTAAACTGGAGTGCATGGAGATCGAACTGTTGTCAGCAACTTTAATTTGCCGTAGAGTAGTAAGGCTGGTACTGGGATCGTAAGCTTAGTTGGCGTACCACGCATGGAAGCCAACAAGCTTGCGACCCGAATGAAAAATCAGGCTTCTGCTCTGATTTTGTTAAATACTGATTAATTAAATTACCACTGGTAGGGTTTAAATATTTAGAGTGAGAACGGTACATTTATTACTTATTTTTAGTTCTGATTTATTCTTAACAAACTTCTATGTTATATTTGGGCTTCTGGTTCAGTTTTGTATTTTTTTCTGAATGATGTTGTGACAACATTTCCAGTTTGATGACCCTTATGCTTAAGATCTGTTGCGAAAGTTGGGTGAAGCTCTAGGTATCACTTTGTTTCGAGTTCGTAGCCAAAGTTCTATAGGTTTCAGAGTCTGCAATATTATTTTTCCAGAAACGCAATTATTTATAGATGTAAAGGTCGAGGAGGAAGGAGAATCTTCTTCTTTGGTTTAACCAGTTGCTGTTCTGAGCTCGTTATTTCTTGATGATTATCCTAAAAGCCTCTTTCAAAGTCGATGGTATAGTATCTGCCATTTCTCAGAGCGTAAAGCTTTTATTTTCTATATTAGTCTTTTATTCTGGTGTTAGAGCGAATTACTTTCGCTTTCTAATTCTATTTCATCTGTATGGAATGAAGTAATGCCAGCATAGATAGCAGGCTTAGATATCGTCCCAGGCGGTGAACATGTTTGAACTGATTTTTTGAGTACATCGCTTTCTGTCCTTTTTTATTGACATAGTAAAATAAAGTATAGTGATTTTGAAAAATCTGGTCCTCGAGATTTTTGAAAATTTACCATTCGCTATATAATATAAAAAGCTGTGTGTTTGTGTGCGAGTGCATGCTGCATGCAAACTATTTGTTTGTGTTCTTTCTACATCCCAAAAGGTTTGTCTGATTGGTATGAAACTTTATAAATAAACTTTTTTGATAAAATGAACACCCTCGTGATTTTGGCTGCTATCGGTTTAGCGGAAATAGCAGCTTCCATAGAAGCTTTTTTGTTTTTGCAAATATTTTGAAAAGCGAATCATCTAATAGAAAAATGATTTGTTCTAAAAGCTTCTAAATTAATTTTGTATTAATTCCGTTCTACATCAAGTTTTTCTCAATTTTAAGCAAAAATGACGAATTTGACCAAAAAGAACCGGATATGAACAAAAATTCGACCCTATATACATCTAAGATGAACTGATTGATCGGGATGAAACTTCATACCTAAGCTTATCCTCAAAATTTGGAGATCTCAGTGAGTTTTGGCTGAAATTGGTCTACCGGAAGTGAGAGGTTCATTAGGAGCTTTTATGTTTATTAAATATATTTTGAAAAGTGTATCATTGGGCGCTTTCAGGTCCGCCAACTGTTGGCATCATGATTAGTGAAATCATCGCCAAGTTGACTTAAAAATTTCATAGAGTGCAAAATTTCTATAACGTTGGCCGTAATTTTACTCAATATGTTGCCAACTGTTGAGTGACCTAAAAGCGCCCATTTATGTAACTTTCAGATTTTTAATTAGTAGGTCATGATTTAAATTTTACAGGAAATTACAAGTTTTGATATAAAATAATTTATTTCAGCAAAAGTCAGCTTCTCTACACACTAGGGGGATAGACTATTCGGAATAAAACTTCTTATTAAAGCTTTTTCCATAAATTTTGTGGACATCGGTCTACCAAAAATGAGAGCTTCCGTTAGAAATTTTTAAATTTTTACAATGAACATCAAATTTTCAACAAGTGTTGACCTAGTTGGTTTTATGAATTTTTATCACAAATCCGGTATGTTAAATTTTCCTCTTTAGAAACTAATTGTAGAGTATTCAAGTTCTATGTGAGTACTTTTGTCGCAAGAGGAAGTCGGGTATTAGGCACAACGATTGTACTGCTCCATTGTTTGATTTTACAAGGCAATTTTTAAAATTTTCTATTAAATTAAATTCGATGGCAGCACTCGAATATTGACATAAACTCGCGTTATAAATACAATTTACTATGTTTGTATAAAAATATTAAATTTTATGTAAACTATTTAAGAAATAATTAAAAATAAGAATGAGTTATACAGTTCCCAAACAACATATTAGTACAGTTGGCGACATTCGTTTATATACCTTAGAACAATATTTTTTTCTGTGTGTATGGCAGACAAACTATTTGTTTCGACTGTACGTGCTTTATTTCATGATCAACATTTAGGCGTATATGAGAAAATAATAAAACCCTGGTAGTACTTTGCTGCTGAAGCAATCCCCACCTCTGCGACGTGACCGCGGCTAGTTTTGAGCCACCGTAGGAGACACAGACAACCGCAACCCTCTGAGGCGGTACTCGAGGCTGAGGGGTAATCAAATTTCGATTAAAATTATCCAATTTTTTTTCAGCTTTATATCGCCAGAGGTTTAAATGTTACCAGCGGTGAAGTGGAATTTTCGGTCAACAAGTTTCATGTTAGGACAAGTTATATCCATTTCTTTGTGTATTCGGATTTTATCTTACGTTTCCGCAGTACAAAATATGCTAAAAGCGAATTTTAATTTTAAATTATAATACGACCCCTGAATATGTTTAGGATTAGTTCCCAATCACAAAATCAAATGGCAAAATTTTATTATACACATAAATTAATTAAAAATTCCAATTTCATACACAAAGGCTATCGGTATCTAGGTGCAACTCAATTAAAATCCCTCACATATTTGATTAAAGCAAAAATTTCGCCTGTCTCGGTTACTATTATTGTTCTACATGAACAAAAAAAATGGTTAAAAATTTGGTTTAATCTAATTTTATTATAATTAATTACTATCTGTCTCGTATCTATTGTGTGTGTGTATCCAAATTGTTATTTTACGAGCATTATAACAAAAAACCATTTATCTGCTCCATACCAACTTCACATCATATATAAATAGAATTTTATGTTTGGACATAGAATACCTATCTGCTATCATATTTCAATTAATTTTTTTTTGTCGAGCTTTTGTGTGTGTTATATTCTCAATTAACTATAATAGCTTTTTAAATTTTTAATCAAGTTTTTTAAAATTTTGTTGTACACTATCATCATCCTTGATACTACCAGTATTATGTAGTATTAAATACCGCACGCTGTACACAATATGATGATGACTCTTTTCATTATATATTGTTATATGATAAAACTATATCGTTGAGATAATAAATTTGTGCAAGCAACAGTACAACGCAAAAAATTGATGTCAGCCAAGCTTTTCATTTTATTGTTGTTATTTCGTAAAAAAACGTTAATTAATTTAAGCTTTTGTTGGCAAATTGGCTGTACATCATATACCTCCTGAAAATTTCCTACTGTGTCAATTAAAAAATAACATGCTTTTTTGAACTTGGATGGATATTTTAAGCCAACGGGTTACATACGAATATATGATCCAGGTCAGTTTTTTTGGTAGTATATAATTAGAAACCCAATACCCGGAATTTTAAATATTGCTCCAACATGTTTTCCCTACTCTTAAAATTATTTTCCCATTTCATTTCAACTGGAAATGAACAAACAGACACAATAAAACCCTTTATTTCATTTTTAATGCCATTCTGCTTGTTTTATTCTGCTAACAGTTTTAAATGCTTAAATAAAATATAATTCATATATAGAACAACGGGCATCATACCGAAAGAACAACGGCAACGAGATGAAGACGACGAAGAATAAAAAATAAACAGAAAAATTTTCTTCGAACAAACAACAAAATTAAATCTTAACTGGATGGAATTTATAAGAAAATTCTTCTACACTCTCAAGATTTAAGTTTAGAAGAAGAATATTATTATTGTGGATGTTGTGTATCGTATAGATACTTCTTGTACATACCAACTCTTTATACCAAGTCGAGAGTTATATACACAGAATGAAAAAGTAAAAATGTTTTCATTTCATTTTTGTTTTTGTCTTAAGTTAAATTAAAATGTTTGAAAGTTAATTATTTAAATAAAAGAAAGACAAAAACCAAAGTTACTTACAGGCTGATACGAAATATCGTTCTTGAGAAACTGCGCGCTAAAAAATACATCAGTTTTCTTTATATTTATCTTATGCCATAGACAGACTACTGGTTTCGTAACTATAATTTTGAGATCATAATTTTCTAAATGAGAGCTCAAGACACACTACAATTTCTTTTCTCTTCTCGTTTGGTTTTAAATAGTAATGGAGTAGGCATTGACAAAAATGCCAAGATTGACATTTAATTGACTTTTAAATTGTAATAAATGACTTTTCTGTTGACAGAACAGAAAAAAATTGGTTCCCGCCAACCAAATTTCACAATGAGAAAATAGAAAACTCAAAGGAAACTAGATTTGCTTGGTAAACTATTAGTGTCCGGAATTTCTATTTTTGATGTATTCGGCGTTGGGAGCACAAAAATGCCTCGGGATGAGAAAAAATATCTAATTCCGAAACTGTGTTTAAACCGAGTTGCAAACCATAGTTAACTCGAAACCATAGTTATGTAACCAGTAATGTGTCTATAGCATTACTGATGTTTTAAATTATACGTATATTATGTGGTTCCTCGAATATTTATTGAAAAAATATCACCGAAAACGACAATTCTCAAAAACGATAATTCACCGTAAAAACCATTCACCGAACGCGATTATCGGAGTTGGGATCTAAATTAAACAGCTTCGTCATGAACTCTTGCCAATTTACTAATTTCCTCTTTCGAACATTTCTTTAGAGTGCCGTATGAACTCAAGTGTTTTATGTTATAGACAAACTGCTATGTCTTATGCTATAGACACATTACTGGTTTCATAACTATGGTTTCGAGTTAACCATGGTTTCGTTGTAATGTGTCACCCCTAACAATGGTTTGCAACTCGGTTTAAACATAGTTTCGAAATGAGATATTTTTTCTCATCCCGAGGCATTTTTGTGCTCCCAACGCCGAATATATACATCAAAAATAGAAATTCCGGACACTAATAGTTTACCAAGCAAATCTAGTTTCCTTTGAGTTTTCTATTTGTCATTGAGACATTTGGTTGGCGGGAACAAATTTTTTCTGTTCTGTCAACAGAAAATTCATTTATGACAATTTAATAGTCAATTAAATGTCAATCTTGGCATTTTTGTCAATGCCTACTCCATTACTATTTAAAACCAAATGAGAAGACAAAAAAAAAATGGAAGTGTGTTTTGAGTTTTCATCTCGCAAACCATAGTTTCCTAATCCTAGTTACGAAACCCGATATGTGTCTATGGTATTAGACACACTGTTAGTTTCGTAATTATGATTAACTCGAAATCTACTAGTACAAGTGTGTCATGGTTAACCATAGTTACAAACTTAATTTGAACTCAGTTTTGAAATGAGATATTTCAGTTTTGAAATGAGCCAATTCCGAGTGTTTATACGAAGACATTTTTGAATGATATTTTATGTTTTCCATACATAACCGATTTTGAGACAAAATGTGCTGTGAGAGGCTATCAATTTTATTAAATGTAAATGATGCTGAACCCAGCAAATCTAATGTCGATTTAACTGATTATAAGTTCATTATTACTATCAATACAAGTTTGATCTAATACTGATTGTATTTTATTTTACTTTCCAGATATAGGGATTGATGAATCAACAGAATCCAGCTGTGGCGTAGAAAAGACAGGAAAATTTGGAGGATTCTGGCAAAAATGGAACAGCTTCCACAAGAAGAATAGTTTGAAGAAACGTTTGAAATCTTATGGCTAGAAATAATAACTTTAGTTAATAAGACAATTATCGAGGAAAGAAAGTCTTTAAAAAGGGGAACAATTTTTCATCCCTATCGTATTCACAAACAAGTGCAACTCCTACCAGTCCGACTCCAACTCTTCCTCATCCAAAGATATCTTAAATATACCCCCTACAATAAATCAACCATTTATATATCCTCAGAACTTATCTCGTCCTCAAACATCCAGTTTTACTCCCAGAAATCCTTTAAATACCCCATGTCCACCAGTCCCACATTTCATAACAAAGACCTGCATAGATCTAGAATATTCAATTCAACTTGAATTTTATAAAGATTCAATTCCTTTCGATGTCAAAATTCTCTAGAAACACCATCACTTTTAACACATAACCAGTCGGGTCCATTCCTAATCAGAAAGAGTAAGCCTATAACAACCGATTCTTGAATCTCTAATTTCATATTCAGAAATCCATCAAATACCATATCACCACCAACATATTCCTCATAACAAACTCCTGCTTGCGGCCTGCATCACCCAGTTCTACTCTATCCAGAAGTTCCACCTCTATTTATTATACCCCAAAAACTCATCCAAACCAGTTCATTCCAATTTTTAAATAATTAATCACCCTATTAAACTTAGCCGATAGTTCCCAGCCGAAAGTAAAAAAAATCGATAATGCAGATTGTGTCTTTGCTAGCCGAAAGTATTTTTTGGTACCAAAAATATATATTCTACAAAAAAAAAAATCAACTGAAATGGTTAAAAATAAAACACTAAACTATATTTTTAATAGCATTATAAATTGTTTAGAAAATTCATTTTTCAATAGGGAAAGTTGTATGTCAATATATCGCACACCCAAAATTTGAAAATTTCTAAAAATTTACCATTTAAAGTGTTATGGTTGGAAATAGATTGAAATCAAAGGTCTTAATGATGTTCACACCTGGAAAAAATTTCAAGTCAATTTCCATGTGGGGAGCTCGGGAAAACTTGATTGAATATATCGCACACACAAAATTTGAAAATTTCTAAATATTGACGGTTTAAAGTGTCATCTCGCCTTCAAACACCAAACTTAACTCCATAAATTTTTTAAATACTTCCTTACCACCAACACATCCTCTCCTAACTAAATCGCCTTTACAACATTCCAACCAATCACCACCTGAACCATATAATAAGCCCATAATATTAGAAGAAAAATAATTTTAAAAAAATCAAATGCAACATCCGAACCAAAAAATATTCTTGAAACTGCAGTAGATGGGATTTTTTAAAATTTTGACATTGAAGATTTGGAAATAGTTTTATAATATATTTTTAACAAAACTGTAATACAAATAAAAAAAACTGGTTGGTTTTTTATTACGCATTATCATATTTATTCATAAAAACTTCAGAATAAACGACTTGAGAACAGCTTGCCGAAAAGCAAGCATTTATGAGTAAAACGAAGTTTTTTTTATAGTAACAATATATTTTTATTTATTCAATTCAATCATCCCTACGTTATTGAAGTATTCGGTCAATTCTAGTCTGGCACTTTGTCCTGATTTAGACCTTGTTTTATTTAATTGCTCACCTGCCGTTTGTTGTGACGTATTATTTAGGATTTCCGCCGTGTTGCTTTGATGTTGGGTTTGAGAATCTTACCTGTATCACTGGCTTTTAGTAATTAAAAAATTATGTAGCACACAGCAACATTGCACAACCGAATAACTTAACCTTGGTGCAGATTTATAGGTTTTTAAAAAAATTGAAACCGATTGCTGAGTATTCCAAACGCGCTCACAATATTTCGCCGAGCACACGCATAATCTACGATTAATTTTTTTTCGATTCATCGGTGGTCGTGAAGGAACACGGGATTATCATATTTTCTTATAATAAAAATGCATTATCACCAATAAATATGTATGTGCGGCAGCATCGTTGAATTTTACTTTACGTATTGCCGATAGGTATTTACCTTTTTTGGTGGTACACGGAGAAAAAAAATATGGTAAATCCAACCACAATTTGCAGGAATTACATTATGATTGAAAATTATTTAACCATTACTGTGATTTTATAAATAACAAATTGTTCATGGTTACCATTAACTATAAAATACTTGACTATCCACAAAATTATAATTATTTTAATCATTATTACCTATATTTAAGAATTTAAATATTTTGTGATTAGTTTCACACATCTTATCATTGGTTATATCATGTTCCCAAGTGATTCCGACATTATTATGATTAAGTTTCAAAATATTATAGTTGTAAAATAAAATATTATAGTTATAGTTATATTAATTTTGACAAAGCATTTGTTAAGTTTAAAAATATTATCATTGAAATTGTTACTTTTCAAACACAATATAGCTGCGTAAATTATAGTAATTTAGTTCCAGAACTACATTGTAATTAATTGAAAATCATATTATTATAATTATTGTTTCTAATTTAAACATAACATGTTTGTAAAAACTATATATTTAACGATATTTGTATTAATTTTACTTTTAATTACAACATTATAATGATTTGTTTAACTATAATATTATTGGCCCTCCATTTTCACAACCACAATATCATAGTATATTTCCCGTACATCCACATAATAACAAACCTTTTTAATTAAAACTTAATTAGAATTTGAAAGAAATATATACGATTACATATACACTATATACAATAATTCACATATATTTGCTTGTATAATCCACTTCCATTATGTGTTGCATTGGCTAGCTCGAGCCTGCTTTTATGTTGACTCTTAAGTAATAAAGGGTTATCCAATTCAAGCTTGATAAAGTAAACTTAAAAAAAACACAAAATATTCGGAATGTATTGTAATTTTTATTTCATTTTACAGATTGATCCTTGCCATTTTTAGTTAAACAAGATATCATTCAAATGTCCTCCACGGGACTTCTTACAGGCCTTGATTCTTTTGAGGTAATTTTCAATGACTTTTCGGCACATTTCGGGCGGTATCTCGGCCATTACCTCACGAGTTTTCAATTCGTCAAGAGTTTGAGGATTGTTTGCGTAAACACGATCTTTTGCGTAGCCCCACAAAAAGAAATCCAAAGGCGTTAAATCACAGGATCTTGGAGGCCAATTGACATCAGCCAATCGCGAAATCAAACGTCCAGGAAATTTCTCTTGCAAAAGATCTCGATTTGCTCGTGTTACGTGACTGGTTGCTCCATCCTGCTGGAACCACATATCATCAAGATCATAATCTTCGATTTTCGTAACAAAATAATCGGTTAACATGCGGCCATAGCGCTCAGAATTGACGGTAACGGTTCGTCCATGGTTGTTCTCAAAAAAATACGGCCCAATCACACCACCAGACCACAATGCGCACCAAACAGTGACTTTTTCCGGGTGTAATGGCTTCTCTACAATCAATTGTGAATTTTCTGAGCCCCAAATTCTACAGTTTTGCTTATTAACGTATCCACCAAGCGAAAAATGAGCTTCATCACTGAAGAAAATTTTGTTCGAAAAATCAGCATCGACGGCCTGTTTTTCCAACACCATGCTCCATATTTTTAAATGCTCCATATTCTTAAATGGCAGAATGTCAACTAAATAAATGACAGCGTACTTGACGTTTATCTTTGACAGATGTCGGTATACAGATTTCTACTTTATCAACCTCGAATTGGATAACCCTGTGTTTTAAAGCTGGTTGATATAGTCCAAGCAGAAGTAGTATTGAAGAAGAAACAATTTGTTTGTTTGACATTTTCAAATTTAAAAAACGGAGAGTATCATGAATAAAAGAAAATTTTAATTATTCCGTTCTTATTACATAGTTCATATTATACATACGAGTATATCTTACAATTAATATTAAATTACTTTTCATACAGTTACTGCAATATTATAATTTAATGCCACATTACATACATTTTCCTGATATTATTCTGATTTTTCTGATGTGTCTAATTAAATTGTTGGTCGAAGAAAAAGATGTTTTACAAACAAAATAACGAATCGTTATTAATTGTTAATCTATAAAAATTTTAAATGAAAATATAAAATTGCACAAAACTAAGCTATTACCGTTACCGAAGGTGAAGAGTCTCTTTCAAGTTGAATTTCATATAGTCCTATAGTTGAATACATTGCCATACGTGTTTAACAATTTTAGAATATTTAACATCTATTGCCATTATACAATCAAAATAAATATTCAAGTGCCTCCAATGGATCAGGTGATTTGAAAACTAGTCCAGCAATACGAAATTCACTATATTGCATTTCATGTGATTGGTTTGCAATAATTGATATTTTAATATCATTAACTGGGACATCTTCAGTTAATTCGGTTGTTGACTGAAATATGTAGATGTAAATGAATTTATTTCAAATGTGGCGCCGGTTACATACGTGCCGCCGAAACAGGGACCCTTTCAGGGGGATTTATTTTCTTAAATTATTTTTGTTTTTTTGGCGTGAATATGTTTGTGCACCTTCTTAATACTCTCTTTGTAACCTCATGGCTTGGTCTTGTGTGGTAGCGGTGGTGGCACACTGTATGGGTAGCTCTACGTCGACTGGGAGGGTTCCGTTAACCACCGATGCCAGCAGCCATGCTACAAAGAGAGTAATAACAAGGTGCACAAACATATTCACGCAAAAAAATAATAATAATTTAAGAAAATAAAAGCTAGAGAACGACGGAAAAAAAACTTAACTATTAAAACAAGAAAAAAAGGGAATAACTGAAATAATCTATAAATGCATTAAACAGCACTTTAGCACCACACAGTAATCATTCTCCTCCACTATCGGTATTTTCCTACCACATCATCACTAGCACGCACTAAAATTTATAAGAGGAAGCAATCACCGCCGGGGACATGGTGAGGCGAAGGCGCCACCAACAACAAAAAAACTTGAACGGTGGAATTTGAAGAAAAAACCAAAAATATTTACAAAAATACAGAAGCTAAGAAAAGAATTTTGTTAGTTAATTTAGGTTTTAACTTAATATAAAAAGTTAGCAAGATTAATTTATATAGCTAAAACAAAAGTTAGTATGCAAATACGTTACGATTTATACGGATGATGCCCATGATGACAATGACCTTGATGATTAGTTTGCCGCAATTCCTGGATACATTCGATGAAACCTTAACTCGATATAAATATTTCCTCTCGTTGTTCGTTGAGTTAGATAAAACTTGTTCGTCTCAAATGCGTTGTGATGATATACCGGATTTCACAACTCCGATGTATAATTAAGATGAATGGTTTATGGCTCCTGCCCACGTGTATTTAATCAATCAAACAACAAT
This sequence comes from Nephrotoma appendiculata, assembly GCA_947310385.1. Taxonomy (NCBI): domain Eukaryota; kingdom Metazoa; phylum Arthropoda; class Insecta; order Diptera; family Tipulidae; genus Nephrotoma; species Nephrotoma appendiculata. The sequence goes on from OX371224.1 coordinate 66,330,564, forward strand.
CAGCTTTCCATATAAAATGCAACACAGCAGTATATTTGGTTTGTAATGCCCTCGTTGTACGTCGATGTTTGTAATTTGTAAATGTGTATCAAATTTATTACCTTACGTAGTAATTGTAGTACGTCCCATGTAACACGTTAACCCCCCGGTGGTGTATAATTTGTTTTTGATATAAATTACCGGACACTTACACGATGGTACAGAAACGTAATGAAATATTGAAAATCACTAACCAAAGAAGCAGGTGAACCTTGAAAACACGATGATTAACAGCGCTCAGTTAGTTTATAGCGCTATATTGTCACAGCAATTCTCCAAGCAAGGACACTGGTGGTCAGCCTAACAGCTGCCAATATATAACTCACACACACGTATAGTTTATATATTTTTTTTCCTTTTATTAAATTAGAAATAATCTTTTATTATTTGATAACTAATTATGACTTTTTTGTCCAAATTTTTATTAAAATTTAATAATTATACACAAAGATAGCTGAATGTGTCCACTACAGAAAAAAAAACAATTTTCAACTTTAAATTTTATTAAATTAACATTAATTTTTCAAATACTTTTCTTTTAAATATGTGCAATATGCATCGATCAATTTTTAGCAATTACAACCAAAATTTAACCTTTTTAAATTTCATATTTTAGGCTTTTTCGACCTTTCACGTTTGCTCTCTACTACTTGACTCCTCGTCCACCTTGGCAGTTTCTTCCTCTGCACCTAGCTTATCATTTGTTTTCGCGCGCTTTTCCGCGCTTTCCAGAACATACCCATACTAGTTTACTAGTATCTAGTACCACAAAAAATTATTATTAAAAATTATTAAAAATTATTCGTTTACTAGTATCTGTACTTGTAATTATTGCAATGTATATTATTTGCTTATGGAAGTTAGGTAGTATGACAAAAGAGAAGAAAAACAATAATTTATGCAAAATTGTATAGGTAATGCGAAGTAGACTTAAATTGGTATGGGAATATAAGGTGTAATAGTAAATGAACTAACAGAGGAGTTAAACCAATTTAGTACGATAGTTACAATGTTTGGTAACAAAGTTTCAAATATATTTATAATTTATTCAATTATATTTGTGATATTTCCAATCACATGTAACCATATTTTTTCTCTCCGTGTAAATACCTATCGAGTTGATGAAGTATATTCATAAAATATATGTATATACTGCCATTGCATCCAACGTCAATAAACATAAATTTAGCGTAAGCCATAAAGCAATATGCTTTCCATCGGGCGAACCTAAGCACTGGAGGGATTGCCATTTAACGTTATAGTCATCGGAAATTTTTGACCATTCTTCTTTACTATTCGGAAAGTGAAAAAATTGCTTATTAATTAATTATTTGAATTTAATGTTTTCACTTTAGTTCCTGGGGATATGATGACCTGGGGTAATGACCGAGGTAATGTACCGCGAGGTTATGTGCCGGGGTTTTACCCCTCTGGGGCGAGAGGTAAGCCCAGCAGGTAAAGTTCTAAATCCCTTCAATTGAATAACTTGTACATAAAGGTTTGACCAAGTTCAAGACATTTTTCGTTAAAATGGCTGTTTAACAGTTTAATGTTATATAATTTATCATTTGGATCAATATTACCATTTTTAACCACCGGGGTCATTGTGTAAAAATACACACAACCCTTACAAAATATCAGCACCTCCTCAAGTTCATTCTTAGTAGTTTGGTTTCATGCTGATAAAAAGTTGGTCTACTCATCAGGTTGCAACGCCCAAACTGCAAAAATTCAAATCTTGCCTTTTACCTATAAAATTTCTAGAAGTTCTCATTAAGGGCTCAACACATGTACCTTAAGGTAGCAGAACCCATACAGCATAACATTACGGGGTAGTATGGACAATTATAGGCTAATTTAATGCTCAATTAAAATTTTTTAGTCTACATCCCTTCCAAGTAAAACGATGGGTTCTACTACCTTAAGAAAAATTATTCCCATATCAAAAAATTATTTAAAAACAATTAGAAAATTAAACATTAATTTTAGGCAAATAAATGCCCTATTTAAATTTTTTTTATTCTGCTCGTTCTAGAAAAAGCATAAGGCTTTATCCACTTCAAGCTAACAGAACCCAAATCGAAAATCGAACCGAAACTCAAATTAGAACGAACAACTTGATCTATTACCGACCGAATGGTACAGAGGGTAAAGCTTTGCCATTTGGATCGGTCTCGTTACAACCTGTGATGAAATGGAACACATCTATGACGCCCCTATGTCAGAGTTCAAAACTCATAGGCCGAGGAGCTAAACAATGTGCATATGGTGATAAAATCGGACCTATAGCCCTATTTCCTCAAATTGGCTGGCAACGGCATAAAAGTAAGAACGAAAAAAGAAAACCACGAAATAGTTTGAAGTTGGAGTTTAACTTGATCTATTGACAAACAAATAATTGTAGGCTCATTATGGCCTAATCAAATGACACGTTGAAAAATGTTTGGCTCAAAAATCGATTGATTTTGTTTTGCGTTCTAATTTCGGTGTTGGTCCGATTTTCGATTTGGGTTCTGCTAGGTTTTGATTATATTACCTGAAGTTTGGTCAAGAACGAGTAGACCCCAAAATTTTTAATGGAGCATTTGATTAGGCCATAATGAGTCTAAAATGATTTGTATATGTCAATAGATCAAGTTTTTCGTTCTAATTTCGTTTTTGGTCTGATTTTCGATTTGGGTTCTGTTACCTTTAAAGTGGAGCTTATGCTTTTTCTTGAACGAACAGAATAAAAAAAATAAAATAGGGCATTTAATTAACCTTTAATTTTCCAATTATTTTTAAATTATTTTTGATATGGGTTCTGCTAACTTTTTCTTAAGCAGTAGAACTTAACGTTATAGTTGGAAAAGGACGTCTGTGTTGCGTGTGTTTAAGCCCTCAATCAAAATTTCCAGAAGTTTTGACTTGGTGATATAATTCACCAAATCGAAATGTTCTTGTGTTATACTGTAAGTATAAAGCAAGATTTGAATTTTTTGCAGTTTAGTCATTGCAACCTGATGCGTAGACCAACTTTTTATCAGTACGAAACCAAACTGCCAAGAAAAAACTTTAGGAGTTGTGTGTATTTTTACACAATCAACCCGGTT